>OZ023314.1:52880228-52940228 GCA_964007375.1 Ophion obscuratus
CACACACCCACACACACCCACACACACACACACACACACACACACACACACACACACACACACACACACACACACACACACACACACACACACACACACACACACACACACACACACACACACGCACACGCACACGCACACACATACACACAAACACACACAAGGAGTCTGAAACCCCTACGTGGCGGAGGGGAGAGGCCCTCTACATAAATATGGATATCAATGTAGAAATATCTATATAGATATAGATATACATATAGCAATATCTATCTGGATATACACTACCGGCGGAAAGTTTCCGGACAAGAGTTGGAAAAAGTGCCCGAACGGTTCTTTATGCCATTTCGCCGGTAGTTGGGCTAGGCCAATTTGACCAACGGCATTTTAAAAAGGGGGATTTACCTACATTTTGGCTTATCAAAAAAAATTTTACGATTTTTTTTACACTTGGCACCCAGTTTTGAAAACGACAATTTTTTGTCGTTTTTTTTGTTGTTGTTTTGTGAGTGGACCCCGTTTACAGTAAAAATCTTTTTTATGCATTTCTCCTATTAAAATCATAAAAGGGGAAGCCTAAGCTTCAATTTCGTTTTGTAGAAAAATTTTTGATTTTTTTTCCCAAAAATATTTCGTTTTTTCGATAAAAATATACAATATGAAAATTGCTTCGGAGTACGAAAACGACGAGGTTTACAACAAAACCTCAAGACGGTAAAAAGTTGCGTTTCTTTTTGTTGAGTTTATGAGAATTTTTTCAGATTTTTTTTGCGAAATTTTTTTTAAATTTATTTCCGGTCGGAACTCGATTGATCTCAACACCATGATAATAATATAATTAATTTTTTTATTTACATATTATACTTTGGTCTCGTCGAAAAAACCTCCTCTCGCTGACAGCACGTTCTTTACCACACGCGGCATCCTCTCCACAAGTTTTTCGAATGTCTCTCGGGGTGTTTCTTTCCATGATTTTTGTAGGGATTCCCATAGCTTTTCGGCGGATGAATGCGTGACCTTGCGCACTTGCCGATCCATTTCATCCTACAGCAGCTCTATGGGATTGAGATCGGGAGATTGAGGAGGCCATTGCATAATTTGAAGCTCCCCACTTTTTTGCTTCGTTTCAAGATACTTCGAGCAGAATTTTGAAGTATGTTTCGGGTCGTTGTCTTGTTGAAAAACGAACCCCCTTCCGATGAGTCACTTTCCAGAAGGAACAGCGTGGTTTTTCAGAATCGCGTGATATCCTTTTTGGTCCAGGATTCCTTTGACTCGGTAGAGGTCCCCCGCACCAGCATACGAAAAAGATCCCCACACCATTACAGAACCGCCGCCGTGTTTAACGGTTGGAATTACGCAATCAGGATGCATTTTCTCGTTAGCTGAGCGACGAACGAAAACTCAACGTTTTCCTCCAAATATTTCAAATTTGGATTCGTCGGTCCATAACACCCGTTTCCAATCTTCGATTGTCCAATTCTTGTGCTTCGTGCCCAATTCAATCGCTTCTTTTTGTTTCCACGGCGCAAGAGTGGCTTTTTCGTTGCGACTCTTCCGTATAATTGTGCGCTGCGCAAGCGTTGTTTAATCGTCGTAATTGAAATGTTTTTTCCACGACTTTCGACAAACTGCGCTTGGATGTTTGCCGCCGTAAGTTTTCGATTCCTTTTAGACATCACAATTATTGATTGGTCTTCCGCTTTGGAAGTAACAGGAGGCCTCCCGGAACGATTTTTATCGCGGTTCGATTGTGTCTCTCTGAAGCGTTTTATAGCATCCCCAACGGTTGATTTGGGTATTTTCAATCGATTTGCAATGTAGCAAATTTTGAACCCTTCATTGCAAAGAGCAAGGATTGATGCACGCTTTTCGATGCTTAAATTGGGTCGACGACCCATTTTTTTCTTAAAAATAAAAATAAACTTAACTCTAAGAAGTCGAAAATTTTATTTTATTAACCGTCAATAAATTAATAGTTAAACACACTTCAAATTCAATATATTATTCGACACGATACGCCAGGAAAATCTGACGCGAACGTTTTTTCGATGCTTGCCGAAGAAGTACTGAGTCGAAATAATTTTTGAATATTTTTTCATTGTAACACGTAAAGAGTGCGTGGACGTTTCTCCCAGTCTTTGTTTTCTTCTTGTTTTCGAAGTAGAGTAGTCAGCGAACATAGCGAATCTCGCGACGGAGTGTCTGTCTTTGTTCCTTGTTTATTTTTTCGCGAGGTTCGCATTGTCGAGCGTTCGCGAGCGTTCGCTTTGTCGCATAGGTGAGCGATATATTTTTTTTTACTATACAAAGAGTGGGAGAAACGTTCATGCACTCTTTACGTGTTACAATGAAAAAATATTCAAAAATTATTTCGACTCAGTACTTCTTCGGCAAGCATCGAAAAAACATTGGCGTTAGATTTTCCCGTCGTATCGTGTCGAATAATATATTGAATTTGAAGTGTGTTTAACTATGAATTTATTGACGGTTAATTAAATAAAATTTTTGAGTTTATTAGAGTTTTTTTTTAAGAAGAAAATGGGTCGTCGACCCAATATAAGCATCAAAAACCGTGCATCAATCCTTGCACTTTGCAATGAAGGGTTCAAAATTCGCTACATTGCAAATCGATTGAAAATACCCAAATCAACCGTTGGGGATGCTATAAAACGTTTCAGAGAGACACAATCGAACCGCGATAAAAATCTTTGCAGGAGGCCTCCTGTTACTTCCAAAGCGGAAGACTAATCAATAATTGTGATGTCTAAAAGGAATCGAAAACTCACGGCGGAAAACATCCAAGCGCAGTTTGTCGAAAGTCGTGGAAAAAACATTTCAATTACGACGATTAAGAGCGTGCTGTCAGCGAGAGGAGGTTTTTTCGACGAGACCAAAGTATAATATGTAAATAAAAAAATTAATTATATTATTATCATGGTGTTGAGATCAATCGAGTTCCGACCGGAAATAAAATTTAAAAAAATTTCGCAAAAAAATCTGAAAAAATTCTCATGAACTCAATAAAAAGTAACGCAACTTTTTACCGTCTTGAGGTTTTGTTGTAAACCTCGTCGTTTTCGTACTCCGGAGCAATTTTCATATTGTATATTTTTATCGAAAAAACGAAATATTTTTGGGAAAAAAAATCGCAAAAATTTTTCTACAAAACGAAATTGAAGCTTAGGCTTCCCCTTTTTATGATTTTAATAGGAGAAATGCATAAAAAAGATTTTTACTGTAAACGGGGTCCACTCACAAAACAACCAAAAAACGACAAAAAATTGTCGTTTTCAAAACTGGGTGCCAAGTGTAAAAAAAATCGTAAAAATTTTTTGATAAGCCAAAATGTAGGTAAATCCTCCCTCTTTAAAATGCCGTTGGTCAAATTGGCCTAGCCCAACTACCGGCGAAATGGCATAAAGAACCGTCCGGGCACTTTTTCCAACTCTTGTCCGGAAACTTTCCGCCGGTAGTGTAGATATGGATATGGACAGGTCTATATAGATATACAGGGTGGGAGGTAATTAACATGCCTTCCGTGGACCAAACAGTCACGGGGAACAAACCTCGATAACACATGACTACGGGGAGTCCAATAAAGGATATACCGATTAGGGTGTAGGGGTACGGAATCCCAGGGGTACCGTCGTCATCAAACAACCGCAGTACCATGGAGGTTGGCCACTTGGCCTCAATGGCGCACAATGTTCCAAGTGAAGAAAAGGAAGAGGAAGGTGGAAACCAAAAGGAGATTATGAATTTGGTGGAGAGGCACGGAAAGACGCTTGAGAGCCTAGCCTCTTTTATTCAGCAGAAGGAAAACCTCCACAAAGAGATCCAGCGGTGGGTTCCTATGCTTACCAGTACTTGAAAAGGTATAGAGGACCTGATAACGTTGTAACGATGATATTTTTAACAATTTACAAATTCGATACAACAATATTTTTTATTTTATTTTAATTTCAACATTACTGTTTTTATGACTATTCAAAATATATACATTTTACGTCATTGTTGACTGCTAATCATGTGGCAATTCGATATTAGGATCATGTATGTACACTATTTTTCTTGGGGAATGCGCGAAGAGATCGAGAGAGGTGACGAAAGGTTGATGCGCACTTTTTCTGGACGACGCCTTGTACAGTCCGCGCTGACGTTCCTTTCGTTGGTTATCGGCCAAATTCCCAGGTACAGGCGACGGGTGGGCTCTCCTTTCATGTATATTGCCGTTCTTTCCGCGGTCAGGTGTTGGTGCATTCGCACCTTCACGTGGATTACACCGCCGGTTTGTTTTTTTTTTTTGGGTTTGAAGCCCAATTCCTTTATGGCTTGATGACGGCCGTAATTTTTGTAACCGGCGTCGATTGATAAGGACTCGCGTTACTCAGGAGACCACGTCTTCGACACCTCTTTACTCGCCTTGGATCTCGATTAATGATTTTCGTTTCGCACGCTCTCTCTCGAACTCATCCCCAGGCCGGCACTCTCTCTCCCTCCATATTAACTCCCTCTTCACCAGCTCAACATACATCGACATGTTACAATATCCCCCTTTGTTTGTGGGCATATGATACTAATATGAATACAAACAAGATAACTATTTTCATTAATTAATCCATCGCTAAAAGGAAACGTCATTTCATTCAAATTTCGTCACTTATACCTATCTTACGCACGATTTAACAATTCATTTCCGTACTCATATAACCCACTCAAACATTAATTATTCCGCGTCACTTGAACTGGGCATGTCTGGCGGAGCCGGAGGTTTGCAAGCGAAATTATATTTTTTCAAATTTAGTAATTCGAGGCACTCTTAACAGGACGAAATCCCTCTGATTAATCTCAACCCGTGATATATTTTTTCTGATTTTGACATATTTTTTCAAATTTCTGTTTTATCTTCTCATGAGCTCGCATGACGACGATATCACGGTCGATAGGATCTCCTTCGGGAAACTTAATGATTCGCTGAACTTCATCTGTGACTTTCTGACCAAAATGTACTTTGTAACGTGCGTATCCTGTACTGTGATGCGCCGTGCTATTTATCAGCCCTTCGATTTTTAAGACGCATATAGCCCACCTTGTATGACAATCTGAACATAACGTACGGAACAGCCGGCCTAATTCCCGCATAACACGCTCAGCTGGGTTCGATTGTGGATGACGCACCGAGGAGAAAGAAGCTTTAATTCCCTCCTTCTCTAATACAACGCGCCACTTGTTGGAAGAGAACTGCGTACCATTGTGAGATAAGATTTTTGTGGGTTTTCCCATACGCGGTACATATCTTTATAAAATCGTAGCGTTTGACAAAGGATACAAACATACGTACTTAGAGAAAACATCAAGAGCAACCAATATGTACTGGATCCCCCCCGCACGATTGCGGCAATGGCCCAAATGTATTGCTACTAGGTCACCTGGCTTACTCGCTCCTACCTGATGAAAACGTCCTTCATTGCCAAATTCGTTAGCTTAACCTTTTAATACAAATCGCAGTGTTTTACATACCCTTTTATCTCTGAGGCCATGTTTGGTCAATAGTACCAATTTTGTATATGTTTAATAGTCTTATGGACGCCGGCGTGTCCGACCTTATGATGTTCGTTTTTAATTATTCATTCCGAAAGTTGCCTCGGCACAACTATTTGCCAACTTCCACGAGCCGCATCTTTACGAAACAGAACGTCTTCATGCACAACATGATATTGAGCGCCGATTTTTTATTTTATTTTTTCGAAAATTCTTTGGATTCGCGGGTCTTCTTTTTGGAGAACTGACAGCGCTCCCAACTCGCTATCATAAATAAAATCGCTTTTGATCGTCTCCACAGCCACTAATATATCATGTCGGTCATGTACTTCTGGGAGCGCGGTATACGACCCAAGGCTCGCTGTTAATAATTTGTCCGGATTTTCCCGAGAAATTGACATTCCGGGTTACGACTAAAAAAATCGGCAGCAGTATTATCCTTCCCCTTGCAATAACTAGCCTTAAAGTCGTGCTGTTGCAAGAATAATGCCCATCTCTGCAATCTAAGACTCTGAAACTGTGACGTATGTAAAAATGTAAGACCCTGGTGGTCTGCTAATATCTTAAATTTCGTGCCCAATAAATACGTTTTAAATTTCATGACCGAATAAACAATAGCCAGCAACTCTTTCTCAGTTGTTGTATATCTTTTTTCTGCATCAGTGAGGCAACGACTGACCAACGAAATTATATATGAATGATTCTGCGCATCTGTCTGGTATAGTACACCGCTTATTCCATTGTCACACCCATCAGTTTGCAACTTGTATGTTGAACCCGGAATCACGTGACTCAACGGTACACAGTTCGCAAAACTGTGCTTCAACTCCTGAAAATCTTTGGCATGACTGTCCTTCCAATACCAGATCGCATTCTTTCGCAATAGTTCGCGAAAGGGTTCTACAAGGCTAGCATACTTTACACTGAATTGTCTATAGGAATTACATATCCCCAGGAATTGTTGCAGCTGTCTTTTCTTAGTCGGTGCTTCGAAATTGGTTTTTTTTCAATCTTACCTGGGTCGGGTACAATACCTTGAGGTGAAATGACAAAACCCAAGAATTGAATTGACCTGCTGCAAAACATCGATTTTTCAACGCGCAATGTAAAATTATATTTCAGTAATCTGCCAAATATCATGCCATTTGGATATGATATTTGCTTAGGTGCTCATCGAAACCAGGCTTAGGTGCTCATCGAAACCATTGGATGATATCAGCAGATCATCGATATAGGAAGTGAGGAAATCGTCAAATTCAAGTCCAAACGCGAGATTTAACGCTCGAATATAGCCGCTCCCGGCTGTCTTGATACCGAATGGAACTCAACAGAATTCGTATAGAGACGGATCGTATAAAAATGCTGCATAAGGTCTTAATTCTCGCGCTAAGGTGATTTGCCAATATCCGTGAACAAGGTCTACCGATGACATTAATTTCACCTCGTGAAACCGTTGCAATAGTTCGCTAATCTTGGGTGGTGATTCGTGATCTGATTGTATTACATTATTTAAAGCACGTGCATCCAAACATAACCGAACACCTCCGTTCTTTTTCTTCACGACATGTAGCGGGTTGCAATATTGACTTACGGATCGTGCTATAATTCCCGCAGCCAACATATCGCGTATTTCTTTGCCTACCGATTCTCGCATCGCTAAAGGCACCGGATAAGATCGTTTCACGAAAGGCTTATGCTCTATTAATCGTAATTTGTGAGTATATACATTTGTCCCCTCGGGTTTTTCGATAAATATTTTTTTATATTTACGTAACATTCGAAGAATTTGGTCTCTTTGTTCCGAATCTAATTCCTTTGGCTTACGCGCGACCTCCTGCAGGCCATCGTGGAAGCTTTGATGATACTCGTCCATCCCGATATTGCGCAATTCATATACTATGTCATCCCGCGTTTCTCGGGATATGCCCTTCGTTTTATCCCGTTCACATACCCACGAATTATCATCGTTATCTTTCCAACTAAACTCACGAGTACCGTTCCCGTTTTTCTCTTTATCACTTGAGCAATTCAATTTGTTATCATTTTCTGGTTCTTCTTTAACCTCATAACTAATCATAGTCGATTTATCACTTTCGGTAAGCGAAGGTTTCTTCGACATCTACACATGACCGTTATTGGAAAACTCTGGGTTCTGTTTCTCAGACGTAACGAAAAAATCGGTGTTATTTTTTGTGTTCGAGTTTTTAATCGCTAACATTTACTCATTGTGACAATTCATAGATGGTTCATCGGCCTTGAGATTCAAGACGTTCTCCGACATCTGCGCATGATTATCATAAGACAAAATTTGTTTATTCTTCGACTGGGATTGAACGGACAAAACATAAACATAAACCGCGCGATTCGTTCTGACAGTGACCACCTTCCCAGACGGCTCACAGTGGAAAAAGACTAGATTTTGCGGGACTCCGAACCCTTTAATTGATATTTCGAGCATACGATAGTCTAACACAGCTTCGTTTTTTATGAGCAAGTCATGACCAAAAATCATTTGTTCACACAACTTTGGGACAACTAAAAATGCTGTTTGGCACACGACATCCCCAACCTTCACATCAATCAAGATTAAACGTTAACCACGGGCAACTCACAAATATTATAAATAGCTGATAATTTTTTTTAGAAACCCTTCGATACACAATGATTTGACTCCCGGTATCAATCAATGCAGATACTTGAAAATCACATACTACCGTTTGTATCAACAAACATTTCGCCGTTGTATTATCCATCGTATTTATCTCTGGAGGATTTTAACATCGTTCGCGAGGTCCTGATGAAAGTCATAAATTACGCGACACTCTATTGGACCCGTTTTTAGAGCGTCGTATACTGGTTTAAATTATTATTGTTTGGCGTTCCTATCTGTATCGTTCGAGTTTTGCCCATTGCGAGAATCGGCGGGGGAAAGCGTGTATCGGGAAGGTTATAATTCGGATTATTTGTCCTCGGCTTCTGTGGGCCTTGATAGTTATTTTGACCACATCCTCGTGTATACGGTGTATACGTGTTCCGTGTATTGAAATTTCGGTTATAATTCGAACCCTGCCTATTGTCATCCAGCCTTATTTTCTGTATTTTCTTCTGATGTGAAAATTCTGCTGGATATTTATTGCTTGCCCATCCGTAATTTTTTCTTTCAGGCTCACGTTCCCTCGATACACCATGCAATCGAGACAACGCTTAGACTACCGATTCTACGTTATATTCTACGGGCGCTAACGCCTCGCGTACGCGATTCGGAAATTGCTGCACTATCGAGAAAATTATTTCATACGAGGTGAGCTCGGACCACGGTCTTACATACAGGTCTGGAAACGACCGTGGTGGGGGTAGGCACCGTTAACGAACCCACGTTTGTTTCCAATTTTCGCCACTACGTGGCATTGCTATCGGCGTGTACGTGTGCGACAAGGACAGAACAGCTTCCGTCCGTCTCTTTCACTCTTCTCGATGATCCGAAATGCACATTATCTTTTTCGTGAGGGGCGAAGGGGGAATAGAGGTAGATGAGAAAGAATTGTGAAATAAGGACGGGGGTTGTGGAAGAGAATAGAATTGGGGCTTGTAAAAAGGGGAAGATCCTATATGGCTGGAAGAAGACCAATATAAAAATTTAAAAAATAAATAAAAATACTTACCTTTTTCGAGTGAAATGGATTTTTATTCGAATTTTATTCCGAGTTTCTTTCGATGACGAAAGTAAAAAAATACGCAACACATGGAATGTTGAATATACAAATACATTTATTGGTTCGTCAGTTTAGAAAGCCCTGAAACAACGGTTCACCTTCGCCAGCTTTATGAATATTTTTCAAACTACAAATGCTCGTTAACGCAAACAGAGGTTATCGAGAACGTTGTCATAAAAAAATGGAGTAATAAATGGCACGGGGCACGGTCTAAGACAAGGCAAGGGGCGAAGGGAGAGATCACAGAAGACCGTGAGTGGGAGGTACTCGCCGATAGTAGCGACGGCGGTGGCGGCGAGCGGAATGAAAAGTGAAGCTCGTAACGGTGCCTCGCGACTCCATTGAAATCTGGCTTCGTTTCCAGACCTGTATGTAAGACCGTGGCTCGGACTCAAAATGTTTTGCGACTCGCATTTGTTTGTATAAATATTATTGCATATTTCCCTCACTGATTCGATAACGTCGAGAAAGCCATTAATTTTTCAATTTCACGCGAATCGGGATGGTATAGAATTTGCTTAAGAATGCCTCTCGAAATGCGCGATAATTCCTAAACATTTGTGTACCCGAATTCATCCATATTTTCGCCCGTGCCTCTAAAAAATTTTCGGTGACAATGATTTTATGTTCTTCTTTGACATTTTTTAAATGAAAATATTTGTCAAGTCCGTTAAAAATTCATTTGGATTATTGCTATTTTCATCACTGAATTTAATCGGTTTAACGTCGAATTGTAGATATTGCAAATGATTTATTGCCCCGCATACAACACGATCTTCGGTATCCCCCTGATCCCGTGTTGTTCCTCGTCGAGTTGTTTTTCCTCTCGTATGGCCAGCTGGTGGGATTGAGTCGCGTGCAGCTTCAATTTCGGCACGCATTTCTTCGAGTTTTCGCTGTTCTTCTTTCAGACGTGCCCATTCCAATTGAAGTTTTGATTCCCCCTCGACAATATCCTCGTCATGATTGTCCACGTTTGGCTCGAAATTCTTCGACGTTTTTGCTTTTGTTTGTGGTGAGCGAACGATGGCCATAAGTATGTCGAATATAAAAAGTAATGTAAAAATGTATAATTTAGAATTCGTGACGAACGGGGTCGTGCCTCTAGTTGGGCGCCATTTGTAACGATTATATTTTCTACAATTTACAAATTCGATACAACAATATTTTTTATTTTATTTTAATTTCAACATTACGATGTTTTTATGACTATTCAAAATATATACATTTTACGTAATTGTTGACTGCCAATCATGTGACAATTCGATATTAGGATCATGTACGTACACTATTTTTCTTGGGGAGTGCGCGAAGAGATCGAGAGAGGTGACGAAAGGTTGATGCACACTTTTCCTGGACGGCGCACAGTAGGAGAAAAGCCCAAAAACCTGGCCAAAACCCCAAAAAATAAATTTTCGAAATAGGGTCAGTTGAGTAGTCATTCAGGTAGAGGACTAGTAACTGCATTCTATTGTGGAAGGGAAAGCCCTTTAAGTGTATACCTGCGCCGCAGCGTCAGTTGGCAGTTAGTGTTCGTGAAGAGTGTACGTGTCACGCGCTGAACAGACGAAAATAACGCTGACTTCAAAAACCCATAACTTTAAAGTGACGGGTTTAATTTCAATTCTGCAACATGGATACGACTTCTGGAGGTATGTAGAACATGTTTTTACATCGGTTGAATCTAAAGTTTATGTATAAATGATTGAAATGTAGCTAAGTAATTTATGCCTTCGGCATAAATAAAATTGAATAATTTTGAAAACTTATATTTTCAACGGTCCGAAAAGTTATATATTTTGTCACATTTTGCAAAGCTCCTAGTCTCGGCCTTTAGTTTAATGTATAAGCTTTCGAAATTTACAAGAGTTACCTGCGGAAAACGTGCGTCTTGTCCGTTATGATTTTTTTCGCATCGTGCGGTAGCCGAGCGTGCACGCGGCACTATTGAGCAGCCTCTGCGCCTCTACCTGAGAATGGGTGAAGTAGCATCATAACGGACAAGACGGCTGTTATACGCTTGAAATAAATTATTTTAATATATATGTATGTGTATATATATATATATAAATTTTCTGTGATTTAATTATGATATATACGTATGCATATATATATATACATATTAAAATCAACCACATAAAAATTTCTTAAATATGAATGAAATGTTATAACATTCAAATAAAATATTTGAATATATATATATTATATAGTAAGCAAAGCTTTCTTTTAACCAAATCCATGTCAATATTTTCTGTCTAATTTTTTAAAAATTATTTCAATTATTGCGGTTATTTATTTGGTAAAATAATGTACATTGTTCAAGTTTTTGTATTAATTGAAAATTTTATCTTTTCCTTTAACACCAATTTTCTACAATTTTATGTCTTTATTACAGGATCCGGTTACAAAGAATTGGTGCTGACAAGGAAAGAAGTATTTCTGATAATCAGCGAGCATTTATCCGATAAATTCGCTTCCTTGATCGAATTTATGGTAGAAAAAATTTCCAAGGACACCGGACGTGCAGTTGTGCCTGAGGACTCGAAACAGACTTTTTCCATACTCTTCAATCAAATGAGAACGAGGTGGCAACAAGCTCACAGAAAATCCTGTGTATTTTTCAAGAATAACGGTGAATGGCTTAGCAAGCAGGTATGTTTTGCCGCACCTACAGACACTGTAGTAACAAGCCCGGGTAATACGGGCGGCCGCCCGTCCCTTGAGTTTACAATGTCCAGTGAAAGATCTAAACGAAGGAAGACCCAAGATATTCGTACATCGTTCAACTCGGTCGAGTTAGCATACGCTACTCAGATGAGCCTTCGCTCTTCAGGACAATCCGACGCCGCAAAAGTTATTAAGGACGTAACAATGACGAGTCCTTTAAGAGCTTCCAAGTATCGTAAAGCTTACTCAGCAACGGATGAAATTACTTTATCCGAAGAGGCTGCACTTTCCGCTATGATTGAATATAAATTCTCCAAGAGTACTTACCAGGGAATGAGAAGATTAGGGAAGGAAAATAACTGTAAGCTATATCCGTCTTACGAAAAAGTGATGAAAGCAAAAAAGCGTTGTTATCCACCACGTGATGCAATCAGGATTACAGAGAGTAGTGCAGAAGTCCAACTACAGGCACTATTAGATCATACAGTTGAACGTATTTTACTCGTCCAAAATGTACTCATTCAAAGATTGACTCCAGATAATGTTCGTAAAATGGACTTGATTTGCAAGTGGGGTTGCGATGGAAGTTCTGGGCAAAGTGAATATAAGCAGACGTTCAGTGATGACAGCAAATCTGATGCGCATGTATTCTTTACTTCAGTCGTGCCATTACAACTCGTGTGTTATGATCAACAATCGAAGGAAGAAATAGTTGTTTGGAAGAACCCCAGACCCTCGTCTCCACGATTTTGTAGACCGCTTAGACTACTGTTTCTACGCGAAGACACAGAGTCAACACTTAATGAAGTCCAAATTGTTGAAGAACAAATAAAGTCACTTCGTCCATTCGAAAGTGTAATAGATGGAAAAGAAATCTCCGTAATGTACAAGTGTTGTTCACCATGATAGATGGTAAAGTTTGCAACGCTGTATCATTGACGAAATCTGCTCAACGGTGCTATTTGTGTGGAGCAACCAGCAAAGATTTTAATGCCATCGACACTGTATTGCAAAGGGAAATCAATGAAACAAATTTGAAGTTCGGATTGTCGACGCTGCATGCGTGGATACGGTGCTTCGAGTATTGCTTACACGTGTCTTACAAACTCGGCATTAAAAAATGGCAAGCTCGAAGTGCCGAAGAAAAAAAAATTACCCAGGAACGCAAGAGGGCCATTCAAGAAGGATTCAAGAAGCAATTGGGTCTAAATATCGATCGCCCAAAGCCTGGATACGGCAGCAGCAATGATGGCAACACAGCTCGGCGATTCTTTGAAAATTCGACGGTTTCCGCTGCGATAACGGGGGTCACCGAAGAAGTTATTAAACGCTTGTACGTAATCCTACAAGTTATATCGTGTGGCCACGAGATAAACTGTGAAAGATTTGAACAGTATGCTATTGAAACGGCAAGAAAGACCGTTGCATTATACCCTTGGTACTCCATGCCTACTTCGTTGCACAAACTATTAATTCATGGTCCAGTGATAATAACTCATGCTCTATTACCAATCGGCCAATTGTCCGAAGATGCTCAGGAAGCTCGAAACAAAGACATCAAACGATATCGAGAAGATTTTGCGCGAAAAAGTTCCAGGGTTAAAACTATGGAAGATGTTTTTCATCGGCTCTTAGTTACTTCTGATCCGTACATTTCAAGTGTCAGAAGACTACCACAGAAGAAGCTGAAGAGTTTGTCGCCGGAAGCTGTAGCGATGTTGATCGCTCTTAAAGTGACTGCTGCAGCAGACGAATTTTGCGCCGAGATTGAAGCCGTGCCGGGAGTTGTAATAGATACAAACTCGGATAATGATTCTGACTCCGACTCCGACTCCGATTACGATTTTGATTAAGAATAAAATTTTCTATTTTTGAAACGTTCCGTATGTATTTTGGAAATAAAAATAATAATTGCGTAGAATACACTGTTCACGTTTATTTTATTATGATGATTTTTTTAAATATATTAATTTATCTATTTAGCAGGATACTCGGCCATTTTGTTTATAACAATTTGCTGTAAGCTCTTTGTTGCAAGTTATAAACAATAGATATCGGATTGGTAATCAGCGACCTTGAAAACCCGTATATACCAATTTTTGTCAACATCTGGTAACTTTTTAACGTTCATGTCGGCCATATTGGATCGGCCATTTTTTTTACGATAATTTGGCTTGCGGATTCGTAATCAGCGACCTTGAAAACCCGTAAATACCAATTTTAGTCGACATCTGGCAACTTTTTAACATTCATGTCAGCCATATTGGATCGGCCATTTTGTTTACGATAATTTGGCTTTCAGATTCGTAATCAGCGACCTTGAAAACCCCTGTAAGCCAATTTTCATTCCCGTCAAAGGTCATTTGAGGTTTTGGCCAGGTTTTTGGGCTTTTCTCCTACTGTGCGGCGCCTTGTGCAGTCCGCGCTGACGTTCCTTTCATTGGTTATCGGCCAAATTCCCAGGTACAGGCGACGGGTGGGCTCGCCTTTTGTGCCGATTGCCGTTCTTTCCGGGGCCAGGTGTGGGTGCATTCGCACCTCCACGTGGTTTACACCGCCGGTTTTTTTAGCGGCTTGAAGCCCAATTCCTTTATGGTTTGATCACGGCTGTAATTTTTGTAACCGGCGTCGTTTGATAAGGACTCGCGTTACTCAGGAGACCACGTCCCCGACACCCTTCTCTTTACTCTCCTTGGATCTCGATTAATGATTTTCGTTTCGCACGCTCTCTCTCGAACTCATCCCCTCGAACTCATCCCCTCGAACTCATCCCCTCGAACTCATACTCTCTCTCCCTCCATACTATCTCCCTCTTCACGTGCACAACATACATCGACACGTTACAACGTGCAGTGCAAAGCCACAGGCGGCAACGTCGACTCGAGGTACGCAAACCACGCCGACCATAAGCCAAGCCAAATCGACTCTTCCTAACAAGGAGAGGAACGATGAAGTCATGGACGTGGACGGTACCTCGATGCGAGTAAGCAAGGCGAAGAGGAGAAAGCGGGTTACACCGACGTCAACCGAGGAAAAGGAGCCTAAGAAGAAGAAGAAGAAGAAGCAGCTGGAGGAGCCATTAGCTGGCCAACCCGAGGATAAGGGAGGCGAGAGATCAGAGCAAAAGTGGCAGACTGCGAAAAAGAAGAAAAGATCGCACAAGATATCCCAGAAGCAGCCTCAGAAGAAGCCGCAGAAACCTCGCGAACGGTCGACTCTCTGCCCAAAACTCTCGTCATCCACAAAACGGCTGACTTGAGCTATGCGGAGATCTTGAGTCGTATAAAGAAAGATCCGGCGCTCAAGGATGCAGGTGAATGCGTCCAAAAGGTACGCAGAACGAACGCGGAAGATCTGCTGATCGTTCTGAATAAGGAAAGCTCAGCCAAAGCACCGGAATTGCAAAACCAGATCGAAGGTGTTCTTGGCGAATCAGCAACGGTCCAGAGTACAGTCCACTAAGTTGGTCTAGAGATCAAGGACCTGGAAGAGAACGCGACGAAGGAGGAGATATCGGCGGCCCTGCAGAGAGTCCTGGGTCCGGACTATCCAGCCACGGAACACTCTCTTAAGTCTCTGCGTAAAGCATATGACAGGACTCAGACCGTGGTAGTACGACTCATGGTGCCTGCTGCCCGAAAATTTCCAGATATAGGAACCATCCGAGTCGGCTGGTGTAATTGCAGAATCCGAGAGGTGGTGAGACCACTGAAGTGTTTCAAGTACTAGAAATTTGGACACTTATCACGGAACTGCAAGAGCAGCGTCGACCGGGCTAAAGCCTGCATCAAGTGCAGTAATACTGGCCACAAAGTTGCCGGATGCACAGCAATCGCAAAGTGTGTCATATGCTCACAGGCCACATCGCAGGTAGCAGCTGATGTCCCGCGTACACGCGGGTTCTCCAGACTCTCCAGGCACTCCAAAAAACATGCAAATAAGAGTACTCCAGCTCAACCTCAATCATTGTGAAGCCGCACAGGACCTGCTCATACACACTGTGCGTGAGCTGAAGCCTGACTTGGCGACACTCTCGGAACCATAGAGACATCTCGACACGCAACCCTGGGAATCTGATGGAAGTGGAAAGGCCGCATTTGGTCCTGCGGAAAGCTTCCATTTCAGGATCTTGCGAATCGGATGGAAACTAGTTTCGTGACAATAAAAGCCAAAGGAGTTAATTTCTACAGTTGTTACGCACCGCCTAGCCTGACGATTGATTTGTTCTCGACAATTTAGTCGCAGACGCTAAACAACGCTTCCCGGTAGCCATAGCCGAGGATTACAACGCGTGGGCTGTGGAATGGGGTAGTGAAGTGACGAACAGGGAAGGCCAAGCGCTGCTTGAGGCTATGTCCTTATTGGATGTAGTACTACTTAATGCAGGTACAAAGCCCACTTTTGGTAAAGGTGAAGCCTCCTCTGTAGTGGACCTCACTTTTGTGAGTAGTAGCCTGGCGAGAAGAAACTGGTGCCACTGGGTAGCCAATGATATCTATACTCACAGTGATCATCAAGCGATTCTCTGGCAGATTCGCGGAGATTTCAGCAGAACAGCGAAGGCATCGACGACAAACGAGAAGGGCTGGAAAGCAAAAATGTTTGATGCGGACTTGTTTCGTAAAACTTTTGACACCAGCCCCCTTGCAGCGGAAAGTGCAACCGAGAAGGTCGAGGTGGCCATGCAGAGGGTCACCGAAGCATGCAATGCTACAATGCCACGGAAACGTGATGTCGACTTCCGACCGGTGGTGCACTGGTGGAGCGAACAAATTGCCGGCCTCCGAAGTGTCATCGAACTCGCCGCCTAGCGCAATGAGCTCGAGGCAAATGCTCGTTCCCCGATTTGGAAGAACAGCACAGGAAAGCGCGCTTGAAGCTTAAAAAGGCTATCAAGCAGAGTAAAGCTGAAAGCTGGGGTGAACTGCTTAGCGAGGTGGAAGATGCTCCCTGGGGCAGGCCATACAAAGTGGTAATGACTCGGCTGAAAAGCCAGCCAATGCCATTGCCTGCGGACGCAGCCCTGCTCGAAGAGATTGTTACACATCTGTTTCCTGAGCAACCCGAGGAGGACATCGATAAGGACATCCCGCCATTACTGAAGGAGAGCTCCGTACGGCGATTGCCAGGGTGGGCAACAATAAAGCCCCCGGTATGGATGGGATACCGAACATCGCACTCAAGGCAGCGATCAAGTTGGCACCGGCAATATTCCTGGGCATGTACAATGCGTGTCTTAAGGAAGGAATTTTCCCGGACAAGTGGGAGTGGCAGAAGCTGGTGCTCCTCCCAAAAAGGAAGAAGCCACCGGACGAACCTTCATCCTACCGTCCGCTCTGTCGGCTGGATACCACCGGAAAGATCATCACCCGAGCGCATCATCCATAACACGATTGAGAAGGTCGTGGACCCTCTACTGGCGGAGGGCTAGTCCAATGTCCACGTTTCAGTGCCTCCCGCGTGATTGTCGAGGATCAGCTGGAGACACGCATCACCCCGGATAACCTGGTGGAGTTGATGCTGAAGTCAGCAGACGCATGAACAGCGGTATCGGCTTATGCTACCGCAGTAATGAAGGAGTTGCGACGTGCAGAACGCGCGAGGAAGAAGACGACGCCGGAAAACCAGATAATCATAGATGAAATAAGCGACACGAACCCCTAAACCAGTCATACCATCTCAAGTGGAACAGGGGATGTAAGGTCGTCTGACAACACTGCAGGAAGAGCTATGGCTAAGGCCTCTCCCGCGATGTAATACCTAGTGGTCATCCCGCGGGAGAATTTGTAAGGCCACAGAGGAACTGGGGTTTTAGTTGGGGCAAGCCCGACATATCGCAATTGTTTGCTACGGTGCGGAGGCATTTTCCCACTAAAAGTAAAAAAACACACTCACACACACACGACTCTTCAAGGTGTGACAACAGTGGCCTCAAAAGTTCTTGTCATTTACCATGTGCCTATCCGTCCACCTCCTCGTGGTGGGATTCGGACAATGGTGAAGTTCTTTTTTTCGAATAATAGAATCCCCTGACTAAATGATAGAGGACTTTATTGTGGTGCTTAACTCGCTATTGTTGTGTTTCTCCTATCCACGATGCGGGAAACTCATATTTCCGAAATTTTAATATCTTATTTTTTATTTTTTGGGTCACAGGCTCATTTGCGACCCATGGTTCCTTTTTTACTTTTGTTCCTTTCATTTAGTAGAATTGTTGAAACAAATAAAAAAATTGACATTGAGTTTTGGGGTGAAGGTAAATTTTGGGGGCCGACCTTCGCCGATCGTGACTCGGAGAATCCCCTGGCAGCGTTGTGACATAATTTTTATACACCCTGACAATATATATATGCATGTGTGTGCGTGAATTGTTCATTTACATAATTATTAATTAATTGCATCGCTCTTTCGCGAGGGAATGATCGAGCAACCATTTTTGCCGGACACTGCACGCAGAGCAGATTCACGCCTCATGCTTGGTCTCAAACATAAAAGCATACCACGGTCGTCTAAGACTCGGTGTGTGTATCGACCCATTGATACACACATACAGCAAATGGTTTCGTTACGACCGAAACGCGTGTGAAAAGGTCACTTCTTTCTTTCTGCACGTGGCCGGCGTAATGAATACACACACGCGCAGCAACCGTCGCCGTATATTTTCGATGGCATTTATCTTCAATAAATTTGATATCGGCCAAATTCTCGAGCGAGCGGAATCGCTCAAGACTCACTCACTAAATAGAGTAGTGAAACTTATTGGTTAAACAATTAACAGTTTAGTAAATCTTCTCTCGGTCGACTTTTGTTTTCAGGAGATTCTACAAGGGTCGAATAATCTAGCAATATAAATCGCTAGAGACTCGCTCTATACTCAAACGGTAAAATAACTCGATTTTAAAGTGTTGAAACAAATAGGTTTGAGCAGTATGTATATTTTCGATGCCGTTTGTCTACGATGAATTCAATCTCGGCCAAATTCTCGTGCGGACGGAATCACTGGAGACTCACTCCTTAAAATGTATTGTAAAATGTATTGTAAAATGTATTGTAAAAATGTGAAATGTATTGTTTCAACAATTAATAATTCAGCATTTCTCTCTCCTTCGATTTTTGTCTTCGGGAGGTTCTTCGAGGATCGAATCCTCTAGCAATGAAAATCGCTAGAGACTCGCTCTATAGAAGAGCGGTAAAGTATGCGATTCAATTTTTATTTAAGCAAACAGGTTTGAGCAGCGTGTATATTTTCGATGTCATTTATCTTCAATAAATACGATTTCGGCCGAATTCTCGAGCGAAAGGAATCGCTCTAGACCACTCGCTAAAAGTGTAGTGAAACTTATTGGTCAAGGGGCCAGTCCACTTTGAAGCCACGAAAAAAGGTTATTTTCGCAATTTTTTTGAGGATTTTTTAAGTACAAAAACTATAGTTTAACGTAACGCCTCAAAAATAGGTGGGCTAGGTAGCTCCATCACAACTCGACAACGGCTTGTCTGAAACAAAAAAATGGAAGTCCATTACATTCAGTACGACACCAGCTACAAAATGACCATCTGATATAAAGTTTTATCAAAAAATAAAAAAATGGCAGATCAAAAACGAAAAAAGTAATAAAACACGCGATTTTTCACAGTTTTTCGCAAAAAAATAGTAAAAATAATTTTTGTTAAACCATCGAGGGTCATCTTGTTGCGAATCATGTTTACAATATGTGGTTCAAATTACAAGAGAATCAGTTTATTAGTTTTAGAGATATGATAGAGCTAGATTTTGAAAACGATGTTTCGAGAAAAACACGTTTGAAGTTTATACTATAAAAAACTCTTACCTAAAGTCAATCGGAAATTCCTGCACCGTACAAAATCCATTCTGATTGCTTATCATCGTCGATTCATTCAAGTCTTGCTTGCTTCCGTTTGGTTCTGGTCTCTTACGAGACTCAGAATTGCGGCGGTTTGCAGAGCAAACTCACTCGTCTTCGCGATTGTCGGCGAATCCGATGGCGATCAGGCCGAGTTTGACGCACATTATTTCCATTATTCTAAGCACTGGACGAAATCCTTCATTTAAGATACACGCGGAAACTTTGCAGGCAAAGCCTACGATTTTTTTGCCGTTGAACATGTGTTTAGGTGCTATATTCCATACGCAGTTGTTAAAACTTTCATTATTGTTTTGCGTATGGCCACCTTAACACCTTGATACTCCTACCTAACCTAGCTGAAGTCGTTGTAGTTCCTCTTTTGATTGCGTTTGGACCTATCGCGCATTTGGCTGTTTCGACGAAACAAGGGTGGAGATGGTCGCATTCGAAAGAGGGGGTCTGATAGTTTTCAGTAATCATCATGCGTTGGACTAGGTAGGATCACGAGTTCGACGTAGGGGCGTACTTTTCCAATGGCTTTTCCATTATCTCCACCTAGCGAACCTTTCGCATTCGCTTCAAACTTGCCCCTGGAGCTCCAGCAACTCTCCAAAGTGGAAGAAATGGATCTTGGGCAAACAGTTACAATATTTTTGATACGAATTACCCTCACGTATGCATGTATACGCGGATCTCTATAGCAGGCACGCATGCATACGTATAGGTACTAGTATACGTGTGATGGTGTACGCTTAGGCGTGTATGTGTGCGGGTATATACGTGTGAGTAGTATGGGGGCCACTATGGCGACCCCCACTCCTCATCCCCACTCCTACCCCCACTCCTCGGTAGCCGAGGTGGTGGGGGGTGGAGTGGGGATGACCGTCCTTATCCCCACCCCTCCCCCCTCTCCTCGGTATCCGAGGTGGAGGGGATGGAGTGGGGATGGCCGGAGTGGGGGGTTCGCCATAGTGGCCCCTTTTTTTTTACTTTATGAAAAATGGTTTTTAGAAATAATTCTATATTACTCACCGAGGCCGTTGCTGCTCCTGGTGACGGTGCACTCCGAGGGTGTACACACACACACACACACACACACACACACGCACACACACACACACACACACACACACACACGCACACGCACACGCACACACACACACACACACGCACACACACACACACGCGCACACACACACACACACACACTCACAATCGCGCGCGCGCACACACTAGCGCGAGTGTCACGGCTCGTTCTCCCACCCCTCCGGCTCGAACGAGTCGTCGAACCCGTCGTCGGGCCGCCCCGCGTCGTAAAAAGCGACGGGTTCGGGCCCGTCGTTCAACGCCGCGATTAATACTGTCGCGACGTCGACCCCATTGTACATACGCACACGGGGGAGGTGGGTGCCGTTTTCGGCCACA
Source organism: Ophion obscuratus (assembly GCA_964007375.1). Taxonomy (NCBI): domain Eukaryota; kingdom Metazoa; phylum Arthropoda; class Insecta; order Hymenoptera; family Ichneumonidae; genus Ophion; species Ophion obscuratus. Next base: position 52,901,440 of record OZ023314.1, read on the forward strand.
GCCACGACGACGCGGCTCTCTACGAGATCCGCGAGCAGGTCCGAGACGAAGGGGATGGCCTCGAGATGCGCGATCCCCGAAACCGCGCACTGGATGGCGAGGCCCGCGACAAACGCGCAAAAGGGCGCGGGGGCATACAGCGAGGCCGCGTCTACGTACCCGCTGTATCCCTCATCAACAAAAAAAACCTCGCTACAACCCTCGGAGTCGCACGACACTACATTTCCGCGGAGCACGCCACAGCCACCCGCGGGGATTGTCACGCACGATGCTCCCGGCACAATATCGTCGAACGGAAGACGTACTCCCGCCCGACGCTGGATGTAATACGCGTATAGGGCTTCACGCAGCCATTCATGCGTTTCGCCCGTCGCCACGGTGCGTATATAAACGGCTAAGCCGTCGACGCGGGAAACGCGACACGCAAATGGAGCCACAGGGAGCTCGAAGCACTCGGGATACATTTTTTCGTGGACTGGTGGAACGCGCGCGACGGTGTCTGAAGAGCAACTGAAGCTGCCTGTCGTATGAAGGGCATCTTTTGCAGATTTTGACAGGTCAGCATAATTGCACGTGTGCGGGGTAGTCGATGCATCGTTCTACAATGAGCTCACCCGACGGTGAGCGCGATCGTTCTACGATGAGCTCATCCGACGGTGAGCACGTGTACAAGCTAAGCGATGCAGTTTAGCTCCGCGCCACGATGAGTTCATCCGTCGGTGAACTCACCGCAGGAGTTTGCGAATTATGCTGATAACTGTCAAAATCTTTTGCACAGCAGCCCACATGGGAGAAACCGTATTCTCGGCCTCTCCTCTTTAAGCGGATATTCGTACCTGCTATAGAGCGCGCACACAGGCGGGCACGGGTATACGTGTGTCGTGACATCGAGCCGCTTGTTGGTACACACACACGCGCCCTCGTAGCAGACCACAAGGGAGAAGTCGTATTCTCGGCCTCTCCTCTTTGTGTGGATATTCGTACCTACTGTAGAGCGCGCACACAGGCGGGCACGAGCATACGTGTGTGTCGTGACATCGGGCCGCTTGTTGGTACGCACACACACATGCGCCGTCGTAGCAGCCCGCAAGGGAGAAGCTGTATTCTCGGCCTCTCCTCTTTGTGCGGATATTCGTACCAGAGCGCACACCGATGGGTACGAGCATACGTGTTCTCCACAAGGGAGAAGCTGTATTCTCGGCCTCTCCTCTTTGTGCGGATTTTCGTACCTGCTGTAGAGTGCGCCCGTATTCGCGGCCACTCCTCTTTGTGTGGATATTCGTACATGCTATAGAGCGCGCACACCGACGGGCACGAGCATACGTGTGTCGTGGCATCGGGCCGCTTGCTGACACACACACACGCGCCCTCGTAGCAGCCCGCAAGGGAGAAGCCATATTCTCGGCCTCTCCTCTTTGTGCGGATATTCGTACCTGCTATAGAGCACGCACAACCGACGGGCGCGAACATACGTGGGTCGTGGGATCGGGCCGCTTGCTACTACATGCACGCGCCCGCGTAGTGGCTCGCAATGGAGAAGCCGTATTCTCGGTTACGATGCAAAGCTTTTGTGAACGAAAAACACTGCCACTTCGGACCGCGATTGAGCGAACGCAACGAACGGAAGATCGCACAAACGCAATAAGCGATCGAACGAACAAAGAAAGTAAGCTTCTTTTAGGTTTCGAAAAGCAGTTATTGGCCGAGGGATTTTGTTACGATGCAAAGTTTTTTGTGAACGAAAATCGAACGTTTTGTTCACCGAAAATCGATACTTCTACTTCGGACCGCGATTGAACGACGAGCGATCGAACGAACGAAGAAAGTAAGCTTCTTTCAAATGTCAAACATCAGTGTTTGGCCGAGGGTTTTTTTTTTCGATGCAACGCTTTTTGTAGACGAACATCGAGCATTTTTTTCACCGACAATCGATGCTTCCAAGTCGGACCGCGGTTGAGTGAGCGCAATGAATAGAAGACCGAACGAACGCAATCAGCGATCGAATGAAATCAACGAACGATCAAGCGAAAGAACGAGCGATCAAACGAACTTAGAAAGTAAGCTGCTTTTAGATATTAAAAAGCAGTGACTGGCCGAGGAATTTTCTTTTCGATTCATAGTTTTTTGTGAACGAAAATCGAGGGTATTTTTCGCCCAATATCAACGCAACGAACGAGTGAAAGAACGGATTGTCCGGCCTTCTTTTCGATTCATAGTTTTTTGTTAACAAAAATCGAGCGTTTTTTTCGCCCAATATCAACGCAACGAACGAGTGAAAGAACGGATTGTCCGGTCGTTCGCTCGTTCGTCCGTTAAACGAACGAAAGATCGAATACACGCAACGAACGATCGACTGATCGCAGCGAGTGAATAAAGGAACAAGCGATCGAATGTTCGAAAGATCGCACAATCGGAATACCGAATGAACGAGCGCATCGACCGATCCATCGAATGAACGAATGAACGAACGAACACCGCAGTCCTAAGTAGGGGTATCGATTGTCAGGGTTACACATCTTCGTTGGAAAACCATGCATCGAAAAGAAAATTCTTCGCGTAATCCCTGCTGTTTGATGTGTAAAAGAACCTTGTGTTCGATGGTTCGTTCGATCGTTCAATGCGTTCACACGTTCGTTCGTCTGATACGTTCGCTTGATCTTTCGTTCGTTAACCCCGTTGCGTCCGTTCGATCGTTCGTTCGTTCGTTCGTTCGTTCGGAGCGCTCATTCGATCGTTCGTTCCAACGTTTATTACGCTTGTTCGATCTTTCGTTGTCTAATTCCTTCGCTCAATCACTGCATTTTCATATGCAAAAGTAGCTTGTGTTCCTTCACTCGTTCGTTTATTCGTTCGTTGCGATCGTTCTATCCTTCGGTGCGTTCGTTCGTTCATTTTTATGAAACGAATTCAAAATAAAATTAAAAAACCAGTTGTAGAAATTAACATTGAAATAAAAATTTTAAAATCGAGATCGTTATTGAAATGAAAATCCAAATGAATGTTCTCAAGCTATATTCTTTTTGAAAATAAAAGCTGGAACCAAGGTTCTCAAGCTCAAGCGATATACTTTTAGAAAGTCTTTTGAGATTTCGTCCCCGAGTGTGTACTCAGTCGATATTTCACGAAATTGAAATAAAAAATGAAAAACGAAATAAAAAATGGCTATCGTAATAAAATATCGCAAAAAAAAATAAAAATCGACATAAAAGGAATCGAAATCGGCGTTCTCTTTGGGTCATTCGTTCGTTCCATTCACTCGATCGTTCGTTCATTGCACACGTTTGATCGTTCGTTTCATCGTTCATTACCCTCGTTTCATCTTTCGTTTGTTACGAACAAACGAACAGCTCAGTCCGAAGTAGTGATGTTGATTTTCAGGACAAAACTCTCTATGTTTGTTGATAAAACCATATATCAAAAAACAAACTTTCTTTGCGCAATCCCTGCTGTTTGACATGGAAAATAACCTTGCGGTCGTTGGTTCGTTCGATCGTTCAATGCGTTCGCACGTTCGTTCGTTCGATGCGTTTGCTCGTTCGTTCGCTCGATCTTTCGTTCGTTAACCCGTTGCGCCCGTTCGCTCGATCGTTCGTTCATTGCGCTCGTTCGCTCGTTCATTCGCGCTTGACTAGTCGAATGTTAATCGCTTCGCTGAAGAACCGATTCATCATACAGTCGCAGTCACTGATTTCTTCACCATCATCGCAGAGAATAAATTATCGCGGTGCTCGAACAATGGAAAATAAAATTCTTCGCGTAATCACTGCTCTTTGATGTGAAAAAGAACCTTGTGTTCGTTGGTTCGTTCGATCGTCCAATGCGTTCACACGTTCGTTCGTTTGATGCGTTCGCTCGATCTTTCGTTCGTTAACCCGTTGCGTCCGTTCGATCGGTCGTTCATTCGTTTAATCGCCCGTCCGTTCCTTGCGTTCACACCTTCGTTCGTTAACCCGTTGCGTCCGCTCGATCGTTCGTTCGTTCGATCAATCGTTCGTTTAATCGACCGTGCGTTCGTTGTATTCGCTCGATCGTTCGTTCGTTGCGTTCGCTCGATCGTTCGTTCGTTGCGTTCGCTCGATCGTTCGTTCGTTGTGTTTGCTCGATCGCTCGTTCGTTCGTTGCGCTCGTCGTCGCGAAAGGACGAGCGATCAACGAACGAGTGAAAGAACGGATTGTCCGGTCGTTCGCTCGTTCGTCCGTTAAACGAACGAAAGATCGAATGCACGCAACGAATGATCGACTGAACGCAGCGAGTGAATGAAGGAACAAGCGATCGAACGTTCGAAGGTTCGCACAATCGGAATACCGAACGAACGACCGCATCGACCGATCCATCGAACGAACGAATGAACGAACGAACACCGCAATCCTAAGTAGTGGTATCGATTGTCAGGGTTACACATGTTCGTTGAAAAACCGTGCACCGAAAAGAAAATTCTTCGCCTAATCCCTGCTGTTTGATATGTAAAAGAACCTTGTGTTCGTTGGTTCGTTCGATCGTTCAATGCGTTCACACGTTCGTTCGTCTGTCTCTGCTGTTTGACATGGAAAATAATCTTGCGGTCGTTGGTTCGTTCGATCGTTCAATGCGTTCACACGTTCGTTCGTTCGATGCGTTCGCTCGTTCGTTTGCCCGTTCGCTCGATCGTTCGTTCGTTGCGTTCGCTCGATCGTTCGTTCGTTCGTTGCACTCATTCGATCGTTCATTGGCACTTGACGAGTCGAATGTTAATCGCTTCGCTGAAGAACCGATTCATCATACAGTCGCAGTCACTGCTTTCTTCACCATCATCGCAGAGAATAAATTATCTCGGTGCTCGAACAATGGAAACTAAAATTCTTCGCGTAATCACTGCTCTTTGATATGAAAAAGAACCTTATGTTCGTTAGTTCGTTCGATCGTTCAATGCGTTCACACATTCGTTCGTTTGATGCGTTCGCTCGATCTTTCGTTCGTTAACCCGTATCGTCCGTTCAATCGGTCGTTCGTTCGTTTAATTGCCCGTGCGTTCGTTGCGTTCACACTTTCGTTCGTTAGCCCGTAGCGTCCGTTCGATCGTTCGTTCGTTCGCTCGATCGTTCGTTTAATCGTCCGTGCGTTCGTTGCGTTCGCTCGATCGTTCGTTCGTTCGTTGCGCTCGTCGTCATGAGCTAATTCTGATACGTTCACGCAATGATAACAACTGCGTATTCGGTCAGCATCCATTAGAAGAGGCAGAAGTTGAATTGCTCAAGATACAATGGCGTATGCCTCACGTAATATTAAACGAGATAACTAAATTGTCATTACTTCGAACATTGGAAAGTGGGCGATACTTGAATATGAGCTTGCGCTCTTGGGACCGATTCGAGTATCCACTGCTTCAAAGCACAACGAAACATTCATGGTCTGTAAAAGCTACCTCCCAGCTAGAGAAACCAAGATATGTAATATTTGCGCTGCAGACTGGCAAAAAAATTATATGGCAAAGGACATTACACTATTCGACGACTGCAAACTTGCCAATGTTAAACTTTACCTCAACTCGGAATCCTGTCTTTACGATGATTTGAATTTGGACTTTTATACAACTGTGTAATCTCATAACAGATAATGTAACAAAGAAACGGGTGAGGAGAATTAAATAATCACATAATGTCACATTTCGTTTATTTGCATGAATCTTTATGATTCAACCACCAATTAAACATTTTAAATACATTTTGTAATGCACAATTTTTTTCATGATTTCCGCATCGTAGACTATAGCTTACGCCTAATTTACTCAAGGTATCCATATCGCCGAAGTCCACGTCCAACGTTTCAATAACAAGATCATTTTTCATATTTAATATATCAGCTAACCATTCTCGTTTTTCATGGCCGTCAACATATACGATAGGATACATATCGTCTTCCGTTGGGCCCCCAACTGCAGTCGTTATTAAACCTTGAGCCATGCTATATGGAACGTTTCCATAGGCCCACTTTAGACCATGATGATTCCGAATCAGCCATGACGCTTCGTATCTCTCAGATTTTGTGAGAAGTCTCCATGGTATGATACTCGCGAAAATGTAATGAGAGAGTACACATCCCGCTCTCAGAATCGCTACTTCCTTCACGACAAAGTTTCTCCCAACAATGAACCCTTGTAGATCGACAAATGTAGGTACAGACATAACGAAGATGAATCCCACTCAATGAATAAATAATTTAAAGACGAGTTTCTTAAATATTGGCGTCAGTCATCAATTAATCTTGCTATCGACTTGATCGAGCCAATTCATCTTCGTTATGTCTGTACCTACATTTGTCGATCTACAAGGGTTCATTGTTGGGAGAAACTTTGTCGTGAAGGAAGTAGCGATTCTGAGAGCGGGATGTGTACTCTCTCATTACATTTTCGCGAGTATCATACCATGGAGACTTCTCACAAAATCTGAGAGATACGAAGCGTCATGGCTGATTCGGAATCATCATGGTCTAAAGTGGGCCTATGGAAACGTTCCATATAGCATGGCTCAAGGTTTAATAACGACTGCAGTTGGGGGCCCAACGGAAGACGATATGTATCCTATCGTATATGTTGACGGCCATGAAAAACGAGAATGGTTAGCTGATATATTAAATATGAAAAATGATCTTGTTATTGAAACGTTGGACGTGGACTTCGGCGATATGGATACCTTGAGTAAATTAGGCGTAAGCTATAGTCTACGATGCGGAAAGCATGAAAAAAATTGTGCATTACAAAATGTATTTAAAATGTTTAATTGGTGGTTGAATCATAAAGATTCATGCAAATAAACGAAATGTGACATTATGTGATTATTTAATTCTCCTCACCCGTTTCTTTGTTACATTATCTGTTATGAGATTACACAGTTGTATAAAAGTCCAAATTCAAATCATCGTAAAGACAGGATTCCGAGTTGAGGTAAAGTTTAACATTGGCAAGTTTGCAGTCGTCGAATAGTGTAATGTCCTTTGCCATATAATTTTTTTGCCAGTCTGCAGCGCAAATATTACATATCTTGGTTTCTCTAGCTGGGAGGTAGCTTTTACAGACCATGAATGTTTCGTTGTGCTTTGAAGCAGTGGATACTCGAATCGGTCCCAAGAGCGCAAGCTCATATTCAAGTATCGCCCACTTTCCAATGTTCGAAGTAATGACAATTTAGTTATCTCGTTTAATATTACGTGAGGCATACGCCATTGTATCTTGAGCAATTCAACTTCTGCCTCTTCTAATGGATGCTGACCGAATACGCAGTTGTTATCATTGCGTGAACGTATCAGAATTAGCTCATGACGACGAGCGCAACGAACGAACGAACGATCGAGCGAACGCAACGAACGCACGGACGATTAAACGAACGATCGAGCGAACGAACGAACGATCGAACGGACGCTACGGGCTAACGAACGAAAGTGTGAACGCAACGAACGCACGGGCAATTAAACGAACGAACGACCGATTGAACGGACGATACGGGTTAACGAACGAAAGATCGAGCGAACGCATCAAACGAACGAATGTGTGAACGCATTGAACGATCGAACGAACTAACGAACATAAGGTTCTTTTTCATATCAAAGAGCAGTGATTACGCGAAGAATTTTAGTTTCCATTGTTCGAGCACCGAGATAATTTATTCTCTGCGATGATGGTGAAGAAAGCAGTGACTGCGACTGTATGATGAATCGGTTCTTCAGCGAAGCGATTAACATTCGACTCGTCAAGTGCCAATGAACGATCGAATGAGTGCAACGAACGAACGAACGATCGAGCGAACGCAACGAACGAACGATCGAGCGAACGGGCAAACGAACGAGCGAACGCATCGAACGAACGAACGTGTGAACGCATTGAACGATCGAACGAACCAACGACCGCAAGATTATTTTCCATGTCAAACAGCAGAGACAGACGAACGAACGTGTGAACGCATTGAACGATCGAACGAACCAACGAACACAAGGTTCTTTTACATATCAAACAGCAGGGATTAGGCGAAGAATTTTCTTTTCGGTGCACGGTTTTTCAACGAACATGTGTAACCCTGACAATCGATACCACTACTTAGGATTGCGGTGTTCGTTCGTTCATTCGTTCGTTCGATGGATCGGTCGATGCGGTCGTTCGTTCGGTATTCCGATTGTGCGAACCTTCGAACGTTCGATCGCTTGTTCCTTCATTCACTCGCTGCGTTCAGTCGATCATTCGTTGCGTGCATTCGATCTTTCGTTCGTTTAACGGACGAACGAGCGAACGACCGGACAATCCGTTCTTTCACTCGTTCGTTGATCGCTCGTCCTTTCGCGACGACGAGCGCAACGAACGAACGAGCGATCGAGCAAACACAACGAACGAACGATCGAGCGAACGCAACGAACGAACGATCGAGCGAACGCAACGAACGAACGATCGAGCGAATACAACGAACGCACGGTCGATTAAACGAACGATTGATCGAACGAACGAACGATCGAGCGGACGCAACGGGTTAACGAACGAAGGTGTGAACGCAAGGAACGGACGGGCGATTAAACGAATGAACGACCGATCGAACGGACGCAACGGGTTAACGAACGAAAGATCGAGCGAACGCATCAAACGAACGAACGTGTGAACGCATTGGACGATCGAACGAACCAACGAACACAAGGTTCTTTTTCACATCAAAGAGCAGTGATTACGCGAAGAATTTTATTTTCCATTGTTCGAGCACCGCGATAATTTATTCTCTGCGATGATGGTGAAGAAATCAGTGACTGCGACTGTATGATGAATCGGTTCTTCAGCGAAGCGATTAACATTCGACTAGTCAAGCGCGAATGAACGAGCGAACGAGCGCAATGAACGAACGATCGAGCGAACGGGCGCAACGGGTTAACGAACGAAAGATCGAGCGAACGAACGAGCAAACGCATCGAACGAACGAACGTGCGAACGCATTGAACGATCGAACGAACCAACGACCGCAAGGTTATTTTCCATGTCAAACAGCAGGGATTGCGCAAAGAAAGTTTGTTTTTTGATATATGGTTTTATCAACAAACATAGAGAGTTTTGTCCTGAAAATCAACATCACTACTTCGGACTGAGCTGTTCGTTTGTTCGTAACAAACGAAAGATGAAACGAGGGTAATGAACGATGAAACGAACGATCAAACGTGTGCAATGAACGAACGATCGAGTGAATGGAACGAACGAATGACCCAAAGAGAACGCCGATTTCGATTCCTTTTATGTCGATTTTTATTTTTTTTTGCGATATTTTATTACGATAGCCATTTTTTATTTCGTTTTTCATTTTTTATTTCAATTTCGTGAAATATCGACTGAGTACACACTCGGGGACGAAATCTCAAAAGACTTTCTAAAAGTATATCGCTTGAGCTTGAGAACCTTGGTTCCAGCTTTTATTTTCAAAAAGAATATAGCTTGAGAACATTCATTTGGATTTTCATTTCAATAACGATCTCGATTTTAAAATTTTTATTTCAATGTTAATTTCTACAACTGGTTTTTTAATTTTATTTTGAATTCGTTTCATAAAAATGAACGAACGAACGCACCGAAGGATAGAACGATCGCAACGAACGAATAAACGAACGAGTGAAGGAACACAAGCTACTTTTGCATATGAAAATGCAGTGATTGAGCGAAGGAATTAGACAACGAAAGATCGAACAAGCGTAATAAACGTTGGAACGAACGATCGAATGAGCGCTCCGAACGAACGAACGAACGAACGAACGATCGAACGGACGCAACGGGGTTAACGAACGAAAGATCAAGCGAACGTATCAGACGAACGAACGTGTGAACGCATTGAACGATCGAACGAACCATCGAACACAAGGTTCTTTTACACATCAAACAGCAGGGATTACGCGAAGAATTTTCTTTTCGATGCATGGTTTTCCAACGAAGATGTGTAACCCTGACAATCGATACCCCTACTTAGGACTGCGGTGTTCGTTCGTTCATTCGTTCATTCGATGGATCGGTCGATGCGCTCGTTCATTCGGTATTCCGATTGTGCGATCTTTCGAACATTCGATCGCTTGTTCCTTTATTCACTCGCTGCGATCAGTCGATCGTTCGTTGCGTGTATTCGATCTTTCGTTCGTTTAACGGACGAACGAGCGAACGACCGGACAATCCGTTCTTTCACTCGTTCGTTGCGTTGATATTGGGCGAAAAAAACGCTCGATTTTTGTTAACAAAAAACTATGAATCGAAAAGAAGGCCGGACAATCCGTTCTTTCACTCGTTCGTTGCGTTGATATTGGGCGAAAAATACCCTCGATTTTCGTTCACAAAAAACTATGAATCGAAAAGAAAATTCCTCGGCCAGTCACTGCTTTTTAATATCTAAAAGCAGCTTACTTTCTAAGTTCGTTTGATCGCTCGTTCTTTCGCTTGATCGTTCGTTGATTTCATTCGATCGCTGATTGCGTTCGTTCGGTCTTCTATTCATTGCGCTCACTCAACCGCGGTCCGACTTGGAAGCATCGATTGTCGGTGAAAAAAATGCTCGATGTTCGTCTACAAAAAGCGTTGCATCGAAAAAAAAAACCCTCGGCCAAACACTGATGTTTGACATTTGAAAGAAGCTTACTTTCTTCGTTCGTTCGATCGCTCGTCGTTCAATCGCGGTCCGAAGTAGAAGTATCGATTTTCGGTGAACAAAACGTTCGATTTTCGTTCACAAAAAACTTTGCATCGTAACAAAATCCCTCGGCCAATAACTGCTTTTCGAAACCTAAAAGAAGCTTACTTTCTTTGTTCGTTCGATCGCTTATTGCGTTTGTGCGATCTTCCGTTCGTTGCGTTCGCTCAATCGCGGTCCGAAGTGGCAGTGTTTTTCGTTCACAAAAGCTTTGCATCGTAACCGAGAATACGGCTTCTCCATTGCGAGCCACTACGCGGGCGCGTGCATGTAGTAGCAAGCGGCCCGATCCCACGACCCACGTATGTTCGCGCCCGTCGGTTGTGCGTGCTCTATAGCAGGTACGAATATCCGCACAAAGAGGAGAGGCCGAGAATATGGCTTCTCCCTTGCGGGCTGCTACGAGGGCGCGTGTGTGTGTGTCAGCAAGCGGCCCGATGCCACGACACACGTATGCTCGTGCCCGTCGGTGTGCGCGCTCTATAGCATGTACGAATATCCACACAAAGAGGAGTGGCCGCGAATACGGGCGCACTCTACAGCAGGTACGAAAATCCGCACAAAGAGGAGAGGCCGAGAATACAGCTTCTCCCTTGTGGAGAACACGTATGCTCGTACCCATCGGTGTGCGCTCTGGTACGAATATCCGCACAAAGAGGAGAGGCCGAGAATACAGCTTCTCCCTTGCGGGCTGCTACGACGGCGCATGTGTGTGTGCGTACCAACAAGCGGCCCGATGTCACGACACACACGTATGCTCGTGCCCGCCTGTGTGCGCGCTCTACAGTAGGTACGAATATCCACACAAAGAGGAGAGGCCGAGAATACGACTTCTCCCTTGTGGTCTGCTACGAGGGCGCGTGTGTGTGTACCAACAAGCGGCTCGATGTCACGACACACGTATACCCGTGCCCGCCTGTGTGCGCGCTCTATAGCAGGTACGAATATCCGCTTAAAGAGGAGAGGCCGAGAATACGGTTTCTCCCATGTGGGCTGCTGTGCAAAAGATTTTGACAGTTATCAGCATAATTCGCAAACTCCTGCGGTGAGTTCACCGACGGATGAACTCATCGTGGCGCGGAGCTAAACTGCATCGCTTAGCTTGTACACGTGCTCACCGTCGGATGAGCTCATCGTAGAACGATCGCGCTCACCGTCGGGTGAGCTCATTGTAGAACGATGCATCGACTACCCCGCACACGTGCAATTATGCTGACCTGTCAAAATCTGCAAAAGATGCCCTTCATACGACAGGCAGCTTCAGTTGCTCTTCAGACACCGTCGCGCGCGTTCCACCAGTCCACGAAAAAATGTATCCCGAGTGCTTCGAGCTCCCTGTGGCTCCATTTGCGTGTCGCGTTTCCCGCGTCGACGGCTTAGCCGTTTATATACGCACCGTGGCGACGGGCGAAACGCATGAATGGCTGCGTGAAGCCCTATACGCGTATTACATCCAGCGTCGGGCGGGAGTACGTCTTCCGTTCGACGATATTGTGCCGGGAGCATCGTGCGTGACAATCCCCGCGGGTGGCTGTGGCGTGCTCCGCGGAAATGTAGTGTCGTGCGACTCCGAGGGTTGTAGCGAGGTTTTTTTTGTTGATGAGGGATACAGCGGGTACGTAGACGCGGCCTCGCTGTATGCCCCCGCGCCCTTTTGCGCGTTTGTCGCGGGCCTCGCCATCCAGTGCGCGGTTTCGGGGATCGCGCATCTCGAGGCCATCCCCTTCGTCTCGGACCTGCTCGCGGATCTCGTAGAGAGCCGCGTCGTCGTGGCTGTGGCCGAAAACGGCACCCACCTCCCCCGTGTGCGTATGTACAATGGGGTCGACGTCGCGACAGTATTAATCGCGGCGTTGAACGACGGGCCCGAACCCGTCGCTTTTTACGACGCGGGGCGGCCCGACGACGGGTTCGACGACTCGTTCGAGCCGGAGGGGTGGGAGAACGAGCCGTGACACTCGCGCTAGTGTGTGCGCGCGCGCGATTGTGAGTGTGTGTGTGTGTGTGTGTGCGCGTGTGTGTGTGTGTGCGTGTGTGTGTGTGTGTGTGCGTGTGCGTGTGCGTGTGTGTGTGTGTGTGTGTGTGTGTGTGTGTGTGTGCGTGTGTGTGTGTGTGTGTGTGTGTGTGTGTACACCCTCGGAGTGCACCGTCACCAGGAGCAGCAACGGCCTCGGTGAGTAATATAGAATTATTTCTAAAAACCATTTTTCATAAAGTAAAAAAAAAGGGGCCACTATGGCGAACCCCCCACTCCGGCCATCCCCACTCCATCCCCTCCACCTCGGATACCGAGGAGAGGGGGGAGGGGTGGGGATAAGGACGGTCATCCCCACTCCACCCCCCACCACCTCGGCTACCGAGGAGTGGGGGTAGGAGTGGGGATGAGGAGTGGGGGTCGCCATAGTGGCCCCCATACTACTCGTGTGTCTACGTATGCGCGTATTCATGCCTATATACGTGTGCCAATCAACGTCCTCCTTAGCGCCTGTAAGTGGAGAAAAGGGAAATTTATTCCCATTCTAGGCCCTAAGTAGGAGCTCATTTTATATTGAATATGAAGCTTCTTTACTGCCTTTATCTCCTACCACTGTGAGAATCTGGAGGGGCAAAATAGGCTGAAAATTTTGACTCGGGTTCTATCGAGCAGTTGCGATGTTGCGGCTTGACATCGGTCGAAATTTTGTGGTAATACCCTGCCCATATTTCTTTGCACATACCTTCAATAGAATTAAACTGTTTCATCAACTTGATCGTCAAAGTTTGTGTTTTTGCTTTTGACACTTTTTTTTACTGTAGCCTTTTTTTCTTCACTACTACAGTTTTTCCGATGCGGCTTCTTTCGGTGTAACGTTTTTCGATTTTCCTCTTCTGCTTCCCTTAGAGCTTTCTTCTTCTGGATAAAAGATTTTCTTACTTCATTTGCACGTTTGAAAACGCGTTTGGCCACATGTAAAACGCACTCCAATTTTTTGACAATGAACTCTTCACCCTAGGGAAAACAATTTAGCAGCATTCTGAAAGTCTTTGCGTCGCACTGACCGATGTAGAATCCATATCGCACAGCAAATCTTTCTACCGATCGTAAAAACATTTCTACTATGCCATCTACCTCCATTTTGCCAGCACTTCCTGAGTGATTTGCTGTACAATTAGGTTTATGCTTTTCAGACCAGGTGATAAAGTCTAATGTGTTTGCTTTACCTTTCCATTTTTCAATCCTTTACAGAGACTTGATCGTATTTCAGCGTCAGCGATTTTTCCAGTAAATCGAAGAATAAGGGGAACCATAAAAATTCGAGAAGAGAAGCCTTTTCCGGATCCCAAGATCCGTCACCAGAAACTGTCAAAACGTCCTCGGGAAGTCCTTTTTCCTTTTGCACATTTTTTTCTTCTTTAACAGCTTTGCGCGTCACTAAATCGAAAACGGTTTTTACTGCTATGGCAATACCGTCAATGATTTGATAGTTAACATTCTTGTGTAATCCGTAGCCTAAGTCCATTAGACCACAAAATAAGTTGATTCCAGCTAATCAAATGCCAATCAAACGCATCAGAAACACGAGGCGACGATTCACTTCGTAACCACTTCTGATAATCGGGCACGAGTTAATGTACTTTTGGCCACACGCACAACTTAAACACACTTTAAAACCCAAGCCTCACTCTCCATATTTAGAAAATGAAATTTCTCCATTGCAAACTTTACACTTCAAGTAGTTTGACAACGTTGAAAACACGAGAAAAAAGCTTATGATACTGCCACCGGCAGCTGGATCCGTGTGTACGTAGAAACTCCGATCCTTCGAAGTTGCCAGTTTTTCAGCTGATTTGCTACCAAAATCTGCAGTTTTATCCGAGTGTTGATTCTCTGAAAACTTCCGCTTCCTGGTTCTCCTTGGATGAGCTTCTTTCTTTTTACCCATGATGCGCAACCCAATGTTATTCCTACGCAGTCTAAGCGAATACTGATGTTGAAGTAACGTTAGAGGTGTTTCAATGTTCGTTTTTGCTCCTAAAACTTACTTATAACTGCGGTCATATTTCAAGAAGGACTAAAATATAGCTGGATTATACGATTTATAATGAGAAGCAGTTTTTTAATGAACAATAGCGGGGAAAGAGGATTAAAAGGCCGTTGGGTCGGCCGAGCGCGCTGTACGCTCAGGTAGACAAAATGAGGTCCTGACGTTCAGGTAAAAAAAAATACTTAGAGAGCTCCGATTTTTAATAAAATTTTGACACAATATTTCTGAATATCTTATTCGAAACGTACTTTCGAAAACAGTAAAAAAACGATTTTTTGAAATGTTTAAAGTGGACTGGCCACTAAACAATTAACAGTTTAGCATTTCTTCTCTACGTCGACTTTTGTTTTCGGCAGGTTCTACGAGGGTCGAATTCTCTAGCAATAAGGATCGCTGGAGACTCGCTCTACATATGAGCGGTGAAATCTTACGACTTTAAACTGTTTGAACAATTAGATTTGAATGAAATTATTTTTTAGACAACAGCTATCCAGCGCTGTTTTGCGGTTTGAAACTATTTGGACAAATAGGCCTCGCCTCCCTCACAAATAGGCCTCGCCTCGAATAATTTTTTCGAGGGCACGGTCCTCCAGCCCGGTGAGCCGACGACCCCCTCCAGAAAAAAATAGGTCCGGAATAGTTGAATTCAAATAAGTGCACAAATTTTATTTAAGCTTCACCCAAACAATCATACAGAAATAATTTGATAGAACGAACTGTTCCTTTTGTCGTAATTTGTATTTATAAAAAGTAGCTACTTCACTACGAACATTAATCCTTTAACTGCCATTAAAGCGCAAGGACGCTATAGCGGACAAGGTACTTCACAGTTCTATCAATCTATGCTAGATGCAGCTACAAATGTCGGGCTAGCTTGAAATTTAAACGTAAACATATGAATTTTGTTGATATGGCAACAATGTTGTCGTAAAAATTTACGACGCTTGCCCCAGCATTTGATCTGCTGCCCGTTTTTGTCCAAAAAGTAAGTAAATGGACCTTCTTGAACTATTTTTCGATAGAATTGTGTAAAGTAAGCTTGACTGGACAAACTTGGCTTTGAAGATTTTTGACTGATTTTGAATAATAGTTCGAACCGAGCGGGTGAAAATGTTAGTAGCAAATTTAGTACAGTCCGAAAATACTAATTTCGAGGCCCTCATCAACAAAATTATGGTTGGGTATTCATTTTTAACCTTTTTTTAGCTATACTACCAGAGGAAATGATTTTGAGTCATCCAGAAATAGACGTGGCCGTAAAAGGGTTAAAGATATTTTCTCATTTGGCAATTGAGTGAAAATCAACTATGACTATGTATAAATACTTAGTAGAGAAAATATCATTGTAAATCTAAAACGCCGACTGCCGAATCTATAGATATATCATGCAGTTGATGCGTTTTTGTAATTTAATATAAAGAACGACGAGGGTTTCTTCAATAATTATACACAAATCTTAATAATTCATATATCAGCCTTAGAAGCTGGAGCGATGGTCATGAAAAAAGATTGAAAAAATACTTCAATTTAGACGGAAAAACCAAGCAATTTCGAGGGATAATTTAAACTAAGAAATAGTTATTCTAGAGTTATCAAATTGTAGGTATGCTTTAATTGTATATTTGGGTATAGGTACAAAACGATTTTCTAAAATTCATTTATCATCAAAATGTCGGAGCTGTGGGCAGAATGTTACAGCAAGGTTGCCGCGGGAGTTGCGATTCGTCGTGCAGTCTGGCTTCCCGTAGACTTTGATTTGCAAAAAATTCAAACATTTTTTCAGTTAGAACATGTACAGTTTCTATTTGGTAGTAACTAAAATAAAGAAAATGTAAATTTAAAAGAATGGAATTTGCAGACACAAAACAACATTTTGCGCGAATATCTGTAACATTTGGATTTCTTTCAAAATCTAACTTCTCTAAAACAATTCTCGTCAAGTAGAAGGTGGTAATATTGACGGCGAAAACTCGGAATGCGGGTTGGTCGGAATTATTTTATTAATACCGCGCTTGTCGCGTCCAATATTGCGGCTTCGGTGATTCAGGTTAATCTGTGAAGTGGGAGGGAAAGCAAAAGCGATCGAAAGCCAAAGGGTTAAAAATGATGAGCGATTTATTTTCATTTTTTCCCAAAGAATACTGAAAGGTGAGTTTATAATACAGGGAGCGATAAAAAACATAAAATAACTGTTTACAATCGACGAACTCGTATATGTATGAACGATTTATTATAATTAAAAGTAATGTGAGTGGAGATGACTACGCAAAGGGGGGATTAGAAGAACTTATTAACACCGGGTTTGAAGTATTATGCCCCGGATTGCGGTAAGGTGGGGGTGGGGGGGATGTCTTGGCCCTTCCCTAGCGGTAACTCGCTGTTGATGGCCGAACTTCCCCGTTGAGGTAGGAGAGGTTACCCACCTCTTCAGTGATGGGGGGTGCGGTGGGGGGTAAAACACTTTGCAGCGGTAAGGATCCGCTTATTCAACGTGTTGGAGGGTTTGTCGCTTCTTCAGCGGCAGGGTATCGCTTTTCAGCGGGGGGGGGGGGGGGGGGGTAAGGGGGGAACCACCTTTCGGCGATGAGGATCACGCTTCTTCAGCGTGTAGGAGGGGTTGTCGCTTCTTCAGCGGCAGGGTATCGCTTTTCAGCGGGGGGGGGGTAAGGGGGGAACCACCTTTCGGCGATGAGTATCCGCTTCTTCAGCGTATAGGAGGGGTTGTCGCTTCTTCAGCGGCAGGGTATCGAGTTTCAGCGCGGGGTAAGGGGGGAACCACCTTTCGGCGATGAGGATCACGCTTCTTCAGCGTGTAGGAGGGGTTGTCGCTTCTTCAGCGGCAGGGAGTCACTTTTCAGCGGGAGGCTTACCTTTCGGGAACGGCCGGAGAGAAACTGCCCGAAAATTGGTGCGCGCTCCGAGTCTTATTGACTAGCGCGTACCAGGAGGAGAGTCCGGCGCCTCGAGCGCGTCGGCTAGGGCCCGAAACTTCGGCGAGTTGAAGCGGAAACCGGAGCTCGCACTCCAGTGCGCAGGTCTCCCACCGCGGCGCTGGAGTGCTCGACTCTTCCGGAAAAAAATTGGAATACGCGGATATCCCGTCGCGGCGCTGTAGTCGCTCGGGTGATTAATAACACGAAGTGTCGAGTCTTGTCCCGCGTATATTTTGCGTCGCGTTTGACAGCTCGACGATCGCGTATTTGTTATATTTGTGTTTGAATTATTTACGAACTCAAGGGTTTAGGGTAGTTTACGGAGGGACGATTTTCGCGCGATCCCGACCGGGAAATATACGTTGGGGTCCTCGCCTTAATCGGCCCTCAAAGGAAATTCCTCGCTTCGGATCTGGTAAGTGACAATCTAGACAAATATCGCTTGTCCAGATTACAAGGAAAATATTTAAATGATAATGAAAATAGATTAAATTAAATACGTGCTTAAAGCATGCGTCGATTGTTCTAATATTTTTGTGTACACCGGAGTCATTTTTAGGTTATCCCCGGCGGGGAATCCACTCGGCGAGGAGTTGGGCGAGGACCTTACGAAATAATTCAGGTAAGACTTAGCGACTATGTTAATAATATATCTATTTTTTGTTTGTACGTACCCGGAGCTTCGAGCTCCCTGCCCCGGTGTCAGAGGTTTCGTCGAGGGTTGTTACCTCGACGAGTCTCTGTGTCGCAGCATTGGAGCTCACATGCACCGGGGTGGCATTTGATGCATGAGAGTATCGCGTGGGTGTGAATCGTGTATAAGTGTGGTACGCAAGGTGTGCGAAAGGTGTGTGAGTTGTACGCAAGGGGTGCGAATGGTGTGTGAGTTGTACGCAAGGTGTGCGAATGGTGTGTGAGTTGTACGCAAGGTGTGCGAAAGGTGTGTGAGTTGTACGCAAGGTGTGCGAATGGTGTGTGAGTTGTACGCAAGGTGTGCGAATGGTGTGTGAGTTGTACACAAGGGGTGCGAATGGTGGGTGAGTTGTACGCAAGGTGTGCGAATGGTGTGTGAGTTGTACGCAAGGTGTATTTTATATATTTCCTGAAAGCTAAAGGTTTGTACGTTCTTCAGGTTCCAAGAAGACGCAGGAGCGAAGACGGCAGCATCAAATTAAGTGTATGCTAGGATGGCGTATAACAGTAATATTATCGATATTACTGCCAAGGTTAAACTCAATTGGCTTAATAGTTTTTGAATAACTCTGCCCACCAATTTCGAAAATGCAGTTTTGAGAAAAACACGTTTGAAGTTTACATAGAAATTGAGTTAAATTACACTAGGTATTTATGGGAACTAATTACATAACTGTTACAAAGTAATTAATTTATTAATTACAGTTGTAATTGTAATTATGAGTTGTTAATTGAATTACTTTTTGCCCATATCTGCCTGTCCCTCTGCGTTCTCCCCACTACCGCAGTGCGCGCTCCAAATCCGTGCGGTGAGGCACAGCATTAACGAGATGCACCGTTCGGTTTTTTTAAATTTCGCTTCGAAACTTTGGAAAAATATTCTGCATATATAGTTCTATCGTCTGAAGAAAAAAAAATAGATATCGATTTTTTATCGTTGTAAATGAACATCCCGCCTCAAACAAATTATCAAATAAATGCTGTAAATTTGAATAAGCATATCAAAAAGGAGTACCACCCTAACTTATATAAATTTTTTCGACCATCAACAGTACTCTCAACGACCTCCGCCGGCTATGAGAAAAGTTTTTCCGCCATGGGGCTAGTAAAAATGTGGCTTACAATTAGAAGCGTAATGCTTCAGAAATAATTCTCTTCTGTGTCAGTGCTCAACATAGACATGACATTGGTAGAAAACATTTCAGCTGAAAAAGTGTTGGGCTGAGAAGAGTATGTGGCTTCCGGATGGAGGCCGTGTTGAGGATCAGCGTTGTGCCGACGTTTCGCAAACGTTACAGTCTGCATCATCAGGGCTGAGAGCTCCAATACTGAAGCTCTCGTGTCTCAGGTATTCCTTATATAGTTGCAGTCATCGTTCTGGATCGCTGCACCAGCCAATCAGATGTTTTAATTGATCAGCTGGTCAATTAAAAAAAAAAAAACCGGGAGGACGGTGTGCCAAATAGGATTGACGTGATATCCTCCATCTCTGTTTAGATTGTCCGGATGTTTTCGAATTTCCAAGCCTTCTCGGTGTTTCCTGGAAAAATAATTTCTTAACCTTCCTCAACTCCCAGCACCCCAATATTCAATTCACCATGGAGATAGAACAGGAAAATCAAATCCCTTTTCTGGATGTACTGGTTCAACGGAAAAGCGATGGCACTTTGGGCCATAAAGTTTACCGGAAGCCAACGCATACGGATAGATACCTCCATGCTACGTCCCATCACCACCCTTCCCAAAAACAGTCGGTCATAAGCTCTCTGGTCTACAGAGCTCTAGCGATCTCCGAACCAGACTCCTTGGAGGTTGAACTAGAACACCTACGAAAAGCTTTAGGAGACAATGGCTACAAGCCAGGCAACATCGAAAGAACGATCAAAAATCTAAAAAGAAAAATAGCTGATCCGAAAATGGTTACAGCACCTGATAGGGAGAATGAAGGACAAATAACCGCAACAACTTCCCTTCCATACCTTCAGGGCATAACCGATCGCATAGGGAGGGTCCTTGGAAAACATAACGTGCGAGTCATCTTCAAACCTCAGAAGAAACTAGCACAAGTGATTCCGAGTGCAAAAGACCAAAGACCACCATTAAGTGCACCAGGAGTATACAAGATACCCTGCTCATGCGGTAAAGTGTACATAGGAGAAACCGGGAGGAAGATCAGTACACGGATCAAAGAACATCAACGGTGTATCAAATATGGCCATATTACACAATCAGCGCTGGCCGAACATTGGATGGAGACTGGTCATGCCATCCAGTTCGACAAAGGCCAAAGCCTGGCCCCATCAAACAGCTATTTTCCAGGAAACACCGAGAAGGCTTGGAAATCCGAAAACATCCGGACAATCTAAACAGAGATGGAGGATATCACGTCAATCCTATTTGGCACACCGTCCTCCCGGTTTTTTAAATTGACCAGCTGATCAATTAAAACATCTGATTGGCTGGTGCAGCGATCCAGAACGATGACTGCAACTATATAAGGAATACCTGAGACACGAGAGCTTCAGTATCGGAGGTCTCAGCCCTGATGATGCAGACTGTAACGTTTGCGAAACGTCGGCACAACGCTGATCCTCAACACGGCCTCCATCCGGAAGCCACATACTCTTCTCATTACATAAAGAGCCGTGAAAGCCTTAAAACTAAGTGTTGGGCTGGTTCGCAGAAAAAAATAAGATTTATTTAATTGAGTATCTACTAAAAATAATGATTAATGACTGGTAATATGGATGAAAAAAAATTAGTTAATTATTCTTTAAGGTATTGCAAGAGTTTGATATCAATTTCAACAGCAACTCTAACAGTAGTTAGACTTTGTCTTTCTATATAAAACTAGTGCATGGAATATAAGTGAGTTATTTTTTACCCTACTCGAGTGATCTTTGTATAAATTGCCCCTTGCGAAGTCTGGCTACACAAACGCCCAGCGTAACCAGTTATTGTACTGAAACACAAGTATGAGTATTCTGAATCATATGAAAACATGGTTTTTCCCTGTGTGAGAAGTCTTTGGAAGAACCAATGCTTCCGAAGACTCGCCGGAAACTTGTTTTCCTTGACAATTATTGGCTACGCAGGGCATTTCCTTAGCCCCAGTCTTCACAAGGGACAATTTGTGCAAAGATTAGATCCGCAAGGTAAAAAGTAGCTCACTAATTTTCAAAGTTACTAGTTTAACGCAAAGGTTTAACGTCAATCTTACTACTGTTCAGTCCACCGCAACCACTCTTCGCAACACTTGTTCCTTGCAAACAATACATGCATTGGGTCGAACAGTAAATAAGTTAATTTTTTTACTTTTGCATAAATTCAGTAACTTTAAATATCAGTGAGCTACTTTACATTCGGCGACACTGATCTATGCATATATTGTTCCTTGCAAATTCCCTGTAAAACTAACGATGTCGAAGAAAAAGAAGTTTCTTGTGTGAAGTATTACTTCTTCTAAAGATTTCTTGCGAAGAAAAGATAGAAGAAAGATTCTTCTAAATAATCGGAAGTGTTATTTCTTCTAAGAATTCTTTGCAAAAAAAATAGCAAAAAAAGGTTTTGGTTTAATCACAAAGACTTGAACTTGTTTTCCGTTATAACCACTTGTTGAGCCAGACTATTATGAGAACATATTTTTCAAAGGACAATTTATGCAAAGCGAACCTAACTTACTGTTCGGTCCAGTGTAAATCCTCTGCGAAACAATAATTTTTATAAACAGTGATGGCAGCAGACTGAACAGTAATAAGATTGACAATGGAAGTGAAAAGTATCAATATTGTATTTGAAAGTAAAAAAATATATTGAAATAAAGATACCTAACCTTAAAATGCTTCGGGGAATATATGGACCTGGCCGATAAAAACACTTAATACTTCGCACGGCGCCGAACTTTATGCACTCACACATTTATTAACATCATACCGGCACTAAATTGTTTAAACTAAAAACTTCAAAAATATTATTTCGGCAACATATCGGCTGTCAGAATCGAGCGCGGAGCCGAGATCACACGTCAATAGAGATGGGTAGTTCCGGATTTAAATAGGTCCAGGAACTATGTTCTCTACTGGAACGATGTCGTTCCGATCCGAGATGTCAAGTGAACCATGTTCAGACAGTTCCATGTATCCTAGGTAAGACCGAGCGCTGTGAAGAGTCGGGAACTTTCGGAAAGAGTCGGAATGTTCGGTTCGACTCGGTCGAACGAACGGAACGGATTTCGGATTCGGACTGACAACGAGCCGTCGCGGGGCGGACCGAACAGCCCGACTCTTCCCGAATGTCGTGAAGAGTCGGGAACGTTCGGGTAGGGTCGGGCTGATCCCGAACGTTTCCAACTCTTCACGACGTTCGGGAAGCCTCGCGGTGGCTCATTGTCAGTCTGAAATTCGTTCACTTAGTAATAGATCCAGTGATACTTAGTGATACGCACAGTAATAGTGTATATAGAAATAGTTGGGAAAACGGCTTCACGAAGAAAAACCAGCGCACTTTGGAACCACTTTAAGGAAGAAGACTCAAAGAAAGGAAAATGCAATTATTGTTCCGAAATGATATCGTTTACGTCCGGCAGTTTAGGTAATTTAACCAGGCATTTAAAACGAAAACATCCCACTACTTCTACAGCACCAGTGGAACGTCAAGTACAGGGTGCGCCAGAGAAACTTACTTATTTGAAAGGTCAATAAAAACAAAAGTACTTCAATTATTGTTTAAAATTTTTTTTTATTTGAGAATACAATATCCCAATTTGTTTTTCATGCAGTCTTGAAAATGATATCGGATAAATGGCGACCCCCATTGCGCATACACTGATGAAGTCGATTTTTGAAATTCGTATCCACTCTTTGCAGCATATCAATCGGTATGTTGGCAATGGCGTCGCGAATGTTGTTCTTGAGGTGTGCTATGGTCCGTGGTCGATCGACATAAACCAGAGATTTCAAATAACCCCATAAAAAGAAATCGCATGGAGTCAAATCTGGAGAGTGTGCCGGCCATTGGAGATCGCCTCTGAGAGAGATGAGGCGGTCGGGGAAATGTTGTCGCAATAAATTCATTGAGTCTCGTGCTGTGTGTGCTGTGGCTCCATCTTGCTGAAACCACACGTTCCTAACGTTCATTTCTTCGAGTCTTGGAAGAAAAAATTCCTCGATCATGTTCCTGTAACGAGCTCCATTCACGGTAACTGCGCGTTCGTTTTCTTCAAAAAAATAAGGACCAATTATTCCCATTACCGACATCGCACACCAGACAGTAACTCGCTCACAATTAAGTGGCTTCTGGTGAAGCTCACGTGGATTTACACCACACCAATAACGCATGTTTTGCTTGTTGACGCAGCCGGAAATGTGGAAGTGAGCCTCGTCACTGAAAAAAACGACTGCGTCTTCAGGCAGGTTGTTAACCAACATTTCACATGCATTTTGACGGGCAACAAAATCGCGTTCAGTTAATTCTTGCACAACAGCCAATTTATAGGGATGAAATTGAAGGTCTTCATGGAGAATTCGTCGAACAGTGGTGTCAGAAATTCCCATAGCAGCTGCGTGTTTGCGAGCCGAACGCCGGGGAGAACGCACAACTGACTGCCTCACTCTTTCGACATTTTCCGGAGTTCTGATGGTCCGATGAAGTCCATTTCTGGGTTTAGCGACACTTCCACACTCCCGAAATGAGTTAACCCACGACAGAATCGAATTACGGCCAGGAACGAGTCTGTGAGGAGGAATTTCAAAGCGAGCGAGGAAGGCACGTTGCGTAGCAACAAGTGAGCGACCGTTAGAAAAGAAGCTCTCGACTGCGAAGGCCCGCTGCTCTCTAGACCAGAGCATGATGGCAACTGACTGGAGGGAGAAACAAACTTGGGAACTTCCCCCTCCAGATGCGCCCCTCTCGCCCCTCTACCCGCCCAACTCACCGCGCGGGAATTATTTCAAATAAGTAAGTTTCTCTGGCGCACCCTGTACCTGTTGATGATAATAGTTCTGAATCTGTGCATCCTTGCACAGAACCTGAACATGAACACCATCAAGCACGGCAATTAATTTCAGTTGATTCAAATACAGGACCGTCGTCGTCAGTCCGTGCAGTACAAAAATCATCTGTGCAGCCCAAAATCAACGGGTTCACCCAAAGACCCTTGGCACCGAATAAAAAAACTTAAATAGACCAGCAATTAATTGTGATGATAGCTAAAGGGTTTCATCCGCTGAACGTAGTAAACGATCCCGAATTCAAAAAATTTGTTGCCTTGTTGAATCCGTCCTATAGTTTGCCAACCAGGAAGACACTTTTCGAAAGTCTTCTACCACAACAATATTTGAAGCTGAAGCAACGGGTGAAAACTGAAATTTCGAAGGCTGTTGCGATTTGCGTTACGACAGATGGCTGGACCTCTGATAATAATGAAAGTTTCTTAGCGATCACTGCACACTATATTGACCCGGAAGTGGGTAATTTGTGTGCAAATTTACTTGGCTGCATACAATATGATGAAAGCCATACGGCCAGCAATCTCTGCCAATTTTTACAAGACGAGCTAAAGGAGTGGCAGATTGAAAATAAAGTAGGAGTTGTGGTCAGCGACAACGAGGCAAACATACTCGCAGCAGTCCAACTAGGAGGATGGCGATCCGTCGGTTGTTTCGCTCACACTCTTAATCTGATTGTCAAAGCTGGAATTGACACAATCCCCGATACGATAAACAAAGTAAAACGAATTGTAGAATATTTTCAAAGAAGTACGACTGGACTCAACAAACTTAAATCAGTTCAAAAACAAATGAACACGGAAGAACTGAAATTAAAACAAGATGTTAGCACTCGGTGGAACTCCACATATGATATGTTGGACCGTGTAGTAAGAATAAAAGAGGCACGCATAGCTACATTGGGGTTAGTAAGAACTGACTTGGCTTTATCTCCCGAAGACTGGACGTTTATTGAAACGGCAATACCAATATTGAAGATATTCTATGAAGTTACAGTGGAGGTATCGACGGAAAAATCTGTAAGTCTCTCCAAAGTCATTGTGTATTGCCGGTTGCTTATGAAACAAATAAGGTGCCGAATGACACAAGCTGAAGCCGCACACGACAGTAATCAGATACGCACCTTGTTGCGAACATTAAATGACCAACTAAACAAGCGAGTTGAGTCGATTGAGCGAAATACGCTTTATGCGGAATGCACAATATTGGACCCAACGTTCAAGGAAAAAGGTTTCCGTGACAAAAACAACTTTACCAGAGCGCTAGAACAACTGAAGATGAAAGTCGGAGCCATGCAGACACTAGCACCCGTGCCCCCACCGAGCATTTTACCTACACCATCATCGTCAAAGACACTGTCAATATGGACTGACTTTGACGAGGAACTCGCAAGCTTTGTTCCAGAAAATAACACCGCAGCTGGAATCGTAGAGATCAACAAATATATGCAGGAGCCTATGATGAACAGAATAGAAGATACCCTGCTTTGGTGGTACACAAGAAAGTCGGTCTACCCGCTACTGTATAAATATATCCTGAAAAGACTGAATATTGTCGCGACGTCAGTGCCCTGCGAACGAATATTCTCGAAAGCAGGCCTAACACTAACAAACCGTAGAAGACGGCTTAAAGCGTCAAAAGTGTCTCAATTACTCTTTATTGGAAGCAATCATAAATAGACGTTGTAAAAACAAAAATTTTAAAAATAAGAAAAAAATTATAAGAAAGAAAATAAACGGTATATTTCTGTAGAAATTTGCAAATATTCCACAAAAAACAAGTAAATAGAATCAATTGATTTATAAATACGCCAACCAAGAGTAAGATCTCCTAGTTGTATAAAATATTATAATCTTTAACACACTTAGTTCAAAAAAGGTAAAGTAGATATCGAATTATTTTGATTCTTGGTTGACAGTACTAAGCCTGAATAGTATGAAGATAAATCAATTGACGATTTTGATATTTCATACATAAACGTATCTATTTAAATAAAATGGTCTCCCTCGCTGCGCTGTCGAATCGAACTGAGGAATTGTAAAAACCTATTTCAACTATTATGCATATCATAGTAGTTGGATCAAATCGATTCACAATATCGCATTCTGCCTGCCTGACATCTAACAGACGTCGGTTCCTTATTATTTGTTTGTATTGCGTAGTCACCAAAGATACATGTGAACTAGTGGAAGTATATAGTTCCGTGAACATGTTTCCTGGACATAGTTCCTTTGAGAAAAAGAACCTTTCCATGTCCAATCCGATGACGGACATGATTTGCGCATGTCTACACGTCAATCGCCGAATACATTTTAGAAGGTGTGTGCGAACCCTGCTTTATCGAGCTCGAGCAACAGACGTCGATATTTGATCGACACGACAGAATGATTTCTCTGCGCCATCGCTGGAATTCGCGAGAACTAAAATCGATGGTTGTCACGCAAATTTTTCGAAAAATTCTTTACGAATATCTGCAAAGTAGAGTCACCCACATATCTCTGGAACAACCTCCTTCCTTTCGTTAGACGATTACGTATACCAATTATTTATTTTCTCTCACCATCGTTTGGGTCCTTGCGTGGTAAGAGAAACCTTTTTTTTTTCTTTCAAAATCGGAAAAATCGCAAAGAAAGACGTTGTTCCTCTATTCATTTGACATCAACTGTGCAAATTTCGTGATATTTTGTGGAGCCGTTTTCAAGAACACTTGGCACGCGTAATTCTGCTCTGTTTTACCGGCCGAATGGGGTGACACAGGCCTGGTGAAACGAACGCGCGCTCTTCATTTCTATCGATTTTGTTCAAGTTTTAACCGGATATTGTTCATATCATTGTACACGTTTGAGTAAAATTTCACAACAGTTGACTATTTACATTGGGAGAAAATGGGCTTTTAAATAGCCACTTTCAACACAGCAGGGTCTGCATTGACCAAAAGTCAGGTCACATTACTATTCATCCTGCCATTCTATTGTCTTTATCAACTTAAAAAAAAATTCGTTTAGATACAAAACTAGTTAGGAAATGAGTGTGAAAAGTTTCGATTGTTTTTACTATTCAGTTTTGTTAAAAACGCTCAGTAACGACAGAATAACTGTCGCTAAAAAATATTTGTCCCCTATAATGAGAAGACATTATGCAACACCGTACAACAGTATTGTTCAATATTTGGAAAACAAAAATAATTACAGTGCGACCCTCCAATAAGAACGCAAAAGCCCTCAAGGGGAAGAGCTTTCGTGTACCCCCACTAGGCACACGCTCCGCGCTCGCTGATTCTTTCTGTCTCTCTCTTTCTTTTTGGCGTGCGAGGTTTTGAATAAGAACGACCGCTCGAACGAGTTTCAACTTGTAGCCCATGCGCAAGACGTGCTCTGTCGTTCGTGACTGTTTTATTTTTAAATATTATTCTTGCGTATTAGTAATTGAATAATAGTGGATGATCATCAACGTTATACGATGTGAAAAAAGAAACGAAAAATATACTGTTGCGTACAAACAGAGGAAACAGAGTCTGTACCACAAAGTAGTACTAATTCTAGCAAAAAACTGCCAGTGAACGAACGTAATCGTTATGCGTTTGAAGAAAAACAAAAACTCTTGGAGATGTAAAAAAACTTATCCTCCA
The DNA here is from genome assembly GCA_964007375.1 of Ophion obscuratus. Taxonomy (NCBI): domain Eukaryota; kingdom Metazoa; phylum Arthropoda; class Insecta; order Hymenoptera; family Ichneumonidae; genus Ophion; species Ophion obscuratus. The sequence goes on from OZ023314.1 coordinate 52,929,389, forward strand.
AGAAATATGTGCCAAACATTGCATAAAAGACTGTGTTCTCCGTAAATGGAAATATCACCAGGATGTGACCGACAATCAAGGTTTGCGTTACGTCACGATTTTAGAACTGCCAGAAATAGCAATATTTCTTCATGTTCAAGTTTTGAATTTGAGACTCGCGCGCAGTTTTGCCGCGAAAAGTTGACAGCTTTCCATACAAAATGTCAGCCCAGGGGGGAAGTCACTGTGCAAAAACTTGCACCGTAGCTTCCCCACTCTCCGAAGCGAAGTTTGAAAACAATTGTTTTGTCTTTTATAACTCTTGAAAGTATATACATTGAAACATATGTTGGCAATACTTTTTCATTCACAAGTCCGAAAATTGACGGAGTTACAGTCACTTTAGTGAGAACAGGTACCGTGACCGGTTAGTGCCCTCAGTCCCTACAGGTGCGGCATTGTTCACAATAGATGAAGTTCCGGCTCTTATTATTTTGTAGAATATAATGAAGATGAAGAAGGGTCATATCGCCCGCGACTAAATACTTTAATGTTAGTATCAATATTCTAGATAAACCATAACTTTACATCAAGAAAAACGCAACGGAAATTTTGAACGCGTTTTTCTTGAAACTACTTTTTTCGATTTTGTCCCAGCGAATACTCAAAAACTTATGAACCTTTTTTAATTTTTTTTTACAACTTTGTAGTCGCTCTGTTTGTGCGCAGCCGGATTCTAAAATGTTGATGATTACTACATTGAACGACTGCATGACCACAAAAAAAGGCCTTGGAAATAGAAAAAAATGACCAAAATGTTGGCATATAAAAAAAAACAAAATAAAAAACGACTATGCATGACGATAGCTACATTTGTATAGATATCGATAAATTGTTGATTTTTTGTTTACAGATAACCTTTCATAAAGATGATGGGACAATGAAAAGATTTTTTTTTCATCGTCAAATCAAGGCAAATATCTTTGTTAATTTTAAAGATTTTTTCATAAAAATTGGTATGAAACTAGATGAATATATACTTCATAAAATGAGTATAAACCCGATCCTTTTATAATTCGTTATATCTATGAAAAGACATTGCAATTATTGAAGACGGAGCAACCGTTACGCATAGAGGGGGGGGTTCAGGTCAGGCGTTACGGTCCTGCTTGGCGAGGGGGGGGGGGAGGGTACAAATTTGGACAATTGGCGTTTCGTAATTTGTGCCCCTTAATAGCCTTTTTGGAAATATTATTTGCATTTTGTTTTATTTCATGTAATTCGGCTCCCTTGAAAATATTCCACCTCCAGTTGAATGCATCATCGATCAAAATGAGTCTCAACACAACGAAAATAATGTTAATCATTTTTTAAAATCTTTGGCTATTTTGTACGAAAATCTTTAAATATACACACATTACTTGTTATAAATGAGAATAAAATGTTTATAATTGGCTCGAAAAATGCATGCGTTTGATTAACAAAAAGTGTTCACTTCGTATTGTATAGCAATATTTCTCCATAGTATAAGGAGAATGATTTAAAACGGAAATGTGTATTACAATATTTATCTCATTTTACTCTTCTAAGCTCTCCTGGGCTGGGCGTTCTTATTCAGAAACCCGCGCGCGAAATAACTCGACCGCGGGGTTCGAGTCGAGCTCGAGCGAAAAAAGGGGAAGCGTTATTATTGGGGGGTTGGACTGTACTTGGCGTGCATTTTTCTTTTACTGTACACTGACTGATTGAGGTAAGTGTTGGGTTGGTTGTGTATAGAACTATATGGCTTTGCAATACAGTTCTGTAGACAACATTGTATGATTTATGATATTTGGCAAGCACATGTAAGTGTTTGGCCCTCGATACTCTCGAACAGCCCACATATACAGCTCGAACAGGCCATACGAGAACCACGGAGTTGCCGAAATGCATCCCCACTACTTTGAAGGTTTAGCCTTGTGACCGATTAATCGGCATGGAAAATGCCACCTTTAATGGGAGTTGGAACCTTTTAAATTGAAACAACTCTATAAGCACCAAATTACGTCTGTGGAAAGAGCTATCATACATTCTGATACTAAAAACCTACATGATTCTCCTGTTTTATTTGTGAAAAGCTTTTGCAAGGATTGAACTGGTTCTGCCAATTTAGGACCGGCTCCTTTCCCTCCACAACAATACATCTCAGCGGTTTATCCGTTCCATTTCAACGCTCCGCAACATTTGCACTCTTTACTCATCCTTTCCATTTTTAGAAGCCTGTAACTGCCGTAGTCTAAAGCCGGATTGTATTCGAACGCAGCGTGTTCAAAAACGACCTACGTACTCATAGTGAACGTTTTCCGCCGCTGTGCTAGCCTTTCAGCAACAACACGTCGACGAGCTTCAGCTTCCTCGACAGTCTCAGCAGCCTAATGTCATGCTACATAATTCGCTGGTTACGATGATAGTCAGACTGCTCCGTCGTTTCAGCAGCTCTCAAGCTGACTTGTTGCTCATGTTGCTCTTGTTTGCCAGATTGCGATTGTTGCAACATCTCAGCAGCCCGATGGGACGCGTTTTTTGTCGCCGATGGTTCGACGGCTTCGACGTTTCTGTTGCTCTGCGAGCCGATTAATGTCTGCCCTGCTCATTCCTTCTAAGCTCTGCTTGAAATTACGTTTCTTGCCTTCTGGTTACCTCCATAGTTCGAGTTTTATCAAAACTTTTTCACAGATTACACTTTCGCCGGCATTTTTCAATATTAGGCTGTCCCCACGCGTAATCAATATTATTGTTTGCTTCCACAGGACGGCAACATCTTATGAAAAATACCTGAGGTGACCAACTCGAAAAATTCTCAAAAATTACCTGAGATGACCGCAGCTAATTAAAAAAAGTACCTGAGATGACTGCTGAGACTCTGGGTAGAAGTGGTGAAACGGCCAGAAGAGATGTAGCGTAAGAGTAGGCAAAAAAGTGCGTCGGGTTCACTTTCACGCGCGAATTCTCACTTGTTTGTCGTACTTTATTCTTTATCACTGGTTGGGATCCGGAGATCGATACAAAAATATCGATACAAACACCTCAACAATGTTCTCAGGGAAATCCTTCGCTGACGCGCTGCGCGCTAGGCGACCGTTTCCCGCGACGTCGTGCAAGAGCACCGATAATTCCGCAAGTTGAAGCAAGAAGATTGCGATGACCGAACGACTCGAGCTCAACGTAACAGAGTTGAGACGAAAGCGAACCGCGTTTTTTCACCCGTCCTTTGCACTGTCTTTTCCCGACGAAAAAGCGGAAAGGTACCGAGTACGTAGATACGAACCGTTTCGAATTCAATTTCCACAGTTTTTCAACTTTCACCTACTTTTTGTCGAGTTTTTTTTACAGATCGATACCTTTACACGTCACACGAACGTGTAGTGTCACCACCATTTGTTCGATACATTATTCCATAGCATACTGTACATGTGTACCAAATTTCAAGCGGATATTTGACAACGTTCGGGTCATGATAAAAAATGTTTTAAATGAAAGTTATTTCACTTGACGAGGGGAAAAAACACGGGAACGACAATTTGACCTTGGGTACAACCGCAAATGTCAAACGAAGGTCAACTTCGAACTTTTTTAGTGAACCCCTTATTTTTTATTGTATATTCTCAGTGCTTAATTAAAGGTATTCCTTTCACGAACTCGATTATTTAATAATTTACTGATTTTCATTTATAAGCAAGCACAAATACATCCCAGTATACTGCCAAAATTTCAAGCCTAGTTACCAAACTTAAAAAAAAAAAATTACGACTCTAAAAATTGTCTCCTTTATACGGCGGTTTTTGGAGATAACGCGCTTGCCACATTTCCATCTAATAATTGATACACTAAATAACTCTAGATGCCTGATGTTAACTGCTTACGCGTGTAAAAATGTCTAAAGATTCCGTAACGACAATAAAAACAGGAGTCACCGAATGTTTAACGAAAACATTAACAATGAAACTTGGAAAAATGTGACTAGCAGAAGAATTTTCGTAGCCGTGACGTTTCAGAGAAAATGTAAAAATGTCTAAATCTACTAAATCTGCGCGGTTTTTTTTCAGTTTACCGCTGGGTATAATAATTGATTGTAATGTATTTTTGATGAACCATCACTGTAATTTACCGGTGATTCAGAAGGGCCCTGTTTATGCCCCCTCAAAATACGGCCCTCCGCGAAAGGAGTACCTCAGAGGTGTGGAGGTTCTGGGGCAACGAAGAATTGGAAGTACCCTAATTCACTTTCGAACAAAACATACATTTGGTTTATCGTGCTTTCAATCATTTATCGCGAAAAAACAAGATCCTTCCAAACAACATAATTTGTTTGAAGTTAAGGGAGGGGACGTTTCGTAACATCAGCTGAATTCAATTACCACTATAATGTTTTACCATTTTTTCATGTGAATGATTAAATTTTTTAGTGTGTAATTATATACTATACACTACACATTTACCTTACCAATTGATAAGTTTTTATTTTTTCATTTATACAACTTTAAAGTAAACTAATTTTAAATAAATAGCATATTATGGCCGGTGTAAGTGTCTGACGCTAGTCACTAAACTTTCATAAACGCTTTGTAGCAGTTGTAAGAAACAATATGAGAAAACAATATTTCCACGGGATAGCGCGCCAAATTTTAATAAATAAATTATCGGCTCAATCTACATGGCATTTAAAAAATTATAATCCATGGATAATATTCATTTATAGAGAATTCATCGTGTTTTCTGTTTTTCATTATTTTTTTTACTGAAATATGCTTTGAAATATATATTTTTTAAGCGCTTTATGAAAGTGTGACAACCTTTTTTTTGTCAGATTTCGGGGGTGATTTTTTTCATTGAGTGTTTAATACCATTCGTTAGCGGATTTTACCTAAAAATTTGAATTGTGGATGCCCTGAGTGCTTCAGCTCCTAATGCGCCCCTCCCCGCCCCTCTAAATCGGACCCTGTATATCTTTATACCTTAGCTCGAGAGCTTTTAAAAACATTATGTTTAGGTAATTTTTTATTGAGTACTTTTCAGTAAGGTGACTTGAAAGATTCAGTACCGCTGGTATGTCGTAACTGAAAAAGTTATTGATATCAAAATACGCATCCATAGTGTTGTGCATGGCTTTTGATGTGCGAAAAAACCAGGTCTGAAATGAGACAATCTGAAAAAGTTATTTTTGCAAGATTTTGCTACACATCAATTGAGATCACCTAACGAATTCACTTGCAAAGTTTTATGCATGTAGACTTGACACTGTAGAAGCTGTAAGGTTGTAACGGAACAACGGATGGACATGACAAAGTTACAAGTCTGGAAAGAGTTTGTCTATGCTTTTTTTCTTCATGCGTCGACGGGACCTAGTCAGCCGTCAGGTTGCATGAGTCTTGAGTGGGTCAGAAACGCCAGCGCAACTTATTCCAGAGTTAGGGAATAAAACACGAGAGAAAGGTCCCAGGCGCTCAGCGATGGACAGCAAGTTCTTAGACCTCGAGGCAAATGCTCACGATCATCGTCGAAAGACCTTCATATATTGTTCAATCTATTAATCAACCAAGCACTGTAATATTCTTCTACGCAAAGGGATCCTATCAATTAGTATCATCGCTTCAAAATCTTACGGAGTTTCGAGACCGTTCCGTGGCTGCGAAAGTGAGGGTGAAAATACAATGAGTTTTCTGCAGGGTGTCAACCTCTTGCGAATAAAGTGCCATACAAACAGAAATTCATATTGGGCAACATCCAACGCATAGTAGGTATCGTCGAAAAAAATGTCGACATCCGGGAAATTTAACTAGCGAAACAATGTTTAGTTGTCAACAGTTATTTATTTAAAATTTATTTATATAAAATTTATTACAATTTTCAAAGTTATTTAAAATTCAAGAATTATTTTTGGAATTAAAGAGATATATATCAAAATTTGATTCAAGACAAAATAACCGATAGCTTCATCAACAGCGCCAGTTTCTGTCATTAGTACAACTGACTATCGCTAAAACATCGTCGGCTGTAATACTATGTATGTTTTAAGCACCAATGTCGATTCTGAAATACCCGCTAATTGATGCTTGACTGTGGGCGGCTTATTCGACGGAGCCAATTAACGCAGTGTTGCCACGTTTAACTTACAAGTTTCATTAATGTCCGAAAACATATCCTTCGAGTTCAGAATTCACATACTTTTTCGAGTATTATTAATAAACGAAGTAGAGAAACCACTTATTTTATTGACACGAGATTCCTCACAATATAATTACCGTTTGCTCAATTTTTAAATTTATATATCAATATTATTTTAGTCCCTACAGCCCTATAGCTAGTGTTTACGAGATGTCACGTGTATTGGACAAATGGAACTTGAACATTAAAAATCTGTGAAACTACGTTGTGAAACTAATTGATTTTTAGACAGTTAATGCACCATGAATTTATCGGTCGGTGAGATAAATTTCAATAGAATCCGAATACTTCGATTTTAGTCTCGAAACTGCTTAAGCCTCTAGTTCTTATTATTTTTTTCGACACGAGGGTTTCCTTTAAATACGGAGCATAAAAAAACGGACGTACGGAAAAACGGCATTGAACTAGTCGAGCGCTGAAAGTTTCTAGTTTTTTTTAATCCGCTTTTTTCATATCGCGAATTGTACGAGTAGGCGCGATATTAATTAATTAAGCTCGAAAATTCGGTCTTAGAATTGCACCTGCTTTAAAAGTAGGACACGCGCGCTTGAACATTTTTTCTTCCGTTCCTCCCCGACTAAAGGGGTGTGCGAAATTTATGTAACGCATTTTAGCGGGCGGGAGGAGGTCCGCCTAGGCGTTACGCTCCTACATCCGTGAGGAGAAGGGGAGGCCAAGGTTTGCGTTACGCCACGATTTTAGAACTGCCAGAAATAGAAAAATGTCTGCATGTTCAAGTTTAAAACTTATAACCCGCGCGCAATTTTACCGCGGAAAGTTGACAGCTGTCCATTCGAAATGTCAGTTAAGGGGGGAAGTCGCTGTGTAAGAACTTGCACAGTAGCTTTCCCACTTTGCCCAAGCAAAATTTGATTTTTTAAAAATAATTCTTGAAAGTACCTTTATTCAAAAATATGTTGGCAACATTTTTAGTCACAAGTCCGGAAATTGCCGGACTTACAGTCACTTTAGTGAGGTCAGGTAGCGCGACTGGTTAGTGTCCTCAGTCCCTACAGGTGTGCCATCGTTCACAGAAGATGAAGTGCAGGCTCTTACTTTTTTATGAAATATAATGAAGATAAAGAACCGTCATATCGCCCGGGACTAGATATTTTAATGTAAGTATCAATATTCTAGAAATATAACTTTTGTGACGTGATTTTTTGAAACTCACGGTCACAAAGAACTCCCCAAACAGCTACCGATCAATTCAGTTCCCGTATGATTTGGTCTCTCCGATTCGCCTCGGCTACTATTCCGATATCGAGATTACGATTTCGTTGGGTTTGTTGGGGTTTCAGGCGTTTTCATCCGTCGAGGGGAGTATGGCTCGACGTATCGAGCTGCCCAACGGTGAGAAGCGCCCAACGGAGGTCGCCGAGAATTGGCTGAGGTCCGGATGCAATACCAGCGCTCCATCGATAAGGTGCATGTACGCTGGAGAACGGGCGGACGTTAAGGGTACGGGCGAAGGGTCGTGGCACCCCTTCGTGCCGATTTTGGTGTTGAGGCCCTGTTTTCGCTGTGCACCAGGGGATGCAATCTCGGGCGAGATCCATACGCTACCGCGGGAATATTTCCCGATACGTTACCGATAGCGTTAGAGGCGATTTGCGTTAGAGGGCAGAAGTTACCGGTCAAGGGATTTGACGTTTCGATCGCGATTTTGGCGGAGAGATCTCGAAGCAACAGTCTGCCTCCAGCTGCCGTTCCGGCAACTCGGCTTTGATCTCGCGCTCGCGTGTTGACAGTTTTTCTGTCGACACGCTCGGTTCGTTCCCGATCACGCTACGTAAGCGCGCGTTACCGAGTACGTTTCGGTATGTTTTCGTGAAACGTGTGTGTGATAACATGATCGAGGAATTCTCGTATGAGATTCCTCCACCGAGCCTTTGGATTATAGTGCACTTTTGGTGAGTTCCCGGATTTCCGATCATAAGATTTCGCTCCCGTGTAGCTCTCGCAAACCAAATAACTAACAATTCGTTTGTGTTCCCGCTGATACTGTTCTGATACTCCCTATCTGTCGGAATCAGATCCCGACCCTCTCTACCAAACTTTGCAGCCTGAGCGGCCGTGCACTGCCGTGACCATTCGCTCACGCTGATGCATCCAGGTCCGGTTTTCCAGTTCCGGGACCCCCAAAAACTGGACCATTCCACTTTTAACCCGCGTTTTTTTTATTTTATTTTTCCGATTTCGTGTTTGTGCCGTTTGGTGGGGATGGACGTAGTTCCACCCATCCCCAGCGACCTCATACCAGTCGCTAACCCGGTGAAAAAAAAGGTAGCTGGCGCCCACTGGAGCATGCGGGTGCATCGGCGAAAGTGGACAGCCGAAGCTGACGCGAGTGTTTTCCCGAGGATCGAAAGATCCGAAGGAGAAGATTTACGTCACGCTTTATATCAAGAGAAACGGAATGAAAACTTCGAATGCGATTTTCTCGAAACTACTTTTTCCGGCCTTTTCGATTGATAATTACTATTTGGAAGACTACTTGAATACATCAAAAAGCCTTGAAAAATAGAAAAAATGTCCAAACTGTCGGCATTTTGTAAGAAAAAAACAAAATAAAAAAACGGCTACGTATAACGATAGCTACATTTGTATATATATCGATACATTTTTACTTTTTATTTACAGATAACCTTTCACAAAAATATCGATGGGACAATGAAGAGAATTTTTCTTTGGCTGTCAAATCAAGACATATATCTTGGTTAATTAAGGGGTTACCACCACTTGCGATTTTGAAAAAATCGATTTTTTTTATTTCATTTTTTTGAAGTATCTGAGAATATGTCCTGAAAATTTCAAGTCGATCCGAACAAAATCGACTGAGATATGAGCGTTGAAAGAGAAGAATCCATTGTGTCAACTACCGGCTAGTCTGCCGTCTGGCGCGCTCGACCCTCCCTCCGACCTTCAATGCATTGTTCGATGAAAAGGGTCGTATACCTGGCATTCACAACGTTCATATAATAGACTGGAATTTATAAAAACGTATTTTCATTGTCTGTTATGGTCTAAACTCGTCAGTGTAGCTCGAAAGTTCGACTATAGAAGACGTATATTCCGCCGTTCATAATATTATAAGCGCAGTTTTTATTCATTTTACATTCAAAAATGGATCGAAAAAAAAGGTTTGCGACAAACAAGAAGCAGTGATAATTTACGGAAATCTCGACCAAAAAAAGGAAGGGTTTTTATAACCCCAACCTGGCCGAAACGGAAACTGAAAGTTTCAGCACGTCTGCGAAGAAACTGAAAAATAATATTGATATGACTGTGAATCAAAGTCCTAATATTGAATATCGGATTTTGAACTTTTGGGTTGTGTTTGCTGCTATTTCAAATTTAGTGAAGTGCAAAACGTGCAATGGAAATATTACATTTGAAAAGACAAGTGCAAGAGGACTAGGCTTCAAAATCGTTGTGAAATGTGGCTCATGTGCAGATAATTTGATACCATCTTCTCCTTTTTTGGAAAATTCGTATGAAATAAATCGTCGATTTATATTCACCATGCGAGTTCTCGGCATAGGATTGGCTAGAGCACAACCATTTTGCGGACTTATGGACATGCCAAGGTTTCTTACCGAGACTACATATTCAATAATTTTGAAAAGTATTTATAAGTGTATGAAAAAATGTGCAGATGTAATATTTAAAAAAGCCGTACGAGAAGAAATTGAAGATACACCTAATGCAGAAGGCGATGCAACTCCTCAATTAACAGTTTCCGGAAATGGATCCTGGAGGAAGCGAGGATATACGTCGTTGTTCGGAGTCACATCAGTCTTAGGCTACTACAGTGGAAAAGTACTTGATCAGTGGTAAAAAGTACTTGATCAGTGGTAAAAAGTGCGTATTGTAAAATGTGTGAATCCTGGAAACATAAGCTAAATGATGCGGAATACGAAGAATGGTACGAAACACACGAAGATAACTGCAGTGCAAATCACGAAGGCTCCTCGGGAAAAATGGAGGGGGACTCCATTATCGAAATCTTCAAGCATTCAATAGAAAAATATAATGTCCTGTACCGTTACTATATTGGAGACGGAGATTCGAAAACGTACACTGGGCTAGTGAATTCTCATCCTTATGACGACGTAGAAGTTATAAAAAAAGAATGCATCGGTCACGTCCAAAAGCGTATGGGATCCCGCCTTCGTAATTTGGTAAAAAAAAACAAAAAGCTTGGTGGTTAAGGACAGCTGACAGGAAAATTTATTGACAAGCTCACTGTGTACTATGGACTTGCTATTCGACGCCATTCTGCTTCTGTTCACGATATGCATGAGGCAATCGATATGCATTACAGTTCAACCGATGAAAATCCACACCATGAGAGATGTCCAACCGGTGAAGAATCGTGGTGCTCGTATCAACGAGCTCAGGCGAGAAACGAGGCTTTCCAACACGATTACAAACCACTTCCATCAAATGTATTGGATGCCATCAGACCTATATACAACGATCTGAGTAAGGAAACTTTACTCGAAAGATGCGTCGGTGGCTTCAATCAAAATAACAACGAAAGCTTCAACCAACTTATTTGGAAAATTAGCTCAAAAATCGTCTCGAGTGGAGCAATCGTTGTAAATTTAGCAGCTTATATTGCCGTTGAACTATTCAACGAAGGTTCAAAATC
>OZ023314.1:52945228-53012708 GCA_964007375.1 Ophion obscuratus
CCAAAGCACCGGAATTGCGAAACCAATTCGAAGGTGTTCTTGGTGAATCAGCAACGGTCCAAAGTAAAGTCCAGGAAGTTGATCTGGAGATCAAGGACCTGGTAGAGGACGCGACGAAGGAGGAGATATCGGCGGCGCTGCAGAGTCTTGGGACCGGACTATCCAGTCACAGAATACTCTCTTAAATCTCTGCGTAAAGCATATGGCAGGACTCAGACCACGGTGGTACGACTCATGGTGCCTGCTGCCCGGAAACTTCTGGATACAGGAATCATCCGAGTCGGCTGGCGTAATTGCAGAATCCGAGAGGTGGTGAGCCCACTAAAGTGTTTCAAGTGTTGGAAATTTGGACACTTATCACGGAACTGCAAGAGCAACATCTACCGGGCTAAAGACTGCATCAAGTGCGTTAACACTGGCCACAAAGTTGCCGAATGCACAGCAAGCGCAAAGTGTGTCATATGTGCAGAAGCGGGAGATGGGGCACCCACAGCCGACATCGCAGGTAGCAGCCGATGTCCAGCGTATACGCGGGCTCTCCAGGCTCTCCAGGCACTCCAAAAACGATGCAAATGAGAGTACTCCAGCTCAACCTTAACCATTGTGAAGCAGCACAAGACTTACTCATGCAGACTGTTCGCGAGCTGAAGCCTGACTTGGCGATACTCTCGAAACCATATAGACATCTAGACACGCAACCCTGGGAATCTGACGCAAGTGGGAAGGCCGCAATTGAGTCCTGCGGAAAGCTTCCATTTCAGGATCTTGCGAGTCGGATGGAAACTGGTTTTGTGAGAATAAAAGCCAAAGGAGTTCATTTCTACAGTTGTTACGCACCGCCTAGCCTGACGACTGATGAGTTTGAGAATTTTCTCGACAACTTAGTCGCAGACGCTAAACAACGCTTCCCGGTAGCCATAGCCGGAGATTACAATGCGTGGGCTGTGGAATGGGGTAGTAAAGTGACGAACAGGAAGGGCCAAGCCCTGCTTGAGGCTATGCCCTTATTGGATGTAGTACTACTTAATGCAGGTACAAAGCCCACTTTTGTTAAAGGTGAAGCCTCCTCTATAGTGAACCTGACTTTCGTAAGTAGTAACCTGGCCAGAGGAAACCAGTGCCACTGGGTAGTCAGTGATATCTACACTCATAGTGATCATCAAGCGATTCTGTGAGAGATTTGCGGAGACTTCAGCAGAACAGCGAAGGCACCGAAGACAAACGAGAAGAAAGCGAAAATGTTTGACGCGGACTTGTTTCGTGAAACTTTTGACACCAGCCCCCTCGCAGCGGAAAGTGCAACCGAGAAGGTCAAGTTGGTCATGCAAAGGGTCACCGAAGCATGCGATGCCACAATGCCACGGAAACGAGATGTCGACTTCAGACCGGCGGTACACTGGTGGAGCGAACAAATTGCCTCCGAAGGGAGTGTCATCGAACTCGCCACCTAGCGCAACGAGCTCGAGGCAAACGCTCGTTCCCCGATCTGGAAAAACAGCACAGGGAGGCGCTCTTGAAGCTTAAAAATACTATCAAGCAGAGTAAAGCTGAAAGCTGGGGCGAACTGCTCAGCGAGGCGGAAGATGCTCCCTGGGGCAGGCCGTACAAAGTAGTAATGACACGGCTGAAAAGCCAGCCAATGCCATCGCCTGTGGACGCAGCCCTGCTGGAAAAGATTGTTGACATCTGTTCCCTGAGCAACCCGAGGAGGACTACCAGCTCGAGGAGGATGTCGATGAGTACATCCCAGCCGTTACTGAAGAAGAGCTTCTTACGGCAATTGCCAGGGTGGGCAACAATAAAGCCCCCGGCATTGATGGGATACCCAACATCGCACTCAAGGCAGCGATCAAGTTGGCACCGGCAATATTCTTGGGCATGTACAATGCGTGTCTCAAGGAAGGAATCTTCCTGGACAAGTGGAAGTGGCAGAAGCTAGTGCTCCTCCCGAAAGGGAAGAAGCCACCGGACGAACCTTCATCCTATCGTCCGCTCTGTATGCTGGATACCGCCGGAAAGATCTTCGAGCGCATCATCCATAACAGGATTGAGAAGGTCGTGGACCCTCTACTGGCGGAGGGCCAGTTTGGCTTCAGAAAGGAACGCTCTACTCTGGATGCCATTAACACAGTGGTGAAGCAGCCACAGGAGTCGACTGCGGGGAAACGATGGGCAAGAGGGTCCAAGAAGTACTGCGCAGTTGTCGCTCTCGACGTCAAAAACGCTTTCAACTTGGCGATATGGAAGTGTATCATGGATGCCCTAAAAACGTTAGGTGTACCATGGTATCTACGGAGAATAGTGGCGAGTTAACTATGTAATAGGTGGCTTATGTACGATACAGAGGATGGACCGAAGACGTATAGGGTGACTGGAGGAGTTCCTCAGGGCTCTGTACTTGGACCGCTTCTGTGGGTCAGCATGTACAATGATCTGCTGCTATTACAATTGCCGAAAGGAGTGTCCATCGTAGCGTTCGCAGATGACGCGGCACTGATTGTCATCGCCAAATTCCCGGAGCAAATCACCGCACTCTTCGGCGAAGCTTTCGCCAAGAGGAAGGAATGGATGTCTTCTGTTGGACTTCAGCTTGCGGTCCACAAAACAGAAGTATTCCTCGTATCCAGTAGGAAGGTGATGGAAACGGTGACGCTCACGGTTGGAAACGCCGAAATTACATCCCAACCGTTCATTCGGTACCTGGGTATGATTCTCGACACGAGGCTGAACTTCAAAGAGCAAACCGAGCAGATCAGCAGAAAGGCCGCTGGGGTGGCTATCACACTGGCGCGACTCACGCCTAATCTTGGTGGCCCCGAACGGAAGAGGAGGAAACTGCTGTCATCAGTGACGACCTCAGTGCTCACCTATGGTATACCCATATGGGCTGATGCACTGAAAATCCAGGAGTAATTTGCTTTGCTGCAGGAAGGCTGCAGCGACGTATCGCGTCAGCGCCTTGAGGGTAGCCTGTGCATTTCGGACTGTCTCCGAGGACGCTATCAACGTTATCGCGGAAATGCTGCCCATTGAGGTGCTCGCCGAGGAGCGTAGATCGATGTACCAGCAGAAGGGAGCTAGAAACCCCAGTTATGCAAGGACAGAAGCGAGAGCAACCAGTTTCAACCAGTGGCAGACGATGTGGGATGCCTCTACCAAGAGAAGGTGGACATCGACTAATCCCGAAGGTGGAGATATGGGTAAACCGTCTACACGGGGAGCTCAACTATTATCTCACTCAAGTGATCTCAGGACACGGCTGTTTCCGGGCTTATCTCTATAAGTTTAATTATGAAGATTCCCCGGACTGTCCAGCGTGCGTAGCAGTCGAGGAGAACACTGAACATGCATTGTTCCAATGCCCACGTTTTAGTGCCTCCCGCGCGATAGTCGAAGATCAGCTGGAGACACGTAACACCCCGGACAACCTGGTTGCAGTGCAGCCAGATCGCGCGCAAAAGTTACCCCCTCTCTAGCCTCTTGCGCGCCCATCACACAATCATAGTAGCACGTGTCCGTGAGCGAGCGACGCTTGGCATCTTCGGAAAGAGCCGAGCGCCGTCGAAGTTTCCCGACCGCGCCTTCGGCAGCTACACCAATACATGGACGCTGAGCACGTTCATGTGTGGCCAAGCCAAAACGAAGGGTTCAAGGGAAAAATCAATCTGAGCACGACTCGCGCGTGTCATCACCCGACGGCACGCGCGAGGCTTTTAGATGATTTCAATGCTTATTTAGCTCTTCATTCTCTGAGTTGTTAATGTATACAAAAAAATGCATCGCGCACTCTGATCGCTTATTTTTTTGGTTTATACGTTAATTTAAATATACTAATAAATCTAAATTACAACTTATTTATCTACTAAAAAATTGTTTACGCTTTACTCACACCCGTCCTCATGCCAAATAAATTATAATTCATAAAAGTAAGCGGAAACATATTTACATTCGTATTATTATATTAATTCTCATACTTTCATCAAGCGATAAAGCATAATCCCCAAAAACAAGCCAATCATCCATCCGGCCGCGAACCGTCAGTACCAGAAAGTACACATATTCTACAAGCGATGAGATGGTCCCGTTGGTAGCGTTCCTGGCTTCGGTCCACAGGGGCGCAGGATCGTTCCCCGCGCTCAGTATTTATTTTAAATTTATTATTGCTATTAATTCTTATTTGATTACTTATTTTTATTAGTTATCATTATTATATTTATTAGTTATCTTTTAGTGTCGAAAAATTTATCGCGCACTCCGACCGTTTATTTTATTAGTTTGTACGTCAATTTAAATGTAATAATAAATCTAAATTACAACTTATTTATCTTCTAAAAAATTGTTTGCGCTTTACTCACACCCGTCCCTATGCCAAATAAATTGTAATTCATAAACGTGAGCGGAAATACATTTATAGTCTTATGATTAAATTCATTCTCGTAAGTTACGATTCGCGGTCGGATGTATGATTGGCTTGTTTTTGGGGATAATGCTTTATCGCTTGATGAAAGAATATGAGAATGAATATAATAATACGAATATAAATATATTTCCGCTTAGTTTTATGAATTACAATTTATTTGGCATAGGGATGGGTGTGAGTAAACCGTAAACAATTTTTTAGAAGAGAAATAAGTTGTAATTTAAATTTATTAGTATATTTAAATTAACGTACAAACTAATAAAATAAGCGGTCACAGTGTGCGATAAATTATTCGACACTTAACCCTTTGACTGTCAGTGACACAGATATGGGCAAAAAAAGTCATGCCATTTTTGTGTCATGACGACCATGTGGGCATTTGAAGAAAAAAAACATATTTCTACTACAGAGATTTGATTATAATTTGGTTTGTTTCCGACGAAAGTGAGTGTTTGAGGGTTTTTGAGGTTGCTAAATCCGAATTTGAAATCAGATTTCTAAAATTCAAAATGGCGGATACAATATGGCGGATGCAAATTCGAAAAATCGTTCGATTCCGACGAAAGTAGGTACCGTATGGTTTTTGAGGTTGCTGAAACCGAATTTGAAATTAGATTTTCAAAACTCAAAATGGCGGATCCAATATGGCGGACGCAAATTCGAAAAATGGTTCGATTCCGACGAAAGTAGATACCGTATGGTTTTTGAAGTCGCTGAAACCTAATTTAAAATCGGATTTCCAAAATTCAAAATTGGGGATCCAATATGGCAGACGTAAATTCGACAAGTAGTTTGATTTCGGTAAAAATTTGTATCTTTAGGATGTTTATGTTCGGGAATTTCGAATTTGTGTCCTAACTCCAAGTATCTGACGCTCGGATATAATATGATGAATAAAAATTTGGCAAATCATGTAAAAATATACTTTTTTGGTTTTATATCCCGCTTTCTGCCGAACTCAGAGCCACGAATCGAGAACGTGGCGGTCATTAACTCCGATTACGTATTTTTTGTACTTCTTGTGCTTTTTGTATTTTCATTTTTTTATGTGCTTTTTGTATTTTTTCAAATTTCTTGTTACTATTCATATTTTCTTTTTTTTCTCGTATTTCTCGTATTCAATTTTTTTTGTATTTTTGCAACTTAAAAAACTTGTATTCCTTTTGCAGTTTTAATTTTTGTTCCATTTTAATTTTATTCTTTTTGTTGTTGTCTGTATCTATTGCTTTTTTCATTCTTTTTGGATTTTTCTTCATTAATTTATATCTTTTATTTTATGTTTGGACAATAAATGAAAAAGAATTTCGGTATTTCACCTGATCATACCGTTATTCGTGGTACTTTTGGAACCGCACACAGTGGAACGTTACCACAATCTTTGCACATAAAGAATGTTGCCTTCTTTTGTTTTTGGAATAACATTCAGTGCAACGCTTTCTCATCTACTTATCGTTTGAAATATAGAATGGATAGTGACTTCGTGACGAGCGTAGAGGATTTTTGGGTTTACAAACATACTCTTTAGATGATGTGTGTTGATCACAATGATCTTCTAACAGCTCTGTTGCCAGTGCACAACGAAAGTGTAAAGAAGTCATTTTTTTCGAGTCAGTTTAAAGATGATTATAGACGACGGAAGCATTATAAATTGCAGGGTTGAATAAATGAAAGTATAATTTGTGATGCCACTTGACGGTCGTGTGAATTGTTTCGTCAGAAGAAATAGACTGATCTGTTTTGTCTACATCTCCCATATTGTTATTATAAGATATAACAACATTTGGCTTCATTATCTGTTTCTTTGTGAGTCTGTCTTTAGTATTTAGTCCATTAGTATTTAGTCCATATTAAAATTCTCGCTAGACATTCACATTGGTTATATTATTATTAATATTATGTTAAATGATTTGTCGCATTTAGTCGCTCGAATTCAAATAAACTCAATCATACTAAAACTGAAAACCTTTCCTGTCATATTGGAGCCACCATTTTGAATTTTGGAAATTCGATTTCAGATTTGGATCCAGCGACCTCGAAAACCCTGAGGTACTCACTTTCGTCGGAATCAAACCATTTTTCAAATTTGCTTCCACCATATTGGATCCGCCATTTTGAATTTTTTAAATCTGATTTCAAATTCGGATTCAGCGACCTTGAAAACCCTATAGTGCTCACTTTCATCGGAATCAAACCATTTTTCAAATTTGCGTCTGCCATATTGGATCCGCGATTTTTCATTTTGGAAATCCGATTTCTGAAATTTTAGGGTAAATCTGTGAAGATTTTTTTCCAATACAAAAGTGGTACGAAAATCTAATTTTCGCCTGACTGCGAAGGGGTTAAAGATAACTAATTAAAATAATAATGATAACGAATAAAAATAACTAATCAAATAAGAATTAATAGTAATACTAAATAAAAAAAAATACTGAGCGCGGGGTACGGTTCCACGCTCCTGCGGACCGAAGTCAGGAACGCTTCCAACGGGACCATCTCATCGCTTGTAGAATATGTGCACTTTCTGGTACTGACGATTCGCGGCCGGAAGGATGATTGGCGTGTTTTTGGGGATGATGCTTTATCGCTTGATGATAGTCTATGAGAATGAATATAATAATGTGAATATAAATATATTTCCGCTTACTTTTATGAATTACAATTTATTTGGCATAGGGACGGGTGTGAGTAAAGCGCAAACAATTTTTTAGAAGATAAATAAGCTGTAATTTAGATTTATCATTACATTTAAATTAACGTACAAACTAATAAAATAAGCGGTCGGAGTGCGCGATAAATTTTTCGACACGAAAAGATAACTAATTAAAATAATAATGATAACTCATAAAAATCACTAATCAAATAAAAATTAATATGTGCACTTTCTGGTACTAACGTTTCGCGGCCGGATGGATGATTGGCTTGTTTTTGGGGATAATGCTTTATCGCTTGATGAAAGTATGAGAATTAATATAATAATACGAATGTAATATATTTCCGCTTACTTTGATGAATTATGATTTATTTGGCATAAGGACGGGTATGAGTAAAGCGTAAACAATTTTTTAGAGGATAAATAAGTTGTAATTTAGATTTATCATTATATTTAAATTAACGCATAAACTAAAAAAATAAGCGATCAGAGTGCGCGATACATTTTTTTGTATACATTAATAACGCAGAGAATGAAGAGCTAAATAAGCATTGAAATCATCTAAAAGCCTAGCGTGTGCCGTTGGGTGACGTCACGCGCGAGTCGTGCTCAGATTGCTTTTCCCTTGAAGCCTTCGTTTTGGCTTGGCCACACATGCACGTGCTCAGCGTCCATGTATTGGTGTAGCTGCCGAAGGCGCGGTCGAGAAACTTCGACAGCGCTCGGCTCTTTCCGAAGACGTCCGAGCGGCGCTCGCTCACGGACACGCGCTACTATGATTGTGTGTTTTGTCCATTAGGAAAAAAAAAAAATATGGCGGCATTTAAACAAAAAAAAAAACAGGAAAAATCGATGACACTTTTTTTCAACATTTTTTTCACCTCGAAGCCGTTGAAAAGTCCTGTTTTTTTTCAACCATGGGTGCATAGAATAGTGACGATTGAACAATTAATTTTTTAAATTCGTCGTTGTCAACATTTTCACCCTCAAAAAGGCGCTTTTCACCCCCTGAGTGACACGAAAAATTTCACGCTCGGTGTCCCAAATGAAAAGTAGTTGGATTTGGACGAAAATGGGTACGCGGAGGTTTTTGAGGTCGCTGTTTACGAATCCGTTCTCAAAATTCCGAAATTCAAAATGGCCGATCTAATATGGCGGACACAAATGCAAAAGTTCATTTGAATTGGATAAAACGTGGCACTCGGCGGTTTTCGAGGTCGCTGATTATGATTCTGCTCTCAAAATTCCGAAATTAAAGATGGCGGATCCAATATGGCGGACACAAATGCAAAAGTTCATTTGAATTGGATAAAACGTGGCACTCGGGGGTTTTCGAGGTCGCTGATTATGATTCTGCTCTCAAAATTCCGAAATTCAAAATGGCGGATCCAATTTGGCGGACACAAATGCAATAGTTCATTTGAATTGGATAAAACGTGGCACTCGGGGGTTTTCGAGGTCATTGATTATGATTCTGCTCTCAAAATTCCGAAATAAAAAATGGCGGACACAAATGCAAAAGTTCATTTGAATTGGATTAAACGTGGCAGTCGGGGGTTTTCGAGTTCGCTGATTATGATTCTGCTCTCAAAATTCCGAAATTCAAAATGGCGGATCCAATGTGGCGGACACAAATGCAAAAGTTCATTTCAATTGGATAAAACGTGGCAATTGAGGGTTTTCGAGGTCGCTGATTATGATTCTGCTCTGGAAATTCCGAAATTAAGAATGGCGGATCCAATATGGCGGACATAAATGCAAAAGTTCATTTGAATTGGATAAAACGTGGCACTCGGGGGTTTTCGAGGTCGCTGATTATGATTCTGCTTTCAAAACTCCGAAATTAAAAATGGCGGATCCAATATGGCGGACACAAAGGCAAAAGTTCATTTGAATTGGATAAAACCTGGCACTCGGGGGTTTTCGAGGTCGCTGATTATGATTCTGCTCTCACAATTTCGAAATTCAAAATGGCGGATCCAATATGGCGGACACAAATGCAAAAGTTCATTTGAATTGGATAAAACGTGGCACTCGGGGGTTTTCGAGGTCGCTGATTATGATTCAAAACTCCGAAACTAAAAATGGCTGATCCAATATGGCGGACACAAAGGCAAAAGTTCATTTGAATTGGATAAAACGTGGCACTCGGGGGTTTTCGAGGTCGCTGATTATGATTCTGCTCTAAAAATTCCGAAATTCAAAATGGCGGATCCAATATCGCGGACACAAATGCAAAAGTTCATTTAAATTGGATAAAACGTGGTACTCGGGGGTTTTCGAGGTCGCTGATTATGATTCAAAACTCCGAAATAAAAAATGGCTAATCCAATATGGCGGACACAAAGGCAAAAGTTCATTTGAATTGGATAAAACGTGGCACTCGGGGGTTTTCGAGGTCGCTTATTATATTTCTGCTCTCAAAATTCGGAAGCCTTTGGGTATTTAAATACCCTAAGGCATTTAAATAGCCAAACGCTTTCGAATTTTGAGAGCAGAATTATAATCAGCGACCTCGAAAACCCCTGCGTGCCACGTTTTATGCAATTCAAATGAACTTTTGCATTTGTGTCCGCCATATTGGATCCGCCATTTTTAATTTCGGAATGTTGAGGGCAGAATCATAATCAGCGACTTCGAAAACCCCCGAATGCCACGTTTTATCCAATTCAAATGAACTTTCGCATTTGTGTCCGCCATATTGGATCCGCCATTTTTAATTTCGGAATTTTGAGAGCAGAACCATAATCAGCGACCTCGAAAACCCACGAGTGCCACGTTTTATCCAATTCAAATGAACTTTTGCATTTGTGTCCGCCATATTGGATCGGCCATTTTGAATTTCGGAATTTTGAGAACAGAATCGTAATCAGCGACCTCAAAAACCTCCGAGTACCCATTTTCGTCCAAATCCAACAACTTTTTATTTGGGACACCGAGCGTGAAATTATTCGTGTCACTCAGGGGGTGAAAAGCTCCATTTTGGGGGTAAAAATGTTGACAGCGACGAATTAAAAAAATTGATTGTTCAATCGTCACTATTCTATGCACCCATGGTTGAAAAAAAATCGGTCTTTTCAACGGCTTCGAGGTGAAAAAAAATTTGAAAAAAAAAGTGTCATCGATTTTTCCTGTTTTTTTTTTAAAAGCCGCCATATTTTTTTTTCCTAATGCACAAAACCCGATTTTGACCCCAGATTCTGAAAGAGCACCCTCGAAAATACTAGGGAACGTATCTCTTCATTTTTTATGATTTTTTTTTTATATAATAAAAATCTCGCTTGAAAATGAAGGAAAAAATCGCATTTCTGGACGTTAATGGGTTAAAAAAAAACACACACACACACACATTCGCACCAAGTTGTTTCAACAACTTGTTTAGATCGAGACAGTGCAGAGTAACAAGTGTATGAAAAAAATAATGACAAGTTATATATATATATATACATATATAGGTATGGAGGTAGTGCGGTACTCGATGATTTTTAAGTTATTTTGCGTAACTCGCACATACTTACTGTAATTTTCATTAAGCTTCTTCAGTAGACTGATGACTTAGAGCAAAAATGGGGCAACTACCACGTCTGGTTATCTTTTTTTGCCATTGTACTAATATATATTGCCATGGGAACTATGGAAATCGACTTTATTGCATCACCTTAATATATAAACATCACAAGAAAAATGCATGAACCTTGGAACAACGTTACGCGATGTAAATTTGTGTTAAGGAGGTTGGAGCGTTAGCCACAATCCAAGGTTAAATTTAATAAATAAAAATACATGTTATTGTTCACACTATATTGAGTCTTTACGAATTTTTGGAACTTTTTTCACCACTAAACACCAGAGATAAAAAATAGTTTAATGTATGTAATTTAACGTGCGGTTAGATGGGCAAGACTTTCACACTAATGGTTATGTAATTTTTATTGTTATTTATCACCAAGATAAACCATTTCTAACAACGGATTGACGCAAACTGAACCTTTGTGAACATTTAGAAAAAAAATCCTCATCTTGTCCATCGTCAACCATGGGCCAATAATCTCTTGACGTCAATATGAATAGGCATAATTATGAATTACTCAAAATTTAATTGTGAATTGTATAAAACATTCGTTGTCGTAAGTTTTTCATAATAATCATCGATCATGTTATGCTTTTTCAAGTTGGTAGTAATACAAAAGTTTTTCTACTTTACGCAATAAAAATGTAAAAATGCATAATTTCGCCGTTTAATTATATATTTGAAAACGTTAGCATATATAGAATAAATCTGTACCTCGTATGCATTTTTTTGAGGTTCATTGAAAAAAAAATGAATAAACCGTCATTTGACTCAACTGAATCGCTCCAACCTCCTTAAACTCGGCAGATCAGTAACATAAATTGTTGAGAGATGCGTACGGCAGAGACAGCAACATGGAACTGTTGAGAGGTGCGTACGGCAGTGATTCTTTCTCAAAAGCACAAATATTCTGATACCACAAACTGCACGATCGTGTACATCACGACAACGCTGGAAATCAGGCATTTTTGCTTATGAGTGAGTTTTTCAGTGATAAATCAATCAAATGACACTCGAAGAGGACATATTTCGGCTCTTTTTATAACATCCAGAAAGCTGGGGCGGACACGGCTGAGGCTTTATATACGCGAAAATTATAATCTTTTTTGATATTTTAGCCTGCACTTTTGAAAATATTTTAGGCTTTTCAGAATTTGAAGTTTCAACTGAATGTTGAAGTCACATCATTTGGAGCACCAAAACTTTTATTTCCTTCGAAGTAGGCAAGTAATCGGTGCTCGCTACACTAACAGAAAAATTCTATTGATATTAACTTACGGCGTCTATTTGATTTTTAAAAAATCGAATTTACTACATTTTTCGTGGAATCAAAATTTTCGTATTTCATTCCATTATTGGAATTATTTATTTCAAATATATTTCTTTGTTCAAATAAAAATATATTTAATATCGTCCAATAACTAAATATTTTATTTAATCCTAATAAATCTGTGATTCGGTTTCATCTGTGCAAAAAACAGTTTACTTGAATCCACCAAACGGATCTATTTGATTGAACTAATGTCTGTATTGCAACACTCATATCAAAGGGGTATGGGGGTAGTGAGAGTGGAGAGAGAGGAATTATAAGTTATTATGTTTGAAATATCCATAGCATGTTATTCGATAAAACTCTCTAATCATCACAATGATATTAACTAATTGATATATAATGACTTTAGCCGAATCAAAGCCGATTCCCCAACATCACGTATAATGACTTTAGGTCATACAACAAATAATTATAGAAATTCATTTGGTCTCTTATGCCATACCCGTGCGGAAATTGAGTTGGGGCTGTGATCGGGCCCCAATAATATTCCCCTAACTTTATTCGGGCCCTAATCTGGAAGCCACATGAGGGCCGTTAGCGGCCGCTCACACTTTGTCAACAAGGGCCATTAAAGGCGCAACGACCGGGGCCTTATAAGTTGCCTCAATGGCGCCTCATCAAAACCATTTTAGCGCCCTGAAAATAATTCGCAAATAATTCGAAAATAAAATAAAAATAAGAATTTGGCGCCATAAAATATCCGTATCAGTGGATATACGTGTATGTTAAATGCGTCAAGGTATATCTGTATTTGTTTTCATCTAATTGTTCATGTACATAGGTGTGGGCGTGAGTACATGTGTATGTATGTGTGCGCGCATAGAAATGTGATTGCGTATTTGCATGTGAGCCTTTATGACAAAATTAATACAAAAAATAATGTGAGGCGAACTCTCTTCACTGCAAACATTTATTTTTGAGGAACTGTCCACTATGATAACATTTTTTAGAATTGTGATAGCTTGTAACACTTAAGTTTGAAATTATAAGATTATGACATTGATTATAGTTATAGTCACAGTCTGAAATGAGTATGTAAAGGTACAGAACGCGAAGGAGCGACATTATATGTCCGCCGTATAAAGTAAAGTATTAATGACTCCAATAAAAGTAATAACATCTTAGTTTTAATTAGGAAATTATTAAGTAATTGAATAAGTTATTCTCAATCATTAATATATCACGGAAAAATATCAATATATCTAGGAGAAAAAATACACCATGGAATTCACTTGTTTTTCTGCAAGGTCCATGTAGATAGTCATCTCGATGAGACTTAACGCATCCTGCGCCCCCCATGCCAGTTTTTCGCATTTCTTAAACAAATACATTCTACTACACATCCATTCTAGGGAATGAATGTGTAGTAAAAAAAAATATATGGGTCTACTGAATCACTAGAATCTGTTTTCATTGAGGGAAAGATCTGGAAAACAAAGACCAATTCATTTACTTATCCTACACAGTCAGATAAAGTTTATAAATGGGAAATATCAGCGAAGTCTTCAGAAGAAATGCTTTTCCCTATGATAAGTATTGAGCGGAAATTAGTTGCTATAAAAATGTCGAGAAAACCGGTTGGGACTGTTCACACTTATGCGCTAGCATTACTCCATGTATGAGTGAAAACATGAGTAATTGTTTGTGTCTATGTAAAAGGTTTCTTTAATTTGATAAATAAATACTGTCTGACGTTTGTCTGAATATTTGTGTTCATCGTTGATTTTTTATTTGCTAATGCCCTTACGCTTTTTCCCAATTTGCGTTCGATAATATTATTCGATCAATGTATATAATCGATTTGAATAATTGAAATACCATCAACCATGTAGCCTAAGCTATTTATACTGGTTTATCGCTATAATAGTCAGATCTGGGCCTATTGTGGAAATGCCTACTTGTTTATCCCTATACTGGCCAAGTCTGGGCCTATTGTGGAAATCCCTACAAGTTTATCCCGATAATGGCCAAGTCATTGTGGAAGGCCATTGTGGAAATCCCTACTAGGGAAAGCACCAGGGAAGCCCTGAAAGGCCCTTATTTTTATTAGGGATGCCCTATCAGTTTTCCGCACGGGTATCTGCGACCGAGATATTACCAGCACTCCGTAGCATAGGGGCCGCGTGCATAGCTATGAGTAGGTAGGTTTTAAGTTCGATTCCCATATGAGCGAAATATTTTCTTCGACAAAAATAATTTCAAAAGGCTAAGAAATGACGAATTACGATACCAAATCATTGTGGTAAAACTCAATTAAGTCTCTCATTTAATTTTGGTTTGATGAAATATTTTATCCATATAGTACGCTTAGATGTACATTGTACATTGTAAGCAAATACAGATTTATTTCGATCGAATCTTTATTTATTCAATTTGAATATATTTAATATTTTAAAAAAGTAGCTGAAACAAATAAAAATATATATTTGAAACAAACAAGATCGTAGTAGGCCGTGAGACAAGGAAAAAACCTATTTAATTCAAATAGATCCTGTTTAAATTAAATATATTTTTTTGGCAGTGTATGCCGAATTTCATTGTTTCCCTTTAGCATGCTCTCTAGGAACTATGCTTGAGACGTTTCAGATGTCAATGTAGGCCACACACAGGGCGCCGGCTGCTAGTAAATCAGGTAATATAATATTCGCTGCCTCTAGCATTATTTCCATTATATGGTGGCGAAATGCTAACCAAAGCATATCTTTTTCCATCTTCTGCTCTAATAGGATGCAAGCACTATTTCTCAATCCAGTGTTAAGCGTAGTAATGTCGAAGCACATTTCTTAAGCATATTTGGTGACTTAAGTTCCAAGACACAATAGCCTCATGTACAGTCGGAGCACACGCATCCCCTGTTCCACGTTTTAGTTTCGCGACTGACAAAAGTTGATCCATTCCCTGTTCTGACACTAAAATTAGTAAACGGTTCACAGTTCCGTGTCCTGTAATGTCCTCTATCAATTTACCATCCCAGTGAATGGTAAGCGATATGTCTGGCTAAAAATCACTTTTCAAAGACTCGGCTATCTTTTGCCATTGCTTCATACGCTGGCGACAAATGGACGATGAATTTAAATTGAATTCAGAAGGATCGGATCCCACACTTTTGACGGTTGATGTCAAAACCACAGTTGCCTTCCTGTGACTCATTTTAGTAAAATCTAAGTGTGCTGCTAAACGTTGATCAATAAGATTTTTCGGACCGCGTTTACGCTTAGGCGGCCCAGATAGACCGATGTAGCTCATATTGCCATCATATGTACATCTTCGCTGCGGCATAGAAAGTCTCACAGAGCTCTGTATCCCTTATAAGTTCTCCCCGTGAAGTCAAATTGTCATCACATGATGATTTACAATAACACACCCAAATGAAGCAAAGTTTTTTTCACACGATTATGCATGCAGTGAATTCATCAGCAGTAGCAAAATTGGATTACGAATATCCAACAATAAGTGAGTGCAAATGTGGCTCATACGGGTATCACGGCGTGAATAGTTTTAAAAAATCCAATATTTTGAATAGATAAAATCTGGTAGTATTTTCAACTAATTTACTAACTTCTTATTTCTATTATGTATACTTTACCGCATGAGCAAGGTATCTTATACACTCCTGGTGCACTTAACCCCTTGACTGTGAGTGACACGCATAGGGACAAAAAAAAAGTCGTGCCATTTTTGTGTCATGACACGCATTTGAAAAACAACCTATTTCTATTGCATCGATTTGATGCAGTAGAATCATCCCCTTATATGTGTCATGACACGATATCATGTACCCTATACGTCTCATGACACAAAAATGGCACGACTTTTTTTTCCCCTATGCGTGTCACTCACAGTGAAGGGGTTAATGGTGGTATTTGTTCTTTCGAACTCGAAACCACTTGTGCTAGGTTCTTCTGAGGAACGATGCCTGCAACTATATGAGGAACACTTAAGACACGAGAGCTTCACTATCGGAGCGCTCAGCCCGGATGATTCAGACTGTAACGTTTGCGAAACGTCGGTATAACGCTGATCCTTAACAAGGCCGCCATCCGACAGCCATATACTCTTCTAATAACATAAGGAGCCGTGAAAGCCTTAACACGACTATAATGATCTGACGGGGCTAAGTTCGGTGAGTATGGTGGATGTGGTAGTCCTTCCCGTTTTAATTCCGCAATAGTTTTTCGTATCATTTTAGATACGTGGGGCCGAGCGCAGTCGTAACGGAGACGAACTTTCGACGTGTGCGACATATTTGTTCAATAATTTCAGACAGCTTCGATAATTGTGTAAAGTAGATCTCGGCATTTATTGTGTTATGAGGAAGAAGTTCATCATACAATAGGCCCGCACACTTCCACCAACAACAAAGTAAAACTTTTCTCTCTTCACGTGATGGTTTAGGTTTCGGTTCTGGTTTTTCCTCTTGAGGTAGCCATTGGCGCTTTCATGTTCGGTTAACGTATAACATCCAGCTTTCATCCCGAGGTACTATTCCCTTGAGCAAATCCTTCCTGTATGAACGAAGCAACAACAAAATGCAAATAGAAACGCGTGTGGCCTTGTTCGACTTGCTGAGATCGTGGGGTATCCAAGATGATATTACTTTTCTATATCCAAACTCTTGTAAATGTTCGAAGATCGTGGGCTGACGACAGTCGAATTCGTTTGCTAACTCTCGTGACAGTGAATTAGGTTTCGCTCGGAGAGATCGCAATGCTTCGTCGTTAACAACAGTTTTCCTGCTGGACCGAGTTTTGACTTCACAGAATATATCGCTAGAACAGAATCGTTCAAACCAACGGGATACTGTTGATTGATGAACTACTTTACCGTTGAACACACTGCATTTATTAGTAGCAGCAGATCTCGCAGAACGTCCTTGTAGAAGTTCGTAATAGGCGATGACTCGAAGTGTTCTTGAGTCCATATTTACTAATACTGTCTGATCGCAACGGACGAGCGCCATATATACCCTTTGACATGAAAGTTCCTGAAACATTCTAAAAATTCCTACTCTCGAATGTTCTTGAACTGCTTTTCTAGGAAAAATATTTAACCGAGCACTTTAGTGTTGCAAGACTGTATTACCAACCTAATATTTTTTCCATTAATCAATTGTGAAAAAAAAGATTTACAAAATAGCCAAGTATAATGTACGTATTATTCAAGTGTACAATAAATATTATACATAAAATACTTAAACCTTAAAAATAATATTTTTCAAAATATTGTATTACTATTTTTTTAAATTATGTTACTATTACAATAAAAAAATTATAACAGCATTGTATTGGGCTGGTAAATAAGTTCGTTCGGTTTTTAGAGTAAAATAAAAGACAATTTATTAATACATAAGATGAACGCTAATTAATTATATATTGGCCATTTTCATCGATTACCTCTTCCCACCTTTCCACCAACTTTATTGTGCCGCGTTCGTAAAACGTCTGGGGCTTATAGGCGACAAACCGATTCAAGTGGTTCTTAACGGCCTCTTCATCCTTGAAGGTTTTCCCGTTCATAGAGTTCTACAGCGACCGGAATAAACGATAATCGGAAGGGACAAGATCCGGTGAATACGGAGGATGAGGCAAAATATCTCAACCAAGCCGAAGCAATTTGTTTCGAGTGGTCATCGACATATGAGGTCCAGCGTTGTCATGGTGGAAGACGACACCCTTAGAATTTGCTAATTCTGGACATTTTGTGCTGATTGCTTTGCTCAATTCGCCAATTGCGAACAGTATACAGTTGAATCAATCGCTTTGCCTGACGGTGACTATTCGTAATAGATGATACCTTTGAAATCTCACCATACGGAGAGCATTATTTTCTTCGGTTGGAATCCTGCCTTCTAGGTTCGCGGTCGCTTACTGCTGTGTCCCCATAATCATTTACACGTTACATTATCGTAGAGGACTCCTTTCTCGTTGTCCATCACCATTCGTTTGCAAAATAGGTCGTTTTCTTTACGTTTCCGTAGCGAATTGCAGATGGACATACATGTGGCCAAGGTA
Source organism: Ophion obscuratus (assembly GCA_964007375.1). Classification (NCBI taxonomy): domain Eukaryota; kingdom Metazoa; phylum Arthropoda; class Insecta; order Hymenoptera; family Ichneumonidae; genus Ophion; species Ophion obscuratus. Next base: position 52,963,214 of record OZ023314.1, read on the forward strand.
GCCGCATTGATGCGACACCGAACATTAAGCAGAGCAACGTATCTCATCTTGTGCAAATGGATTTCTACGCTTGTGTGGGATATATTTAATATCATAGCAATCTCTCGTACCGATTGGGATGGAATTACTTCGATTAAAGCCTTAATGTCCCTTGAATTAATGTCGGCCGGGCGACCGGAACGGGACGCATCATTAACGTACAAATGTCCAGAACGGAAATTGGCATAGATACCACTTTTGATATACGCGATCTGTTAAGGTCCCACACCACGGTAAAAAATGTTTTTTATCATTTTTTTCATTTTCTGAAAGATATATTTGTTAAGAATGCTTTGACCAAATTTTCTAAGGAAATTTGTTAAATTGGCGGACATACAGCATTTGATGTGAAACGGGTCGAACGGGTCGAACGGGTCTGCAACCTGGCGACCCTTTGTTGGCCTCTATGAACCCTAATTATTGGAATATATTTCGATTAAGGTATTGTATTTGCTAGTAGTGGAGAGGTGGGATATTCCCGTTTCTGAACTAGATAGAAACCCGTTAACCAAGAATGGAAGCATCTAACACAAATAAGTCAGCTGATTTCCGGCAATCGTACGGTTCGTATCTATCATTCGATTCGTATCGTATATTCTGTGTATCGTGATGGACAAGAACTCAAAAAAACATGTCGTCGGAGAACAAACAAGAAGGGGTGATAATAAACGGAAGAAATCGGCTTCACCTAATAGATATGAAGTGGAGAGAGAAGAGCCGAGCGCTAGCAGGTCTGCGAGAAAGTTGAGCAGTGGCCAACTAGATTCCATTACAATAAATCCAAGTGTCGGGTACAGACTAATAAATGTCATTGCTGTTTGCACAGCAATAAGTGAGCACGTGAAAGGTAAATTATGTAGAAGTGATGTAGAATTTTGTGAATCTAGTCGAAGAGGACTTGGATTCAAAATTATGGTAAACTGCAAGTCCTGTACGCCAAGAGAAATCACGTCATGCCCGTTAATTCAAAATGCATACGAAGTTCATCATGGATTTATTTTTGCGATGCGATTGCTTGGAGTGTCATTGGCGGGAGCAGAAAAATGTTGTGCTTTCATGGACTTGCCGCGCCCTATCTTTCAATCTTTCTACGATACTATTGTGGGACAGATTTGCGATGCCACAGAATCTATAAAGACAATGGCATTAAAACTTGCTGGTGAAGAAGAAAAAAAATTAACCACCCAAAAGTGTGGACAAGTACAGCCCGACCCCCCAATAAGAAGGCTTCCCCTTTTTTCGCTCCAGCGCTTCCCCTACTCCGACTCAAACCCCGGCCTTAACCCTTGTGTTAGCACCCAACTTTATCTACGTTTTTACCCCCGTTGCCCACTTCTTATTTTTCTCCGTTTTTCGAATACTACGGCCTTGAAATCGGTACCTAAACGTTTATTTCTATAAATAGATATCACTATATAGTCTGGCAGGACCCGTCAAAGCAGTTCCCCTTTTGTAGTTGAAAAAGAAAGAAAGCTGGCGTTGATACCATGGATCAAATGTGCACTCGATACACTACGCAACGTCGTACTCTGAGATGGCCGGTAGCTCTGTTCTTCAACATGCTGGATATTAGCTCACTCGCGTCCTATTTAATTTATTACGAAAATAACAAGATGCTTCATAAGAGAATAAACCAACGACGACTATTTATACGCCAATTGAGTGAAGAACCCGCAAAACCAGTAATTGAGAACCGGTCGCAAAACGTTCAAATAATGCGAAATTACAGCACAAAAATCGCCATTGAAAGTATGATCGGGCGGTCATTAAACCCCGTGGAAATCGCTCCAGGTCCTGCTAATGAACGAGATATGTCAGGGAGGATCAAAATCCCTGGCTCCTGTCATATTTGCTACAAAGCAACAATAAAGAAGAGAAGAAAGACACGAAAGTCATGCTGCGATTGCAACAAACCTGTCTGCGATGAACATGCTACAACCTTCGCGAAGTGTCACGAATGCAGCGCCTAATTAATTGTCGACATTTATTTTTATGAATTTCGTATCATCACAAAACATATTCGACGTAAAAAAATTAAATAAAATTATCCCAAACCAATAATCCAGTCAAAATGATTTTTTTTCAAAGTGGGTACCGGGGTACCCGGGTGCGTCCGTGACCTATATATACTTCACACTCGATTTTTTCTTGTTAATTAAAAAAATTGTTTTATTCCAAACAAATCACCTACTTACAATTGAGTTAAATAACGACGATCCGGAGGTTTTTGCCGAAATTTGTATTTTTGACCAAGTTAAATTAAAAAATGTACCATGGTGGGCACCCGGGTACCCGGGTGCGAACACAAGGGTTAAGTTATTTCGCGTGCGGGTTCCTGAATAAGAGCGCCCAGCAGAGCCCAGGAGAGCTTAGAAGAGTAAAATGAGATAAATATTGTAATGCACATTTCTAATCTAAATCATTCTTTTTATACTTTGGAGAAATGTTACTATACAATACGAAATCAACCCTTTTTGTTAATCAAACGCATGTATTTTTCGAACCAAATATGTCAATTTTATTCCCATTTATAACAAGTAATGTGTGCATATTTAAAGATTTTCGTACAGAATAGCCAAATATTAAGAAAAATGATTTAAATTATTTTCGTTGTGTTGCGTCATTTTAATCCATGACGCATTCAACTGAAGGTGGAATATTTTCAATAGAGCTAAATTACATGAAATGAAACAAAATACGACTAATATTTCCGAAAAGACTATTAGGGGGCGTACACAAAGTACGTAACGCCAAATTTCCCAAGTTTTACCGCCCCCCCCCCCCCCCCCCGGACCGTACCCGCGGGCCCGGAACCCCCCCCCCTATCTATTCCATTGCGTAACGGTTGCTTTGTCGTCAATAATTGCAATTTCTTTTTATAGATATAACTAATTATGAAAGGATCGGGTTTATACTCATTTTATGAAGTATATAAGTAGTAGAGCTAGGCCGATTCTAACGCAGGGATCTCAGGGGGGAGCGGGGCGGGAGAGTCGAGCGCGGGGAAGCCGGGGAATGCATGGTGGAGGGGGGAGGGGGGAGTCGAGCGCGGGGAAGCCGCTGTATGCTTGGCGGAGGGGGGAGGGGGGGGTCCTGCATGCGGCAGCCGAGTGCAGGTTTCCGGCGGAGGGAAAAGGGAGGGGGTGGTGTTAGAGAGTGGGGAGGCTAGTTTTTGGTGACGATGTCTTCCAGGCGATAGCTGGACCCGCGGGCGAGGGGGAGAAGGGAGAGGGGTTAATGAAACATACACTTTTTGTTATTATAACAATCACTTTTTATTTTTAATTGTGTGTGTGTGTGTGTGTGTGTGTGTGTGTGTGTGTGTGTGTGTGTGTGTGTGTGTGTGTGTGTGTGTGTGTGTGTGTGTGTGTGTGTGTTCACATATGCGTTACAAAATGAGTCTCTATTCTCAATCTGTGTCTCCAAACTGAAACAAACAAGAAAAAACATTTTGTTTTTATTGTTAAGACTTTTTTTTCATTCTTATGATTCAATTCACAACACTCACAATGATTTTTGATCCCGTGCATCTCAAACACGCGGATTTCGGCATCGCTTGGAATAACGGCTCTCTGCAGTCCTTGCAATATTTTCCCTCAATGAATTTTAGTATTTCAACGGTGTGGGCGCGAACCTCACGCATTTCCATAAAGGCGCCTCTTGCATTGACGAAACACGATATGCACAGCGAAATATCCATGTGCACGCCTTCATAAAATAGATGGTGCACGCAAACTTTGTCCATATCGCTGAAACTATTTACGGCCACTCTATTTAAATAGCGTTCCGAGTATTCATAGTGTTCACCATCATCACTATCACTCGCATAATCCGAGTCATCCGAGATGACTTGATCGTCGTTGTCGTCATGGTTAGCGTTGTCGACATCATCATCATCTTCATCGTCAGCGTCGTCGTCGACGTCGTCCTCAATGGCGATGACCTCAGGCTCTTCATCTTCAATAACGATGACCTCGGGCTCATCATCATCGTCCGGTTCGGCAACTCCATTGTTGACATCCATGCGGCGTTCACCACCGTCATTGATTTCAATGACGTCACCATCATAATAGTGATATTCAGCTAAATATACATCGTCAACCACGATCATTTCTTCTTCACTATCCGAAATCACGATTTCTTCAGCCATTTTTAATCTTTCTCACGCTATCTTGTCGATGTACAGTCAAAAGTGCACTCTCCGGAGGTTCGAGACTATAATGATGAAAACTGCTGCCCCAAATGCCCTTTTGGGGAAGTGCATATTTTCGAATCCCCATAGGTTCTTTCTAGTATGGTGGGGATGACTATCTGCCGTTCGATTTTTTAAACATAGTTTTAGTACGAGAGATGGAAAGCGCTTTCACACTTAAACATAGGCGAAATACGACGAAAAAAAACGTTGTCTCTTAAGAAGTTACGTAGAGGGCTAAGAAAAGGAGCATGCATTTATCCAGATGTTCTTTTTTTTAACTATCTGGACGGAGGCTCATGTCCGAGACACTGTTATACATTGCAATGTTTCAACCACCTCGTCCGAAAGTCTCAAATTTTACGACTCTTTTTTTTCTTACGTCGAGCGCCAGGGACCGTCATACCCTATCGCTTCGCATGTGCAACTCGAGCCTCATCATTCCATAGGTCCACACTTGAAAACCCATAAAATTTTACGACAGCGTGCGACGAAGACAGTGATCCGGGGGAAAAAATGCATTTCCATATTACAGGGCTTTAGTTTTTCATCTCTGAATGATAATATACACAGAGAGTGCAACGTTAAACCTTGATGCCGAAACTTGAGATCATGCAGGTCTGGACAAGTTAGCCCCATGGTTAAGATTTTTTTCTTCGTTAACACCACTCTCTGAGCTATTAGAATTTTTTTTTTATTGCTCCGCTATTCAGAGCATATATGATAACGGGGTGTTTATTTTCAAAAACTATAAACTTTCGGAGATCTATGGATAAAGACCTTTTTTTTTACGCTTCAACCGTGGACCACGTGAGCGCCGATGGAGAGCCCATGAATTTTTTTTCACTACATGCATCTCGACTGAGATGTTCTTTTATTTTTCCAGGCAATCCAATGCGATATTAGAAATTCTCGTGGGTTGGTGATATTTTCCGAGATGATAGGGAAAGTCGAAAAATGTCTAAAGGGGAAAACCATTTTTAATGGTCTGCTGCGCTCAAAAGTGTTCACACTTTGAATCGAGCAGTCAGTTAGTGAACATCATCTTTTTTGGGAAGCCTCGTTTCATCAAATATGGAGGGCAACGCGGAGAAGTCCGAACAAATCTTGCACGACCAAGCCGCGTTCCTAAGTACATACGAAGATTTTGCTGTGTGGGAACAACGGTGCGTTGAATTTATCGAAGAATTGGAAACGCAAAGCCGGATTAAGCGCCCGCGGCTATCTATTGGACTTCAACAGTCATTGATAGCCCAAATAGCGCGGCTGGAAGGGTTGAGGAATTCTGTGCGTAATCATTTTATACACACGGGTGCAGGACACGGTCATCATGGGCTAATCTGGCGAGAGATTGACACATCCTTCAATAGTCGAATATTGACCGGTTCCATAATCAATCGCAACCACATCGAACCACGGCAATTTCTCAACGATGCTCGCGACCTAGTGCTTCAACATGTGCAAAATATCGTCGACAAGCACAACAGCATTAAAATCAATACAGTGTTCAATGGTGAATTCGCGAGTGGAGACAAACATGCTAATAAGAGTGTCAACACGCGAAACTGTCAACTCTTTAACACAAGCGATTTGAATGAGTGGTATGAACAGCGTGCTATTGAGCCCACTTTAACCTTACTCGACGAATTTCAAGAACGAGATAGTGGCTGGGATTTGCGGAAAATACTTAACCTCACGATAAATGTGAATAAATATAACCCGTTGCGTGCCGGGTGCACTATATCACTGCCGCGGGAAATAATGATGAAGAGCGCTGTGATCAACGTCAAATCCAACGATAACGCATGTTTCGCGTGGGCAGTTGTCGCTGCTCTATACCCTGCCGAACGAGACAGTGCCCGTCCGTCATCTTACCCACATTACTCAAGCGTACTGAATCTACAGGACATTCAATTCCCGGTTACCATACACCAAATAAAAAAAATTGAGCTGCAAAACAATTTATCCATCAACGTGTACACCACCACCGCCAAAAAGGACATCGTTCCAATACGCGTGACTCAAAATAAGAAGGAAAAGCACATCAATTTGCTGTACATGCAAGATACTGAGGACAACAATGTGGGGCACTTCGTATGGATCAAGAATCTGTCGAGACTCGTGACGAAGCAACTGAGCAAAAAGGGACATAAAAAATATATCTGTGATCGGTATGTAGTTACCATAATATATATATCTATATATATATAGGTAATAATTATATATGCTAGACGAATTAAACAAAAACAATCTTTTTTTTTGCAGGTGTTTGCACTACTTTGGTTCCGAGGAAAAATTGCAGTCGCACGAGGTCGATTGTGGAGCGATAAACGACTGCGCGATCCGACTACCGAATGACACCAACAAGTGGCTCCAGTTCAGCAACTTTAGCCGGAAAGAGCGACATCCTTTCATCGTGTATGCTGATTTGGAGTGTGTGCTGGCAAAGACCGATGAGAAGACCCAAGCAAAAGATATGTATCAACACCATGAAGTGTTTAGTATCGGATATTACGTGCGTTGTTCATATGACGATTCATTGTCTTCATATCACTCGCGTCGCAGTGCTGATTGTGTATCGTGGTTTATCGAAGAACTAAAAAATCTAGCATTGCGCATAAAAGAAATTTTCTGCGACAATGTCCCAATGATTTATCTGACACCGAGCGAGTGGACAAGTTTTCGCAAAGCGACCCAATGTCATATATGCAGGAAACCATTCGCGCAAGAGGATATACGCGTTCGAGATCATTGCCATCTGACTGGACGCTATAGAGGCCCTGCCTATTCTAATTGCAATTTAAACTACAAACAGTCATTCTTCATTCCAGTAGTTTTTCACAATTTATCGGGTTACGATGCACATTTTATCATCAAGGAAGTAACCACAGCGTTCGGGGGAAAGACCGATGTGCTTCCAATTACAAAAGAGAAATACATCTCCTTCACGAAGCACATTCAAATCACAGACGATTCTAAACAGAAAATCCAATTGCGCTTCATCGATTCATACAAATTCCTCAATACTAGTCTCGACAAATTAGCCTCATTTTTGACCGAGGACAAACTCAAAATTTTACGCATGCAATTTTCAACTCTATCGACGGACAATTTCAATTTGCTGACGCGAAAAGGGGTCTTCCCTTATGAGTATATTGACAACGTGAGAAGGTTTGACGACACTTGCTTACCACCACGTGACGCATTTTATAGTTCCCTGACAGATGCTACAGTATCGGAGAGCGAGTACGCACATGCGGAGAACGTTTGGGAGCGGTTCTCCATTCGAACGCTGGGTGACTATAGCGATTTGTACTTGAAGACAGATATCTTGTTATTATCTGATATTTTCGAAAACTTTCGGAATACGTGCATTGAGAGCTATGGCCTAGATCCCGCGTATTATTACACATTGCCGGGGTATACCTGGGATGCAATGTTAAAACACTCGAATGTCAAGGTTGAATTACTAACTGACATCGAATGGTTTTATTCGTTGAGCGGGGTATACGCGGTGGTCTCAGTCAATGCTCAAACCGATATGCACACGCTAATAATAAATACATGGAGTCGTTTGATCCATCGAAAGCATCATCATACTTGATGTATTTTGACGTCAACAATTTGTATGGATGGGCAATGTGTCAACCCTTGCCATATGCAGATTTTCGATGGGTCAACGACGTGTCCAAGTTTGATCCATTATCCATCGCGCTAGATTCACCAACAGGCTACATCCTTGAGGTCGACTTGGAATATCCCCAATCTCTACATGATGCGCACAAAGACCTACCGTTTTGCCCAATACACGAAAAACCACCGGGTAAGCAGCAGGAAAAGCTGCTAGCAACCGTCTGCGATAAAAAACGCTACATCATACACTACAGAAATTTACAACAAAGTTTACGTCATGGACTTTGCCTCACGAAAATCCATAGGGTATTACAATTCACACAATCCCCATGGCTACGTTCATATATCGAGTTAAATACTCAGTTTCGAACGCTGGCCAAAAATGATTTTGAAAAGAATTTATTCAAATTGATGAATAATGCTGTGTTTGGCAAAACGATGGAGAATGTGCGCAATCATGTAGATGTAAAGCTTTTGACAAAATGGGAGGGCAGGTATGGCGCGGAGGCAATGATTGCGAAGCCAAACTTCCACAGCCGAAGCGTTTTTTCCGAAAACCTCGTTGCCGTAGAATTGCGAAATCTCGAGGTGAAGTTCAACAAGCCGATATATGTGGGTATGTGCATACTTGACATATCCAAAACGTGCTTGTATGGATTTCATCACGAGTATATGGTACCGTTGTATCGGAATAAATGTAAAGTGATGTACACCGATACAGATAGCCTCATATATGCCATCGAGAGCGAAGATGTATATGCAGACATGAAGTGTGACATTGAAAAATTTGATACGAGCGACTATTCAGCGGACAATAGGTATGATATGCCGCTTGTCAACAAGAGGTACCCGGTCTCATGAAAGACGAATGCAATGGTGCAATTATGACTGAGTTCATTGGACTTCGATCGAAAATGTATGCGACACGTGTCGAGGGTAAGAAGGACACGAAAAAAGTTAAAGGTGTCAAGAGCAGTGTTGTGGCGAGGACAATCACGTTTGATGATTATGCTCAATGCTTGAAGGAAAATATTGAAATGGAGCGTAGTCAAACGTGTATTCGATCGAAGTTGCACAAGGTCTACACCATTCGTGAGACGAAAATCGCTTTAAGTCCTCACGATGATAAGCGGTATATCATACCTGGGACCTCTGATACCCTACCATGGGGCCATTACAGAATACCGTCGTGAAAAGTTTTGTAATTTTTTTCCCACAACCTTGATGTAAAATTGTGTATATTTTTGTGAATATCGATGTATAAAACTGGTGAAAATTATGTATATATATTTTGTTCACTCGATGTTAAAATTATGTTTGTTGTATATATTGTGCAAGAATAGATTTATTAATTTCCGTAAATAAAGAAGCGAACTTTTTATAATCACATGTGTTTATTCACTCTTTCCATCTCCTCACGTTCCACGAAAAAGGGCGACGGCGAGAAGGGGGACGAAGCCTGCTGTGGAGTCGGAGGGATGCGGGGACGACCAGTAGGTCAAGAGTCATAAAACATACATATTTTTCCATTTTCTTTATTATCGACTACAAATCGGATTTGCTTATCCAACTATTGTGGCTATTGTCGAAACCTAACCACTTTACAAACATTCGATTACCGCGCTTCTTCAATACCGCTTCAATGAGATAGATATCGGGGTGCTTGACCCTGAGAAGCTCTTGTTCGTAGAAACCACCGGCGATCGGTTCGTCTTTATGGTCCTTCAAGTGGTACGTCACGGGATGAGTTTTTTTCACACGATAGATTGTAAATATTTCCGTTGTCCAATTTGGGGTGTAACCCTTTTCGAAAACAGTCTTAAATTTGCTGATTCTCACTTTTTCACCAACGACGAATTTCGGCGATCTTTTCATTGGAGGCTTATTGAAAATCTGCTGCAATTGCTTCTCATTTTCCGCGTTGACATTTCTCGGCTTCATCTTAATGGTGCGGTGTACAGAATCGTTGTACTCGGCTACTAGATTATCAAGAATATCGATCCACTTATAATTACCACGAAGACTAAATTGCATCCACATCTTATTTTTCAATGTACGATTGAAACGCTCGCAAATGGATGCCTTCAAGTTGCTATATGTTGAATACATGTGAATATTGTACTTTTTCATGACGGCCTTAAAGTCACAATTGTAGAATTCTTTTCCCCGATCAACGTGTAAGTTCTGTGGTATGCGTCCCTTAACGAGGATCGACTTCATTGCTGCTGCTGCATCTTTACCACTCTTACTCAGCATTGGCACGGCCCAGGCGAATTTTGAGAAGGTGTCGATGACGGTGAGGAGAAATTTGTGTTTGGAGTTGTGACGCGCGTATGATGACATATCGACGAGATCAGCTTGCCAGGTCTCGTCCAAGCCACGGATGTCCACATGTCGACGCGGATAGTGTCGTCGAGCAGGCTTATGTAGCTCCAGCACGAGAGCGCCCCTTTTTTCGTTCATTTTCCAGTCCACTCAGTCGTGCGTCCAATTCAACAATGACGTTTGAATTACGAATCACCAAATCTTGTAGAGTTTTGACATCGGTCTCGAGTGTCCTCACAATGTCTCGTATCGTAGCTTCAAGTCCATGAACCAACAACTGACTACTCTCATTCATTTCTTTGCGTATGTTCTTAATGATAGTTCGAGATTTCTTTTGTAACGCACTCAGAGTGATGGCGTCATCTTCTGCTTCCGGATTTGCAATGTTACACAATCGTTTCTGCCCCAAGTCATAATGACCATCTGCGGTAATTCTAAAGCCAATCCCTGGTCGACCTGGAGGACCTTGCTTACTGTGGAGTACACTCCTACTTGAATGACGTCCAAACACATCAACACTCATGATGAGAATGCGTAAATTCTCCGATATCGAGTTAATAAATGATTTCAGCTTCGCGCAATTCCTCAATAATCGATATAATTTCATTTGCATGTGATGAATTTCCGGCTGCTTGGGATGCCAGAAGCAAGCGAAGGCGATCCACTAGCTCCTTTGGATTGTCCCAATAAATATAGTCCAATTGGGTGTTTTTTCTAGCTAGCTTATACTTTGGCATACCCTGTCCCACATGATGATCGACTATATTTGCGATATATGTGTTAAATTTATGGCTGGTGTTTCGTCGTATAGCCTCACTAGGCTTATAAAATTTTTTGTGAGCATTCGTCGAGATTACAATCTTTTCGTAGTTTTTCAAATCATCCGGTGTGAGAGTTTCGACATTAGGCACTTTTTTAAACAACAGCTCCGTTAATCCAACAGTTTTCGCATAACTCACATCTCCCACACGAATATGTTCAGAGTCGAAAATTATCGGAGAATTGCCAATCATTAATTTGTTGTTAGCGAGATTGCGTACACCATATAATACATCCAAGCTTGCCTTTCTATTTGTTTGTAATAGCAGGAGATATTCGCTGATCAGCTCATCGACATTTTGCGAGTCATCATCATCCTCATATATCAATTTAAACGAATCCTGTGTTTCACTCTTCAAGGAATCATGTGCCGCATTTTGATTTACCACACTATTTAACGCATCTTCTTTTTCTTCTTCAACATTATCACCCACTTTTTCATCCTTAATTTCCTCCTTCACCGCCACCACCTCACCGTTTTTATACGACACCAATTTCTCCAATGGCCCAACTATAGGCTTAAAGACATCCTGCATTCGCTGCTGATCGTTATCTTTCCCAATTTTCATCATTCGATGCTTTCGTCTGATTGCATCGCTCGCCTTGGCAATTTCGCGCAATACATCCTTTTCACGCAACAATTGTTCGCTCTTCATGTTGTCACTACCACGGCATGCGCAATACTGTCTCTTCAACTACCAGCGATGAGTCATTTATCAATAGTGAGAAAATAATCAAAACCTTGTCTATATCGACCATCATTAATATCGCTATCCTTGTCAATCGTGATAAATGCATACTTGTCAGAATTCCAGCATTTCACGCACATGTTTTTAAAGCACGTATAAGTCATGTCCGTATTAACATGATCATTGTACACGTGTTTGAGATTCATATCATCCTGCTTGAAAAGCACCACGAAATTTGCATTATCCCTCACGAGATGTTTGGGAATACGAGTGTACGTCTGACAAAGATAAAAACTGTCAACAATCTCGTGTCGTCCCATGGAAAAGAAGGCCCGAACATTATCCTGCTTTTCGCATGCTATGTCATCAAAGATGAATATAGAGTTGGATCGTGCATCACTTGGTGCTATCACTTGTTCATGCGCCTCGAATGGATGATATTCAACTCCACTCACAGGTTCGAGTAGATGTTCGAGCAACTTATACTTTGGCTGCTTGAGCGATTTGGAATACAAGTAAATATTCTCAAATCTCAAACCATTCGGATGGATGATAAGAGTGAGCAAAGCGTTGGTTTTCCCACAATTCGATGGACCGCAAAACAGTGCACGTATGCTATCCGGCAATAAATTCCCATGGCGTTTTTGTTTCTTTTTCCCTCCACGGTCTTCGACAAACTCGTCGAAATTTATCACGGGAAGTCCGCCTCCGATAGTTTGCTTCCTGGACGTCATCTCACACACGACTAATGGCGAAATCATATAAATAGGCTTCTTATAGGGATTATCCATCAGTTGCGTATTGTCTTTAGACATGATTGTGCATGGGAAGAGTGGTAAAGGGTTGGTCAACCGCCTAATCAACAAACTCCCCGTTGAACTACACTTGCCTGGATATCAGTATTGTGGACCAGGCACAAAGTTGGCCAAGCGCCTTGCTCGTGGCGATCCGGGCATTAATCCATTGGATACGGCTTGCAAACAACACGATATTGCGTATTCGAAAAATCCGGATAATCTTGAGGCGAGACATTTGGCGGATAAAGTGTTGGCTGAACAGGCTAGGCAACGTATTACCGCGAGAGACGCTAGTAGCGGTGAAAAAGCCAGTGCTTGGGGTGTGGCAAATATTATGAAGACAAAGAGAAAATTTGGCATGGGAATGAAGGCCCGCAAGGGTGGCGTTTGTTTGAAAAAGATAATTGGCGCTGCTAAGAAGACAATGATTCAAAGCAATGATCCGCATAAGATTATCAAATCAGCTCTAAAGGGCGCTCGTGCAGCGGTAAAGTTGCAAGGTGGTAAAGTGCGCACACCTCGGGTTCTACCTGTACCCCATAAAATTGGTGGTTTATTGCCCTTCCTCGTGCCCATTTTTGCGGGTCTTAGCGCTGCGGGTGCTTTGTCGGGTGGTGCGGCTAGTATAGTTAAAGCTGTAAATGCTGCTCAAGCAGCTAAGCGTGAATTGGATGAAAGTAAGCGTCATAATCGGACAATTGAAGCAATTGCATTAGGTCGGGGTCTACATCTGAAACCGTATAAGCAGGGATTGGGCCTCCATATGAAGCCAAAAAATTAGAAGTAACGCTACCACACCAACCCCTCACCGACCGCGACCTACTCAACTACGCAAAAATCCTAAAGATTCCACATTTTCGTGGAGTTTACATGCGCGATACATTGCCAGCGAGCGGACCTCTCAAATGTGAAGCAGCAATTGTAAATTTGGATGAAAATGTCGGTCCTGGAACACACTGGGTCGCTTACAAAAAGACCGGATCGAAAGTCATGTACTTTGATAGTTTCGGCAATCTTCCACCACCATCCGAGCTCATGAGATATTTCCGTGTCGGTAGCGTTCATTATAATTATACTAGATATCAGGAATATGATACGATTGAATGTGGACATTTGTGTCTCAAGTTTCTTTGTCGACAGCTGCAGCACAAAGACAAATATACACTATATATAGGGGGAAAATGATGTTGGGGAATTCAGTTGTTAATTTACCAGCTTCATGGACGAAAGTTTAACATTGACCATATCTGGCTCATCGTCTATCCTCGAGGCGCAATACTTTCCCCCCATCGAACTCTCGCCACACAAAAATTATACTCTCGGTCTCGTGGAATTGTTAACCTTCAACTCTATTCCCAATATCGACGTTGACCATGATAAACTTTACGTGGGAGATGAGGTGTTAACGATACCTACGGGCAGTTATGAAATAGAGGATATTGAGACGTTTGTACAAGCAGAGCTCGCGCGTAAAAACATCAGCATCAGCATTAAACCCAACAATAACACGCTACGCAGTGAGATCGAGTGTGACCATGATGTAAATTTTGAGCCAAAAGATTCTATTGGGCATCTACTAGGCTTCACCGCGCGCAAATTGGAAGCTAATAAAAGACACGAATCCGATCGTCCAGTAGCCATTCTCAAAGTGAACGCCCTACGCGTTGAGTGCAACATTACCGCTGGCGCCTATATTAACGGACAAAAAGTACACACAATTCATGAATTTTTTCCATCTGTGCCACCGGGCTATAAGATCATTGAAGTTCCCTCCCACGTAATTTATCTGCCAATCACGAGCCGAACGATTCACACGATACAGCTTCGCATAGTGGATCAAGACGGTGATTTGGTAAATTTCCGCGGTGAATTAATCACCATATGCCTGCATATAAAGTCGTGATGGGTATTGTTTTCAACAGATCTTCCAATAACAATAAACGGTCATGGATAAAAACAATCAGTCGTCCGCCAGCGCCCAAAGTGCTAACACCTCAAAACGTGCTACTCTTGAAGAGTTTGGGTCTCAAAGTACGTGGCGAAAGCGTGTAAAAAATTATTTAGTCTGTGCTCTGTGCATCTGTTGCGTGAAACAGAAGAAGAAATCGTAAACATTCAGACACCCGTGGTCTTTGATGAATCCATCATCCATTGTGAGATTCACGCTCATCAGCCATATGCATCTTCAACCTTCAATAACAGCGATGAAATCCGTATTGCCATCCAACATCAAGACCTCTCCATCCTGCCAAGTAAGAGTTCCCTACACATATGTGGAAAATTATCCAAGCGAGACGGGACGCCAACCACTGCTACAAGTCTCGTCAACAATGCCATTTGTCATTTGTTTGAGGAAGTGCGATATGAATTGAATGCCATAGAAATCGATCGTAATAAGAATGTCGGCATTACGAGTGTAATTAAGGGATATTCATCTCTCTCACCGGCCAAAAGTTCTATGCTCGAGAACACTGGATGGCTCGATGTCGAAGAGACGAAGCAAATTGTAGATGTATCGGGAAACTTTGATGTCTGTATACCGCTCAACATGCTCCTTGGATTTGCCGAGGATTATCGAAAGATTGTCGTAAATGCCAAGCACGAGCTGATTCTCACAAGATCAAAGACCGATGACAATGCCATTGTACAAACAGCGCCCGAAGACTACAAACTCGTATTGCATAAAATAGAATGGCTCATACCGTATGTCACCGTCTCAGATCAGCGAAAAATTCAACTGTTAAAGTTTCTCGCCAAAGACGCACCAATTTCCATGAGTTTTCGTACATGGGAACTGTATGAATATCCATTGCTGCCTGCCACCTCCAAGCACGTGTGGTCTGTGAAAACTTCGAATCAGCTGGAGAAGCCACGATATGTCATACTCGCGCTGCAGACGGGGCGAAAAAATAAGAAAGCACAGAATGCGAGCCACTTTGATCATTGTAACCTGAGCGACGTCAAACTATACCTCAACTCGCAATGTTATCCATATGGAAATTTGAATTTGAACATTGATCAAAATCAATATGCTCTTCTCTACGAGATGTATGCAAACTTTCAACCGACCTATTACAACAAAGAGGCTGAACCATGGCTGAGTAGGATGGAATTTTTAGAAAAAGCCCCCCTCGTTGTCATTGACTGCTCAAAACAAAACGATTCGCTGAAGTCCGGTCCTGTTGATGTGCGCCTTGAGTTTGAATTGAAAAACAATATTCCACCGCAAACTTCAGCGTACTGCATGATCCTCCATGATCGTATTGTCGAGTACAATCCACGGTCTTACATACAGGTCTGGAAACGACCGTGGTGGGGGTAGGCACCGTTAACGAACCCACGTTTGTTTCCAATTTTCGCCACTACGTGGCATTGCTATCGGCGTGTACGTGTGCGACAAGGACAGAACAGCTTCCGTCCGTCTCTCTCGCTCTTCTCGATGATCCGAAATGCACATTACCTTTTTCGTGGGGGGCGAAGGGGCAACAGAGGTAGATGAGAAAGAATTGTGGAATAAGGACGGGGGTTTGTGGAAGAGAATAGAAGTGGGGCTTGTAAAAAGGGGAAGATCCTGTATGGCTGGAAGAAGACCAAGATGAAAATTTAAAAAATAAATAAAAATACTTACCTTTTTCGAGTGAAATGGATTTTTATTCGAATTTTATTCCGAGTTTCTTTCGATGACGAAAGTAAAAAAATACGCAACACATGGAATGTTGAATATACAAATGCCTTTATTGGTTCGTCAGTTTAGAAAGCCCTGAAACAACGGTCCACCTTCGCCAGCTTTATGAATATTTTTCAAACTACAAATGCTCGTTGACGCAAACAGAGGTTATCGAGAACGTTGTAATAAAAAATGAAGTAAGGTTAAAAAATTGGTATAAAATCATGCCAATGATCCGCGCCCACTTCAGTCAACATGGAGCTTATCGTCGACGTGCAAGGGTTCAAGAGACCCGTCAACGAATTTGTCCTAAAGGAGATGTCCATCGTCAAACTCCATGAGAAGAACGCTGAACCGCTGACATTCTTCTTCGATGCACCATTCGCCTGGGACGCTTTACCGGCCAAGTACAAAATGACAAACAAGTGGCTGGAACGCAATTATCATGGAATACGATGGGAACACAGCGGCATACCATACGAGGCAGCTAGAACGACAATTCGAGGAATCTTGGAAGGAGCTCCTACGATCTATGTCAAGGGATTCGAGAAGTGCTCGTGGCTATCGAGATTCACGGATTCAGCAACAAAAGTCATCGATCTGGAGACTCTGGACTGTCCATCGCTGCAGAAGTTGCCGAAAATCACAAACTCCAAATGCCCGCACCATTCCTTCAACACGAAATACAACTGCGCCCATGTGAATGTAAAATCGCTGAAAAGCTGGCTCTCTGTGTACGAAGCGTTGTGTGAGCGAGGGTTTTTTTTTAATGAATAAAAACATTTTGAACAAATATCGTTCTCCATTTATTTCCTATATCTACGGCGAATACAGTTTGACGACAATTTTTTTTTTTTTACATTATATTCGATGAAAAAGTTTTTTTGTACATTTTTACATAGCACCAAGCGTTGGAAACTCTACGATGATGACTGTGATGCAAACAGTCGTTGCACTCTACGATGGTGACGATGCCAGCCGCCGCTGAACTCGTTGTTTCCACCGGGCCTTCACGAGCGTTCTTTTCCACCATACTCAGACTCGAGCGTCGAAAACTCTACGATGATGATGACTGTGATGCAAACAGTCCTTGCACTCTACGATGGTGATGATGCTGGCTGCTGTTAAACTCGTTGTTTCCACCGGGCCTTCACGAGCGTTCTTTTCCACCATACTCAGACTCGATGGAACTCGACGCTGTTGTATTTTCCACCAATGTACTTCATGTAGAGTTGACCGTTGCGCGCCAGTTGCAGCATACTCTCGAACATTTTCAGATCTTGATCGAAGGCCTTTACCAGCCGCGCTGGCAAGAAGACGGCAAACTCATTTGCAACGTCCACGATGTAGCGTTTTCCAAACTTGGTCTGTACAGCTCTCATGTCCGTGATTTGATGATCCGAATGGACGTGGAGTTCTGACAGCTTCTTCGTTGGGAGGAATTCCGCCATCAGGCTGACTTTGTTGATATTTGAGAGATCCATTTTCACTCTTTTTCAAAGTTCTTTTCGGAGAAGTTGATGGCGCGGTGGAATAGTGCAGTCTGAGCTTGGTCCACGAAATCATAAGCTCCCTCGTAACCCCCACTCTGATTTTGAAAAATTCTCCCCACTTATCCAATCATAGGCATGTGTAACAGGTTCAAACACGTTCGAAGAACCCCGCACGTAGAGAATTTCCCCCCTCGCAACACTTTTCACAGTCCCGACGTTGGGGTGGGGGACCATCAATGTGATCCTTCTGTGGCGTATTATAATGCTCCATGCATGGAAGATACGATATCACTTCACTATCGTTCCGATGATGCTCCGGCAAACGATCCCACAGTAAATCAATAAAGCTACCCCAATACTTTAAGAGCAAGACCTTTGGAACCTGTTCGAGCTCGTTTTTGGTCAAGTCCAGGGGGTGCTTGAGCGGATGCACTGCGTACATACTTGCACATGCGAACATCTTGACGGAATCTTGTGGAATGAAACCTCGACGGGTTGAAGCTTGTTTTGGAATAACGCTGCAGCTGCATGCAATAAATAAAACATTTTATGGGCTTTGAAGAGCCACCCTTCATATGGAAACTATCGTTATCTCACTCTCGAAAATTTTCCTAGCCATAAATGGGAGTTTCTCACACACACACACACACACACACACACACACACACACACACACACACACACACACACACACACACACACACGCACGCACACGCACACGCACACGCACACGCACACGCACACGCACACGCACACGCACACGCACACGCACACGCACACGCACACGCACACGCACACGCACACGCACACGCACACGCACACGCACACGCACACGCACACGCACACGCACACGCACACGCACACGCACACGCACACGCACACGCACACGCACACGCACACGCACACACACACACACGCACACACACACACACACACACACACACACACACACACACACACACACACACACAATTAAAAATAAAAAGTGATTGTTATAATAACAAAAAGTGTATGTTTCATTAACCCCTCTCCCTTCTCCCCCTCGCCCGCGGGTCCAGCTATCGCCTGGAAGACATCGTCACCAAAAACTAGCCTCCCCACTCTCTAACACCACCCCCTCCCCTTTCCCTCCGCCGGAAACCGGCACTCGGCTGCCGCATGCAGGACCCCCCCCCTCCCCCCTCCACCAAGCATACAGCGGCTTCCCCGCGCTCGACTCCCCCCCCCCCCTCCACCATGCATTCCCCGGCTTCCCCGCGCTCGACTCCCCCGCCCCGCTCCCCCCTGAGATCCCGGCGTTAGAATCGGCCTAGCTCTACTACTTATATATGGATCTAGTTTTATACCAATTTTTATGAAAAAATCTTTAAAATTAACAAAAATATTTGCCTCGATTTTACAATGAAAAAAATGTCTCTTCATACGTTTGTTCATTCAATTCATTGTTCCATCGATATCTTTATCAAAGGTTATCTGTAAATAAAAAGTCAACAATTTATCGATATCTATACAAATGTAGCTATCGTCATGCAGAGTCGTTACTTATTTTGTTTTTTTTTTACAGAATGCCGACAGTTTTGATATTTTTTTCTATTTTTAAGGCTCTTTTTTGTAGTCATGCAGTCTTTCAATATAGTAATTATCGAAACTTTATAAATCAGCTGCGTACGACCAATACAAAATTGTAAAAAAATCAGCTACATACGTACCATTACAAAATTGTAAAAAAATGTTTAATAGATTCAGAAGTTTTTGAGTATTCGCTTAGACAAGATCGAAAAAAGTAGTTTCAAGAAAACGCGTTCAAAATTTCCGTTCCGTTTTCCTTGACATAAAGTTATACTTTTTCTAGAATATTGATACTAACATTGAAGTATTTAGTCGCGGGCGATATGACTTCATCTTCATTATATTCATTATATTCCACAAAATAATAAGAGCCTGCACTTCATCTATTGTGAACGATACCGCACCTGTAGGGACTGAGGGCACTAACCGGTCACGGTACCTGTTCTCACTAAAGTAAGTGTAACTCGGTTAATTTTCGGACTTGTGAATAAAAATATTGCCAACATATTTTTCAATATATATACTTTCAGGAATTATAAAAAACATAATAATTTTTTTCAAATTTCGCTTCGGAACGTGGGAAAGTTACTGTGCAAGTTGTTGCACAGTCACTTCCCCCCTTAACTGATATTTCGTAAGGAAAGCTGTCAACTTTCCGTGGTAAAATTGCGCGCGAGTTTTAAATTCACAACTTAAACATGAAGAAATATTGCTATTTCGGGCAGTTCTAAAATCGTGACGTAAGGCAAACCTTGATTCTCTATCACATCCTGGTGATATTTCCATTTACGAAGAAGACTCCTCTAAGAATTTTTGTTTTTCTTCAAACGTATAACGATTACGTTCGTTCACTGCCCATTTTTCGCTAAAATTAGTGCTACTTTGTGGTACAGACTTTGTTTTCTCTGTTTGCACGCAACAGTCTATTTTTCATTTCTTTTCGACATCTTATAACGTTGGTGATCATCCACTATTATTCAATTGTTAATATGTATGAATAATATGGAAAAACAAAACTACTCATTAAGTAAAACAAGCGCGACAGAGCACGTCTTGCGCATGAGCTACAAGTTGAAATTCGTTCGAGCGGCAGTTCTTATTCAGAACCTCGCATGCCGAAAAGAAAGAGAGACAGAAAGAATCAGCGAGCGCGGAACGCGTGCCTGGTGGGGGTACGCGAAAACTCTTCCCCTTGGGGGCTTTTGCGTCCTTATTGGGGGGTCGGACTATAGACAGACTGACTGTTTCTGGTGATGGCACGTGGCGCAGCCGCGGTTTTACTTCGTTACATGGTGTCACGACACTCAACGGTTATTACTCTACAAAAGTTATTGATACTTGTGTGAAATTTGCATACTGCAAGGCATGTGCTCTGTGAAAAAATAAAACTGATTCAAAAGAATATCAAAATTGGCTAGAAAACGACGTTGGTTGTGCATAGAAAATAAAAACTGATGATGCGCTTGAAATGTTTCAAAGAGCGGAGGAATTACATGGAACGAAGTACGTAAATTATCTTTTTTAAACTTTTTTTAAAAGTAAAGAAACGCCAAGTAATAAAAATCCCTAAAAATCGTTATCACTTGTTTACTATATAAAAAAATCTGATTTATCTCAAATATCTCAAAATATACTTTTCATTTAAGTTCAAAAAATGGTTTTATTATACTTCTTTAATGCAAATGTACAAAAAATGAAATCACTTTTATGAAATAGCCACGCAAGTTTACTACTCATGTTGTACACTAAACTGTTAAAGCTTGGGAATAATATTTTTGAAAATATTTAATTTAAAAAAGTCATCTTGCTATTATAAGGAAAAAATGATACGACCATTAGATAAAAGTACAAAGTAGGTAACATACAAGTACACTGGAAATTCTGCGCAGCGACTCGGCGTGCATGGTTAGGAAGAAGCTCGGGAAGATACAGAACCTCCATAAAACTAGCAGAGGAAAGTCTCCAAAATGAATTTAATTTGTAGCAAAATGTTGTGCTTTTTCTGTGCTGTTTTTGTGCTTCAATTGATATTTTCGTGCTCTTAACGTTTAGCGAGTAATTAGAAATCAAAAGTGTTCTGCTAGCTTATTATCAAGCCAGCAGTGCTCCCACTTTTTTGTTGCCATATCCAAGAATAAGACCACATAATATTTATGTGCTATACAAATATCGAACCGCGAAACCCCTGTTTTTTTTTATTTCGCCAGACATAGACCCTCAAAAACCCCCTAATAAAAGCATGGACCCTTTTTTCGATATCCTGAAGTCAAATTACACAACATTTATATGCTTTTCATGTGCTCCTTGTATATACAAGAGTCAAACCGCAAATACAAAAATTTATCCAGATACCACGCCTAAAAGACCAAGCTACCCTCCAATGAGAGCAAGGGCTATTTTTCGATATCGGTAAATCCAATTATTCCACATTTATGTGCTTTTTAAGTGCTCTTTGAATATTTTT
Source organism: Ophion obscuratus (assembly GCA_964007375.1). NCBI lineage: Eukaryota > Metazoa > Arthropoda > Insecta > Hymenoptera > Ichneumonidae > Ophion > Ophion obscuratus. The sequence continues at coordinate 52,984,901 of OZ023314.1, forward strand.
GTGCTTATATGGTTTATCGAGTAATAAGCAATCAAAACTACTCTGCTGGCTTATCATCAGGCTAGCAGAGCACCTAATATTTTTGCCATATCCAAGAATAAAACCACATAATATTTATGTGCCTTTTATGTGCTTTACAAATATTGAACAGCCAAACCTCTATTTTTTTAAATTTCGCGAGATATAGACCCTCAAAAACCCTTTGATAAGAGCATAAGGTCCCTCAGGACGTGGATGCATATCTATCGCGGTTCCCTTTTTTAGCCTACGCCTAACGCAAGCTCGGGATGAGGATGTAAAAGGGAAAGGTGCATGCTAAGGTGGGAATGACGCAGTGACTCGATTAAGAAATGAATTGATCTACGCAAATAATTAAGAATTCGGGATTTATTAAAATTAACCAGTTTAGTTAATTTCGTCAACATGAAAATACATATAGGTTCGCTTACATTGATAATGCGCCGTGGATACGATAATCTGTTTACAGCGGTTGGGTTAGGGCCTCCGCAGGTAGGTCGGACCCCTCGCTTGCGCACGCTCGGTAATAATGTTGGGTTTACACGTTGACATAAATTTTTACATATGCGCGTTTTTACCGCGAGGCGAGGTTGACATTAAATTATGATTTACGCAAAATAATATGGTACACACGTTCAACGTAGACACTCTATAAAATTCTTGTAGTTCGCGTTTTTGATTAAATACATTTTTGAAGTTGAAGTTCGCGTTCGCTGTCAGGAGACAGTTTCTTGTAGTTGTTCTGATGAACGCTGTAGGAAGACTTTGACCGAACGCGGTGGAAGCTGATGGGAGACTTTACTCAACGAGTGATGATGGAACACTGACTCGAAGACTTTTCTATCCTAGCTTGTAGGATATTTTGGATGCTGGGATGGTGGGAGAAGAAGTTTCTCGAAAAGTGCATTTTCGTCATGTGTTATTTTTTGATTGGTGGAAAGGATATAGAAAATGTACTAGTGCATATGATTGATCGAGTTGGAAGGGGAAATATTTTTGGAGCCTATGATTGGCTGCAGACTATGATATTTGTAATCTCCATCTCGATTCTTGGAAAGCAGTCCGCGGCTCGTTGTCTGGAGCATTGAAAAAATATGGGGAGGAAAATGGGGCTTGGTCGCGTCGCCGCGCTTGCCCCAAGATAGGTTTTGTTGACCCAGGTGTGAGAGAGCATGGGAAATACCAACGTTGTTTTATAGCTGGGTCAACTTTCTGGCCCGAAGAATTTTCTTTTGGAGAGTGTATATTTTTGTGGAGTAAGGATTTGGATAATTTTCGTTCTTGAACGACCGTTATTTTGTTTTATGTATCGTTGAGTCTACGTGTGTTGTTCGTCCTTACGGTTAAGAATTTTATCATAAACTGCGCTCGAGGGTTGCGTGTAGATATGGTGAAAACCGACTATGCTCTCGCGTGGCAAATTATGCGCGACGCTCGCTTTTTATCGATAAATTTCGTTTCGCCTGTGGTACGCCTAATTCTAAAGAAAATATGAGGACCGGTCCAAAAAAGAGAATGCCGTTATCGTGTGTATTGGTTTTCGTAGTTTTCCACGATTTCCATGTGGAATCGGGTAAGCCCGCGTTCTCGCCGAAGTTCAACAAAATAGGAGACGGAAAAAGAAATAGATAGCGCTTTTTATCGCGGCGTCACACATGGGACATATTTTCAGTTTTCTGAAATGAAATGACACCACATTTATGTGCTTTTTATGTGCTCTTTGCATATTCAAGAGTCAAATGGCAAATATGAAAAATTGTCTAGATACCACCGCTAAAAAACCCAAGCTACCCTCTAATAAGAGCGAAGGATATTTTTTCGATATCGGTAAATCCAATTATTCCACATTTATGTGCTTTTTGGGTGCTCTTTGAGTACTCAAGACTCAAACCGCAAATACCAAAATTTCTGCACATGCCACCCCTAAAACACTCGAGCTACCCGCCAAATCGATTATGGCTTTTTTTTCGATATTACGCAACCAAGTTATTCTAGATTTATGTGCTTTTGATGTGCTTTGTGAATATGCAAGAGTCAAACCGCAAATATGACAATTTCTCCAGATACCATCCCTAAAAACTCGGAGCTACTGGCCAAAACGGTTGTGGGCTATTTTTTCATAATGCACAATCAAATTATTCCACATTTATGTGTTTTTTATTTGCGCGTCGAATATCCAAGAGTTAAACCGCAAATACCAAAATTTCTCCAGATATCATCCCTAAAAGACCCGAGCTACCTGCCAATGTGAGTAGAGGCTATTTTTTCATAATTTTACAATCAAATTATTTCACATTTATGTGCTAATTTTGTGCTGCAATTAAGGTTGTTATAGGATTAAGTCAATATATTTCACAGAGCTGAATTTTTTTCTCGACCTTTATAACCTCTTTGCTGATCATCCTGTATGGTTCGAATATGATCTACACTATCGTTTTTTTTACATCGGCAATTCGATGTATTTCTTGAGCTAGTTACATTAAGCTTATGGAAAACTTCCGACCATCTTTATTTCATTATTAATATCTACTAAGTGAATATTACCACAGAGCTGAAAAAATAAGTACGGTTCGAATAATTATCGGACTAACCCTCGGTACCGTGAAAATGAGGATTCACAGTACCGTTATACAATGATTAATGTTTTTGATAGGGAACTTGAGCGAAAATCAAGCACACAAAAAATTAAACTGTGCAATCATGGCTACGTCGTAGACGGCACAAATGCATCTATCTTATCGGTATTCGGTAACTATGCCCGGGAACCTCAAACTACTCGGTCAGGATAATTAACAACGAATATTATTGGTACTTATTCTTTTAATTAGTAATAATTACTTCATATTAATTTGAAAACTATATTCACAAATTATACATTTCTAGACATTTCTAGGCAGACAGAATAACGCGGATTTTTTTTACAAATATTTTTTTTTACAATTTCGGAAAACTATCCGAAGTCTATCGTCTAGCCTTGCTACCCTACCGAATTTCCTTACGTATTCGCACATTTCCTTTCGTATTTCCCCTTTTAACGTAACGACGCACTCGTTTCTCAAATTTTCTCCTTCTCTTTCCCCTCTCCATCTGTCCACCCCATTTCCCCAGTTTCTGTTCATTTTCTCCATTGCTTTCTCATATTCCCAAATGTGTTCCAATGTTTCTTCTTCCTTTCCACATGCTCCGCACATCCAGTTTCCATACCCCTCTTTTCCCGCTTTTCCTATGTTACCACACCTGAGTCTTGCCCATTCTTCTTTCGCTTTTTCTGCGGTCCCCTCCTCCTCCCAGTATTTTTCCCTTCCCGGCTTCTCTTTTATCTCCTTGTAGTCCTTACTGAACCTGTTTACAGTCTTTTAAAATCTTGCTGTTTTCTCTTATACTTATTCCATCTCTCATCAGTTTCAGAATCCTCCCTACCCCTACGTCCTGCATCGCATCCCGCAGTTCCCCTCCCCATTTTGACTCGTTCCCATTTAATATGTTCCTGATTTCCTCTCCTACGAAAATCTTTAGCCATCTTCCATTCCCCATGTCCATTATCCGTAGCAGATAGTCGCTAGCTCTTCGTCTTGCCTTTACCTGCATGCTCCTCTTATCGGACCCCATCTTCCATAAATAATTTGGCGTATTTCGCGCCACCCCATTGCCATCTTTACATATCTCCCTTGTAGCTTCTCTACTTCTTCCCTCCTTTTCCACCCTCAAACTTCCACCCCGTATAACACTCCCGCCTTCAACAGCGAGTCCATGAGAACCAAAATCCGAAATATTTGAACTCCTTTACCACCTCTAATTGTTTTCCTTTGTATTTCCATTCCTCTGTTTTCTTTCGCCCCGCCCCTTTTAAAGACCATGATCTGTGTTTTTTCTATATTTACTTCCATCTTTGTTTCTTTCTCAAACCTTACCAGACCCCTTAGCATCCCCCCTAATTCCTCTTCCTCCTCCGCCGCCAGAGCTATGTCATCGGCATACTTCATGGCGTAAAACTTTTTTCCTTCCTTCATTGTCCCTCCCACCCTGTTTTCCTCCCATTCCCTATCGATATCATCAAATGTCAAGCCAATCAGAGTCGGGCTTAGTGCGCATCCCTGTCTTATCCCTTTTCTCGTTACAAATTGTTCCGATATTCCCTCTTTTGTTATTACCTAACTTGTCGTCGCCTCGTATACCCTCTTATCATTTTGTGTATTTTCCCTCTGAGCCCCTTTTCCCAAAGTTTCCTAAGCATTATTTGTCTGTTGATCTTGTCGAACGCCGCCTTGAAGTCGACAAAAGCAACCAACAGCTCCCCCTTCCCCCCTCAGTTTATTGTTGAAAAGGACATGCAACACGAATATGTGGCCTCTCGTTCCCCTGTCTGCTCTAAATCCTGCCTGACTTTCCCTCACAATTTTGTTCTCTGTCCACCCATCTATAAATTGTTTTGCTCATTATTCCCGCCAAGATATTGTAGCCTATGTTTAATCATGATACCCGCCTGTAGTTTTCTACGTCCTTCGTAACCCCCGACTTGTGTAATGGGAAGATTCTTCCCGTCTCCCACTGTACCGGCATCTGCTCTTCTCTCCAGATCCCGTTTAATGTCTTCCATATTTTCTCTTTCGCTTTGATCGACAGATTCTTTACGAATTCCGCTGTTATCCCGTTCGCCCCGCCGGCTTTCTGTATTTCAACCTCCTTAGCGCCTTCCATATCTTTTCCTTATAAATCTCTCTCTTCCCGTCCGACCTTGCTTCGCTAGGGTCGTCCTCTTCGTCCTCGCAGGGTTCCTTTTCGCTTTCCTCTCTATTTATTCATTATACCTGCTCGTGTCTCGCTTCTCCCTCTGCTCCCATTAGCCTCTTAAAGTACACCACCCACTCCTTTTTTCCTAATGTTATCCCCCCTTCCCTCCTCCTTTCTTCCCTAAACTTTCTTATTGCCTTTCATCACTCCGTCTAGTTTTTACTCTCCCTGGTCGCCCTCCATCTTCCCTTCATCAAGTCCTTGTTCTCCCTTCGCCTTACCTCTCTCCACTTTGTTCTTTTCTTCCTTAATTTTTCTTGGTTCCTGAGTCCCTTTTTTCACAAATTTCTTCAATGCTCTCCATAGATATGTCTTTTGTTGCCTTCCCTCTCTGCTGAGCCAATTAAAACCCTTCAAATTTACTTTGACTTTCTTCACCATTCCTGTGGCCGCCGCTCCCTTCCATACTGCTGTCTTCAATTCTTCCCATCTCTCGTTTGTTGTGCTCCCCTCTTCTTCATTTTCCCTTGCTTTCTTCGTTTCCTCCTCGTATGCTGTGTTTTCTTCCTTCTTCCATCTAAGTCTTACTTCGCTCCTCTGTACCCTCCCCCTCCTTCGCCCCTTGCTGCTTCTGTCACCCCCCCCCCCCGATCATTTCAGTAAGAAGATCACTGGAAGGTGGTCTGCTTCTATCCTTGGAATTACTTTGACCGTACTCACTAACCCTTCCTCCTTATCCTCCAACCATAATATTAAGTTCAGTGCCGATTCCTTTCCCTCCCCTCCATTTCCTACGAACGTGACTCTGCCCTCTTCGTCCCTTCTCGCCCTCCCATTCATAACTGTTAACCCCATGTTTCCACAAAAATTCAATGATTTTTTTTCCGCGTTAACCACCTCGTCCTCCAACTTCTTTTCCCAAGCCACCCCTCCTGTCTTTTCACGTTCTATGATTGCAGCATAGGTTCTGATTCTCGCGTTCAGGTCTCCCGCCACTACAATCCTGCTCCCTCTTCCACTACTCTTTCTATGCGCCCCCTCAAAGGAGTCCCGAGCTCCTTCATTCCGACATTGTTGTACACCTCCATAATCCATTTGCTCTTTCCCTGTTTGTTCCTTCTTATTTTTATCACTATTCCATATTTCCAATCCTCCACCGTACAGTTTCCATTTATACATTTTTAAATTCCAATCAAGTGACCCGCGCTTGCCCTCCCTGTTATTTTTTCCCACACTGCTTCCTTTACCCACCAATTGTACACTTTCTCCACTGTACTTAACGCATTCTTCCCATTTTCTTTCCATCCACATCGCTTCTAGCAATACCACATCATATCGTTCCAAAAAGTCGCTCGCCTCCGTCGCTTTCTTCATACCAGCCACATTCCACGATACAACATAATCTCCTTCCATCCTAGTGGCCTCGAAAAAAACTCTCTCATTCACCCATTACCCCTCTTGTTCCACCCAGTACCACCATTCTCGGTTCATCAACATTTTACCGTACCCTGCGCTTGCTGTTTGCCGTTTCCTTCTTCGCCGATCCACTTCTCTCACGATCGGTCTCTTTACTTCTCGTTCCCTGCGTCAGGTCGTCCTCGATCGAAATTTCCCATCCCTGCAATTTTCTAACCTGTTTCATTACCCGTATTTTTCGCCCATCGTCTCAAATGTTATCACATGCCCCCCCCCCCCCCAACCCTTATTACATTCCTTATTTTGCTCTCCAAACCCAGCATCGACCTTATCACTCGGCTCACATTCTGTGCCATTTTGCACTCGCTCCCGATCACAATAACCGCCCCGCACTTTTACATTCTGCTTTCGCCTTCTTCTTTTTGGCTTTCCGCTTTCCATTCTCCTTCATCCATCCGACCTGGATGTCGTGGTCCGCTTCCTTGCCGACATAGCTCCCTCCACCCATCTTCCTCCGTTGTCGTCTCTCGGTCAATCAGATACCGGAGACGCCGAGGTGCTGCTTCCATTATTGTTTGCTTCTACTTCCCCCTGCCGTTCTCGCCTGCCTTCTCCTCGTCTCTTCCTGTTCCTCGCCTTCTCCCATTTCTCGTCTCTGCTCGGTGTGGCAATCTCTTCCCTTCGTTCTGCTCTTTCCGTGTTGTTCTCCTGCTGAGCCACGTGCACCTCTTCTTCTCCCCCTTTCTGTTGTCCACGCTCTTCGAATCTGCGATTCTCTTCCGGTTTTGACCAACTTCCTGTCCCTGGAACTTTTCTTTCCCTCCCGTTCGCCGTCTCGTGATTGTTATTCTCGTCGCCTTCCGAGAATTATTCTTCGCGATCATATCAGCTACCCCTGTTTCTTTCTTGGTCTTCCCCTCTCTTTATTACTTCTTCCAATTCCACTGCCCTCTTCTTCCACCCTTCTATCCTTCTTCCTTCGTTAATTCCTCCTTCCATTGCATTGGAAGTATGGAAGGATGGAAGAAGAGGTCAGTGGAATTGGAAGAAGTAATAAAGAGAGGGGAAAACCAAGAAAGAAACAGGGGTACCTGGCATGATCGGGAAGAATAATTCTCGGAAGGCGACGAGAATAACAATCACGAGACGGCGAACGGGAGGGAAAGAAAAGTTCCAGGGACACGAAGTTGGTCAGAACCGGAAGAGAATCGCAAGTTCGAAGAGCGTGGACGACAGAAAGGGCGAGAAGAAGAGGTGCACGAGGCTTAGCAGGAGAACAACACGATAAGAGCAGAATGAAGGGAAGAGATTACGACATCGAGCGGAGACGAGAAATGAGAGAAGGCGAGGAACAGGAAGAGAGAAGGAACAGGCAGGCGAGAAAGGCAGGGGGAAGTAGAAGCAAACAATAATGGAAGCAGCACTTCGGCGTCTGCGGTATCTGACCGACCGAAAGACGATTTTTTCGATTTTCTGAAATCAAATCGGATGGCTTTTGGATATTCAAAGAGCACATAAAAAGCATATGAACGTAGTGTAATTCGAATTCGGAACATGGAGAAATGGTCATTAGTCTTATTAGAGGGTTTTGAGGGTCTTTATATGGAGAAATTCAAAAAGTAGGGGTTTGACTGTTCGATATTTGTAAAGTACACAAAAAGCACATAAATATCATGTGTTTTATCCTTGAATATAGCAAAAAATAGTAGGTGCTCTTCTAGCTTGATGATAAGTCGGCAGAGCCCGCTTGATTTCTAATTACTCGCTAAACGGTGAGAGCACAACAATTTTAATTGCAGCGTACAATTAGTACATAAAAAGCACAAAAATGTGGAATAATTTGATTGTGCAATGTCGAAGAAGTAGCCCATACATATTTTGGCCGGTAGCTCGGAGTTTTTTAGGAATGGTATCTGGAGAGATTTTCATATTTGCTGGTTGACTCTTGGTTATTCAGATCGCACATAAACGAACATAAATCTGCATCCTTTCATTGTGCAATATGGAAAAAATTGCCACACTCGTTTTGATGGGTAGCACGAGCCTTTTAGGGGTGGTATATGGAGAAATTTTCGTATCTGCAGTTTGAGCCTTGGATATTCAAAGAGCACATAAAAAGCGAATAAATGTGGAATAATTTATTTTGCGATATCAAAAAAATTGTCCTCGCTCTTATTAGAGGGTAGCTTGGGTCTTGTACCAAACCGCCACAAAAAAATTGCCACACTCGTTTGGACGAGTAGCTCGAGTCTTTTAGGGGTGATATCTAGAGATTTTTTCCATATTTGCGGTTTGGCTCTTGAATATTCGAAGAGCACATAAAAGGCACATAAATGTGGTGTCATTTTTTTCACAAAATGAAAAAAATGGTCCATGCTATTATGGGGGGTCTTCTCACATTAAACGCTAAAAAATGGCTATTTTCATGAATTTTTTTGATAGGTTTACATTATAGATATTGATATAAAAGTTACACTTAATAAATACGCTTTCGAATTACATTTTAAAAAACATTAATTTAAGTCACTATTTATAGACAAAAAAGGGAGTTAAAGAAATGTCCTAAAAAAATTGTAGGTCTGCGCTGTTGATGAAATCTCGGAGATGGATCAACCGAAACAAAAAAATCAAATGGTTTCAGATTCAGTATGTTAATGGCTATAGCGCATATCATACGATTTTTGATATATGCAAAAATCTCAAAATGGAAGACATTTTTAGAGAATATAAAAAAACGTGTTTTTTCACCGTTCTTGGCAAAAAAAGTAAATAGCAAAATTTAAAAAAATCCTTGACATGCGCTATAGCTGTAGTTTTAAATGATATGTGGTTAAGGTAGTACAAGCGGATTGACTAGTCAACAGAAAATCTATAAATTATCGAATCTGAAAAAAGCAAAATGTAAAATGTATATGGGTATAATAACAAACATGATTCAGAAAACAATTATTTGAGAAGTGCATGAGGTATTATAGTTTGGTAAGTGAAGTAAAATCGCAATCAGATTTGACTTGAGTTGTCACAGGCCGCCATTTCATAATTCTAGCAATATCCGTGGCAACACTGTATTCAAGTGCTTTCGATACATGTCAAGCATTTGTTTCTTTACCGTATGTGTGATAGTGTGTTATAGTGTATGTGTAATGTGCATATTGTAACAAGAGAGATGACAGACGCGGCAAGTGAACGCAAAAATGAGTCGATTGAATCGATGATATCTGCTCGAAATGTCCCGTAACCTATATTTTTTATGGAACATACGTGACCGCGACAGTATTCTTGTTATTCGTCGCTTTTCGCATAGCTCTGATCTGACGAAAATATCATTATTTCCGTTCCAAAGTTCGCTCCCCACGGATTCCCTATATGGTGCGGGTTAAATGCGTTGATTTCGTGAATTAATTACTATTGTATTTATCCGGTACGGCCTGCAGCGTTTTCGCGGACGTCATTTTTTATGTCTCTATTACAGCATACAAAAAAACCAACTTTTTTTCTAATGAGGAGGTTCGCGCACGCACTATCTTAAAATTTCATAAAGATCGGTTTAGTAATTTCGAAGATTTTATCAACAAGCCGTCGAAAAACGTTGTTTCAAGAAAAGGGCGTTTACCGTTTGTTTGGGTTACATATATACGTTTTACATTTTTTTTAAATGCATTTCGTTAGTGTATTTATTAAGTGTAACAACTTTTATATCAATATCTATAATATAAACCTATACAAAAATGAATGAATATTGCCTTTTTCAGCGTCTAAAGTGAGAAGACCGCTTAAAGGGTTTTTGAGGGTCTATATCTGGCGAAATTAAAAAAAATAAGCATTTGACTGTTCGATATTTGCAAAGCACATAAGAAGCACATAAATGTTATGTGGTTTTATTCTTGGATATCGCAAAAAATAGTAAATGCTCTGCTACCTTGATAATATGCCAGCAGAGCAATTTTGATTTATAATTATTCGCTGAACGATGAGAACACAAAAGTTTTAATTGCAGCACAAAATGAGCACATAAATAGCACATAAATGTGGAATAATTCGTTTGTACAATATCCAAAAAATAGCCCTTGCTCTTATTGGAGGGTAGCTTGGGTGTTTTAGGGGTGGTGTCTGGAGATTTTTTTGTATTTGCGATTTGACTCTTGGATATTCAAAAAACACTTAAAATACACATAAATATGGTGTAATTTGATTTCAGAGTATCGAAAAAATGGTCCATGCTGTTAATAGGGGGTTTTTAAGGATCTATGTTTGGCGAAAATAAAAAAATAGAGGTTTGGCGTTCGACATTTGTAAAGCAGATAAAAAGCAAATAAATATTATGTGGTTTTGATTTCTTATTACTCGATAAACGATATGAGCACAAAAATTTTCATTGCAGCACAAAATTAGCACACAATAAGCACAAAATTTCGCTACAAATTGAATTAATGCTGGGAACTTTGCTCTGCTAGCTTTATGGAGGTAGATACAGGATTTTCCGTTCCGACCGCCAACGAAAATAATTTTGGCGTCGATAAATATACCGTATGTATATACACACGATATGTACTACTGTGTCCAAAAAATAAGGTGACATTGTATTTATTTCGAAAATTCTTTATTTATTTTTCCAAATCAATTTCATCCCCTTCAAAGTAATCCCCTCCCGATGCAATGCACTTATGCCAACGGATTTTCCAATCTTCGAAACACTGATTGTAGTCACTTTCCGGGATGGCCTTCAGTTCCGTCTTCGCTGCGGCTTGAATCTCCTCTATCGTATCAAAACGGTGTCCCCGGAGCGATCTTTTGAGCTTGCTGAACAGCCAGAAGTCGCACGGCGCCAGATCAGGTGAATACGGTGGTTGCGGAACGATATGGGTTGAGTTTTTGGCGCCGTCCTTTGTCTTCAGGTCTATTTACATTCGTCTGAACCCGTCTTTTGCCTTTACTACGATTACGATTTCTTATGTCTATCGCTATTTTCCTTCCGTAAATATCTCGTTTTCCTTGCCCTACTTCTCCATCTCCTTTCTCTTCGCAATTTTTTCGAATTGTCTTACCATTTCGCATATTTCCTCTACTATATCTTTCCTCTCTAGAGCCTTCCTCCACCCGCCATCTGGCTTTTTCATTTCTCGTCTCTCCCACTCCTCGAAATTTCTTAAGGTTTCGGCCTCGATCTGTCTCCTAGCTTCGTTGCATTCCAATATGTGCGCTAGAGTTTCCTCCGATTTCCCACATACCCTGCACCCCGTGTCTCTAAATCCTGTTTCCGCCTCTCTTCCCACGCTTCCGCACCTCATCTTTGCCCAGGTTTCCCTAATTTTCCCCTTGTTGTTCCTTTGCTCCAATATTCTTCTATTCCGACCTCCTTTTTTCCCTCCCTGTACTCCTTACAGAATTTGGATTTGTTTACTTTTGCCCACATCTTCTGTATCTTCTGGTCAGTCAGCTTCTGCACCGCTCTCCCTGCTATCCTTTCCCATTCTTCCACGTTTCCTCTTTTTATCGTCTCCCCTATCTGCCCCTCTCCCGCTTGGCTCATTGCCGCCTTCATTTCTTCCCCCCATTTGCTTCCATCACCACTCATCAGCCCCCTCGCCTCCTCCAACAGGCATTTTTTGGGCCATCGTCCTTCCTCCATTCCTAATATCTTGCCTATGTAGTCTGCTGCCCGCTTCACCATCACTATGTCGATTCCCTTGTACCCCGCCTCCATTTTCCAGATGTACTCTGGGGTGTTTCTCCTCACCCCCATCGCCATCTTTGTGTACCGAGCCTGGTCACTCTCCACTCTCTCCCTTCTTTTCCACCCCCACACTTCCACTCCATACAACAATCCGCTCCTCGCTGTCGCGTCCGCTATCCTCAGTCTGTCCGTCAGCCGGCCGATTCTTGCTCTTTTCGCGATGCCCCATGCTGCATTTGCTGCCTTCTTTATTTTGCTCTCTACCATCCTTATATGTTTTTCGAACGTATGTCCGGTTAAGAAGTGGACTCCCAGGTACTTATACTCGTTCGCCACCTCTATTTTTTTCCGTTTAGATCCCATCCCCTCTCCTTCTTCTCTCTTCCCCCTTTTTTGAAAATCACCAATTTGGTTTTTTCCATATTGACCTCCATTTTGTTTCTTGCCACGAACTTCTCCAAATCCTTGAGCATGCTCCTTATACCCTCTCCCGTGTCCGCCACCAGCGCCACGTCGTCCGCGTACTTCAGGGCGTAAATGTTCTCTCCTCCTATAACTGAGCCTCCCTCTCTTCTTCTTTACAATCCTGTCTCCATATCCTCGATGAACACGTTGAACAAGGTGGGGCTCAATGCGCACCCCTGCCGGACCCCTCTTGTCGTTTCAAATTTCCTGGTCACTCCTTCCGCTGTTATTATTTCATTCTGTGTGTTCTCGTAGATTTTCTTTATCATTTCTAGCCCTCTTCCTCGTATTCTCGCACCCTCCAGTTTTCTTGTCATTCCTTCTCTATCCACGGAGTCGAAAGCTGTCCTGAAGTCTATAAACGCTATGTAGAGTTTGCCACCCCCTTCTCTTCAGCCTGTTGTTGATCAGTGTATTTAGCACAAAGATATGATCTCGCGTTCCGCTGCTCGATCATAGTGAGAAGTTTATACCCCGCGTCCATCAATGTTATTCCTCTATAATGTTTGACCTTCGATGCGTCACCAGCCTTGAAGATCGGGTATATCTGCCCTATTTCCCACCCTCTTGCCAACTTCGCCTCCTTCCATAAATTGTTCAAAATGTCGACCAGCTCCTCTCTCCCCTCCTTTGGTAGCCCCTGAAAGAACTCTATTACCAGTCCGTCTTGTCCTGCGGCCTTTCCCTTCTTTATTTTCCTTTATTCCTTTTCCACCTTGTCCTTATTTATTTCCCGATTTGGTATTTCTTCCGTTATATCACTCTCCCGGCCCTCGTTGGTATCGTTGCACAGTAGGAGAAAAGCCCAAAAACCTGGCCAAAACCCCAAAAAATAAATTTTCGAAATAGGGTCAGTTGAGTAGTCATTCAGGTAGAGGACTAGTAACTGCATTCTATTGTGGAAGGGAAAGCCCTTTAAGTGTATACCTGCGCCGCAGCGTCAGTTGGCAGTTAGTGTTCGTGAAGAGTGTACGTGTCACGCGCTGAACAGACGAAAATAACGCTGACTTCAAAAACCCATAACTTTAAAGTGACGGGTTTAATTTCAATTCTGCAACATGGATACGACTTCTGGAGGTATGTAGAACATGTTTTTACATCGGTTGAATCTAAAGTTTATGTATAAATGATTGAAATGTAGCTAAGTAATTTATGCCTTCGGCATAAATAAAATTGAATAATTTTGAAAACTTATATTTTCAACGGTCCGAAAAGTTATATATTTTGTCACATTTTGCAAAGCTCCTAGTCTCGGCCTTTAGTTTAATGTATAAGCTTTCGAAATTTACAAGAGTTACCTGCGGAAAACGTGCGTCTTGTCCGTTATGATTTTTTTCGCATCGTGCGGTAGCCGAGCGTGCACGCGGCACTATTGAGCAGCCTCTGCGCCTCTACCTGAGAATGGGTGAAGTAGCATCATAACGGACAAGACGGCTGTTATACGCTTGAAATAAATTATTTTAATATATATGTATGTGTATATATATATATATAAATTTTCTGTGATTTAATTATGATATATACGTATGCATATATATATACATATTAAAATCAACCACATAAAAATTTCTTAAATATGAATGAAATGTTATAACATTCAAATAAAATATTTGAATATATATATATTATATAGTAAGCAAAGCTTTCTTTTAACCAAATCCATGTCAATATTTTCTGTCTAATTTTTTTAAATTATTTCAATTATTGCGGTTATTTATTTGGTAAAATAATGTACATTGTTCAAGTTTTTGTATTAATTGAAAATTTTATCTTTTCCTTTAACACCAATTTTCTACAATTTTATGTCTTTATTACAGGATCCGGTTACAAAGAATTGGTGCTGACAAGGAAAGAAGTATTTCTGATAATCAGCGAGCATTTATCCGATAAATTCGCTTCCTTGATCGAATTTATGGTAGAAAAAATTTCCAAGGACACCGGACGTACAGTTGTAGTGCCTGAGGACTCGAAACAGACTTTTTCGATACTCTTCAATCAAATGAGAACGAGGTGGCAACAAGCTCACAGAAAATCCTGTGTATTTTTCAAGAATAACGGTGAATGGCTTAGCAAGCAGGTATGTTTTGCCGCACCTACAGACACTGTAGTAACAAGCCCGGGTAATACGGGCGGCCGCCTGTCCCTTGAGTTTACAATGTCCAGGGAAAGATCTAAACGAAGGAAGACCCAAGATATTCGTACATCGTTCAACTCGGTCGAGTTAGCATACGCTACTCAGATGAGCCTTCGCTCTTCAGGACAATCCGACGCCGCAAAAGTTATTAAGGACGTAACAATGACGAGTCCTTTAAGAGCTTCCAAGTATCGTAAAGCTTACTCAGCAACGGATGAAATTACTTTATCCGAAGAGGCTGCACTTTCCGCTATGATTGAATATAAATTCTCCAAGAGTACTTACCAGGGAATGAGAAGATTAGGGAAGGAAAATAACTGTAAGCTATATCCGTCTTACGAAAAAGTGATGAAAGCAAAAAAGCGTTGTTATCCACCACGTGATGCAATCAGGATTACAGAGAGTAGTGCAGAAGTCCAACTACAGGCACTATTAGATCATACAGTTGAACGTATTTTACTCGTCCAAAATGTACTCATTCAAAGATTGACTCCAGATAATGTTCGTAAAATGGACTTGATTTGCAAGTGAGGTTGCGATGGAAGTTCTGGGCAAAGTGAATATAAGCAGACGTTCAGTGATGACAGCAAATCTGATGCGCATGTATTCTTTACTTCAGTCGTGCCATTACAACTCGTGTGTTATGATCAACAATCGAAGGAAGAAATAGTTGTTTGGAAGAACCCCAGACCCTCGTCTCCACGATTTTGTAGACCGCTTAGACTACTGTTTCTACGCGAAGACACAGAGTCAACACTTAATGAAGTCCAAATTGTTGAAGAACAAATAAAGCCACTTCGTCCATTCGAAAGTGTAATAGATGGAAAAGAAATCTCCGTAATGTACAAGTTGTTGTTCACCATGATAGATGGTAAAGTTTGCAACGCTGTATCATTGACGAAATCTGCTCAACGGTGCTATTTGTGTGGAGCAACCAGCAAAGATTTTAATGCCATCGACACTGTATTGCAAAGGGAAATCAATGAAACAAATTTGAAGTTCGGATTGTCGACGCTGCATGCGTGGATACGGTGCTTCGAGTATTGCTTACACGTGTCTTACAAACTCGGCATTAAAAAATGGCAAGCTCGAAGTGCCGAAGAAAAAAAAATTACCCAGGAACGCAAGAGGGCCATTCAAGAAGGATTCAAGAAGCAATTGGGTCTAAATATCGGTCGCCCAAAGCCTGGATACGGCAGCAGCAATGATGGCAACACAGCTCGGCGATTCTTTGAAAATTCGACGGTTTCCGCTGCGATAACGGGGGTCAACGAAGAAGTTATTAAACGCTTGTACGTAATCCTACAAGTTATATCGTGTGGCCACGAGATAAACTGTGAAAGATTTGAACAGTATGCTATTGAAACGGCAAGAAAGACTGTTGCATTATACCCTTGGTACTCCATGCCTACTTCGGTGCACAAACTATTAATTCATGGTCCAGTGATAATAACTCATGCTCTATTACCAATCGGCCAATTATCCGAAGATGCTCAGGAAGCTCGAAACAAAGACATCAAACGATATCGAGAAGATTTTGCGCGAAAAAGTTCCAGGGTTAAAACTATGGAAGATGTTTTTCATCGGCTCTTAGTTACTTCTGATCCGTACATTTCAAGTGTCAGAAGACTACCACAGAAGAAGCTGAAGAGTTTGTCGCCGGAAGCTGTAGCGATGTTGATCGCTCCTAAAGTGACTGCTGCAGCAGACGAATTTTGCGCCGAGATTGAAGCCGTGCCGGGAGTTGTAATAGATACAAACTCGGATAATGATTCTGACTCCGACTCCGACTCCGATTACGATTTTGATTAAGAATAAAATTTTCTATTTTTGAAACGTTCCGTATGTATTTTGGAAATAAAAATAATAATTGCGTAGAATACACTGTTCACGTTTATTTTATTATGATGATTTTTTTAAATATATTAATTTATCTATTTAGCAGGATACTCGGCCATTTTGTTTATAACAATTTGCTGTAAGCTCTTTGTTGCAAGTTATAAACAATAGATATCGGATTGGTAATCAGCGACCTTGAAAACCCGTATATACCAATTTTTGTCAACATCTGGTAACTTTTTAACGTTCATGTCGGCCATATTGGATCGGCCATTTTTTTACGATAATTTGGCTTGCGGATTCGTAATCAGCGACCTTGAAAACCCGTAAATACCAATTTTTGTCGACATCTGGCAACTTTTTAACATTCATGTCAGCCATATTGGATCGGCCATTTTGTTTACGATAATTTGGCTTTCAGATTCGTAATCAGCGACCTTGAAAACCCCTGTAAGCCAATTTTCATTCCCGTCAAAGGTCATTTGAGGTTTTGGCCAGGTTTTTGGGCTTTTCTCCTACTGTGGCGTTGGTGTACTTGGTATCGTCAACCACCCTATTTTCCCCGTCCACTTTTTCTCTGCCTGCTTCGGTATCCTTGGTTTCGTCCCTCCCTCCCAACAGTCACCTGAAATGTTGGAACCATTCTTTTTCCCCTATTTGGCTGCTGTTGTTCTTCAATTTCCTGGGCCTGAAGGGCCTCAACGCTTTCCATAAATCCGTGGTGTTTCTGGACTGACACACCCTCTCCCATTGTTCCTTCCATTGTTCTTCGGTCTCCTCTTTCCTTATTTTCTTTAGCCCTCTCCTTGCCTCCCTTAATCTCTCGTCTGCTCCTGGTGTTTCGTCTTTCAATCGCTTTCAAATCTTTCAATCGCTTCCATACTATTCCTTTTTGTTCCCTTACCTTTCCGATTATCCTCTTTCCTTTTGCCGGGTTTTCTTCCACCCACTTTATCATCTGCGCCTCATGTGCAGCTTCCGTCATTGTGAATACCAGCAGGTCCCATCTGTCAAGCACTTCGCTCTTCTTCTCTTTCGTCTTCCATATTGCGCTGAAGCTCCCCTCGTACTCGTTAGCTTTCTCTTGCTTCCATTTTATTATTTTCTCTCTCCTCCCCTGCTTTGCTTGTACTGGTTTACCTTGCCTCTCCTCTTCCCCATTCCCCACGCTTCTCTCCAGCATCACTACTATCGGCAGGTGATCTGATTCCGTCCGTTCCTGAATTTCTATTCTTCTAATCATTTCCTCTGCCTGGCTGTTTACTATTACGTAATCTATTACCGAACCCCGCTCCCCTTGAATCCTTACATAGATCAGGATTCCCTACCTGTCCCCTTCCCACCTTCCATTTGCCACTATCCACCCGTTTTTCGCGCACATTACCAGCATTCTCGTTCCCTCTGTATTCTCCGTTTTGTCTTTCGATACTCTCTCTGCTTCTTGTCCTTCCCTACCTGTTATTCCCGCCTGTTGGTTTCCAATTCTGGCATTAAAATCCCCCATTATAACCACCGCCTCCCCATTTTCGTCAGCTTCCTCCGTTATTATTTCCAGTTCCCCTTCTAAATCCTTTAGGTTTTTATTATATATACTTATTAGAGTCCCAATCTCCTGACGATTTCTTCCTAATTGTGTTCCCCTTATAATCAGACGGAATCAGCGGAATGGAAGGGGGCTTTCATTCCGCTATTTTACCATCCCCCAATATCCCTCTTCTAGCCCCTACTAGGTGCCCTCCTTTCGCCCTCCCCCTGCTCTTTTCTCTTGTTGCTGCTTTGATGGTTCATACAAAATTCCCATCCAACTTATCCTTTTGCCTTTCGGTCTCGCTTTCCTCCATCCACGTCTCCTGGACAACTATGACGTCGTGCTCACTTAGCCAGTCCCAGGCCTCCGTCATCGCTCGCATACCCGCCACGTTCCATGTTACCACTCGTACCTGCCATCGTACTGCTGGCTCGTCCGTCGCTGATCCCTCTTTTGAAACCCCGCTGCCATTCCATTTTTTCCTCGCCTGTTTTCTTCGTATCCGCCCGCGTCCTCCAGGTCTCCTAGTCTCGTTCCACGTTTTCCATGTCCCTTCCAGCTCTATCTTCAGATACCCGACTCTTGGCTGCTTTCCTTGTTTTCTCATGATCTCTGCGTATTCTTCTATCCATTCGTGGACCTTCCACTCTCTATAGGTAGGGTCCTCCCATATCGTCCGCCGTCCAGTCGCTCTTCTTCTTGCCGCTTTCATTATTTTCACCTCATTTGCCATGCCTCCTGTTTCGACTACTATTCCGTCGCTTGTTTCCTTCCATCTCCTGACAGATGGTTTTATTTCTATTCTTTTCCATGCGGCCCTCTCGATATCCCATTCCATGCCGTGTTGCGATCTTTGAACCTCCTGTATAATGATGTTCTTTTTTCTGTCTCTCCGACCTTCTGTCCCGCCATTCTTCCTGCCATTCTCGATAACTTAGGCGCTTCGGCTTCTTCTTCACCAATCTACTTATACTCTCGACTATCTCCAGAGCTGTAGTTTTCTTCCTTCTGCTTACTTCCACCCACCCTTCTCCTCTTGCTTGTTTCTCGTCAACAAGCTCTTGATCCTTCGTTGCCCCCCCCCCCCCACCTCTCGATACCTGGCCTCATTCTGATTTTCGTTAAGACCCCGTTGGTTTCTGCCGACTCGCTGTTTTCTCCTTTTTTCCCCTACTTGCGTCTTTGTCTGTCTTGTTTCTTCCAGTCTTCTATACAATTCTTCGTTTTCCCATTGCATTCGCTGGATTGTGGCCTCTTGCTGTTTGAATCTTTTCCCCCATCTCTCCTGTTCCCCCGTGAGCCTTTCACTTTTTGTCTCCCGTTCCCCCTTCCACCTTTTGTCTCGGAATTTTGTCACTCTCCTCCAGTTTTATCGTCGTGTCTTCTACCGCTATGCTCACTCTTCTCTTTATTTTTTATTCCAGCTCCTTTTCCCAATCCATCGCCCACTTGTTCCCTATTTTTTCAATTTTTTCAATTAGATCTTTCTTCCAGCCGGGACTTTCTTCCTTACCCGTACGATCTCTTCTTCCCCCTCCCTCTCTTCTTCTCCCGCGCGTCTTTCGTCGGTAGATTCGCCTTTGCTTCCGCTTTTTCTTTTCCTTGCGCCCCAACAGTCCATTAGCGACCTTACGCCCTGGATCTTTCTTCTTTTAATACCGAGAGCCCCTCTCGGTCGACCTCTTCTCCTCTTTCCTGTTTCCTGTATTTCGCCTGTCACATCTTTGTCTTGTTCCGAGTCAGCTGTCAGTGATTGCATGCCTGTCTCCGTCGGATACATATACTTCGTCGGCGTCTCGTATATCGCATCAATATAGTCGGCCTCGTCCTTACCTACAGCGATCTCGTCCTCTTGGTCGGTAAGGTATATCTCTCCTCCTGTCTCGATCTCCTGCCGTCTCCCGCTGTTGTCGCTACCGTTGCCCCTGTCGTTCCCGCTTTCTGCCATCTCTCTCGCTCTCTCGTCCTCCTCACTTCCTAACCTCATTCTCGTCAGCGATCTGTTTTCTTCTCGAAGTGCTCTATTTCACTATTTCTTTACTGACCAACACTCACCGATTTCACCCTCACTCTTCACGAGACTTTCACACTGTCTGCACTTTTTTTGTTGTCTTTGCACTTGCTATGTTCGCCTCCACAGCTCGCAGCAAACTCAACACTTCGTGCAATGTCCGCCCGCCATCATCATTAAAGAAGTATAATATAACCATTTTTTGAACTTAAATGAAAAGTATAGTTTGAGATATTTGAGATAAATGAGAATTTTTTATATAGTAAAACAAGTGATAACGATTTTGAGGGATCAAGAGACGCGGCAGCGTCTTGAACGCCAAGTATTAAAAAAAAATTCTTCGCCACTGACAACGCCACCAAACTCGACGCCACTGACGAACTGACGACACACCGCGACTCTTTATACAGTAAGGGGTCGTCCATTAATCACGTGAGGTTTTTTAGGCCACTTTGTGACCCCCCCCCCCCCCCCCTCGCCACCACGGTGATATGTGGTGAGGTTTCTAGCCCCCCCCCCCCGCCCACATCACGTGTATTTTTTGTTAAGAAACGTCTGACACAAGCGATAGAGAGTGCGGTATTTTATTATGAAAAACAGAATAATATATAAGTATTGTCAGCATATTTAAATGGCATTGTCCACGCAGTTACAAAAAAATACACGTGATATGTCACAACACCCCCCCCCCCCCCCCCAGCGTGATCAATCGTGATGCTATCCAACCCCTCCCCCCCTATTTGAGCCTCACGTGATTAATGGACGACCCCTAAGATGGCCTTTTAGCAGACGACTTTTAAAGTTGTCCCGATATTACGCGAAAACGCGGCACCAAACCGAAAATCTAATGACAGTTTACAAACGTAATGTGATTTTTTTCCTATCGATTTTGTTCGGGCTATTTTTCGATTCGTCCACTCAATCTCGAGATATCATAATTTACGGCCGATTTTCGCGTGACTTTATACACCAAAATTCTTCCACACTCGTTCATTGTCGTTCATTGAATGAAATAAAGTCATTGGCTCATGTCGTAAACATAGTACGTACGCCGTTTTGTAAATTCATTAACACTCTAGCGCAAAAGGCACAGTAACGTTACCTCTTTCTCGAATGGTACGACTCGCACAACACCCTGCTTGCAATATATATATATATATATATATATATATATATATATATATATATATATATATATACATACACACACACACACACACATATACACATGTATTCTAATATAGTCGCTTTGACAGCTCGAATAACCGAACAGGCCCTGATAGACGTGCTGCGACAATTCACATGCCAGCATTATAGCGGAAAGAGGACAGCAAACGGCGGCACACCGTGACACCAATATGATGTCTTTTGCTTCCGCATTAAGTTGCAAATTTGCGCCACAGTGCGGGGTTTGGCGAAATAAATGTGTGATGCCAAGACGGCAAGGTTACAACAAATACTCGTATACGCAACAATTACCTGCTGCAACAACGGTACTGATGGGGCGCGCTCCAGAATTGGAGTGATATCATCTTCATATAGCGTTTCAGTCATAAATGCACCGAGCTGTGACGCTCCGTTGACGGTAAAAACGAGGAGAGTTATCGCGGCGTTGAGAGGGAAAACTTGAAATACGTTATTTCGACAAGGTTAGGGCACATTGGCGGCAGGCTGTGCCGTTCCCTTGCCGGCACAAACAAGGTATATGATTACAACCATAGGCAAATTCGCTACGGCAAATGTCATGATCCTAAAATTAGTTATGTAAGTTTAACCAGTTGGATGGTCGAGTGGGTAGCGTGCTTGCCTTCTAAATCAGCCCACCGTGAAGTTGCGGGTGTGAATCCCAGTCACGCAATTTCTGAAAAAAATAATTACGGGCATGACGCGTAGTCCTCAGTCATACGCGGGCGTCGCACACACGAACCGGTACGTATGTGCGATTGTATTCAATAAAATTATTTATTGTGCCCTCGTTTATTCCTACCTGCCCAGTTACCGGTAGTGCAGAACCCGATTTGGACGATTACAATACCGCAATTCAGGGCCTCTTCTATGCCGACGAAGGAGAGTTACAGCGTGTTCTAAATATGCCGGCAACGGAACGTCACAACATGCCACCAAGTTGCCCGCATCTTGCCAAATAGCGTATTCCAAATTTTCCGTCTCAATGCCGCGATAACGTGCCTCGTTTCTACCAGCAATGGAGCGTCAAAGCGTACCTCCAATGTGCCGTCAGCTTGCTGAAATATTGCATTCCAATTTTTCTGTCGCAAAGCTGCAATAACTCAGCAATGAACGTGCTCCAAATGTACCGGCCATATTCTGTATTTTCGTACTGCCATATTAACACCAGCATTCACGCGAGGATGCGCTTAGAGTTGCTAGACGTGTAGTGAGCGAAACCGCCGCCAGACGCCGCTTGTGTAGCCCAAAAACCGCGGGACTTTACGAAGCCCAAATAGCGCGGTAAAAGCCCGCATATAGCCCAAATTCGTAGTTTTGGTAGGTCATGAAGGAAAAGCTCCGATATAAGTTAGAAAATGAATTATTTCTTTAATTATTTTAAAATCAAATATCTGTATTTTGTAGCAGGCTAAAACAATCACATAAAAGAACAAATACTTATTCCTTGATTACAGTAGTACAAAAATCACCCAGTTTCAATCACAGTCTCATATATGATATATGGATAAGAACATTCAAGTAAATATCTGTACGTTCTCTAGAAATATAAATCAACTATGTCCATCAGAGAAACATAAAACTCGTTTAGCAGGTCCTCTGCATTCGAAATTTGAATCTCTGGTACATCAATATTCTTTGGCACATTCTCTTGGGCAGGGATAGGGCTGGAGTCCGGATCATCCGGATTCAAGTTGAACTCAGCTTTCTTTGTCGGCTGAGAAGAAGACGCGAGGGTATATGAGTATATCGGACTGAAGGAAAATGCTTTCTTATGTTGGTCGTTCGTTATGTATTTTTATTTTATGATACGTAGTTAATAAACAGTTTTTCTTTTTTACATTTGAAGTTTACTTTTCCTCCAATTCATAATCATAAATTTTAAATTCGTGTTGTCTGTGACCATGGATTCAAGCGGGACAATAATAGGCTTTTTGTGTCCATGACGCCATTTCATACAAACTTTAAATCACACCATGTGAAGCACGTAACGATGACTCAATGGCTATATACTTGTATATTTTTATTCAAGATTTTAACAAATATGAATTCGCTACGTTCAATTATTTATAGGTATAAAATACATTGCTCCTAAACCCATAATGAAAATTACCTCCATAAAATAGTCGTTAACGATTGCGTTATCGACTCGGGTGCTCCTCTATTCTCTATTTTGGCACACAAATACGAATAGTGTGTAAAAAAGGAAACGATTTTTGTATAATTGTTTTGTTAGCGTGCTGTATTATGTCATGTGATAATATGTTTCTTATGTGCGTGAGTTAATACGTGATGATAATTTGTGATCGTAGTAGATTGTATGTATGTGTGTATTTCCTCACTCCCTGTAAAAATGTGCGGATGGTTTTGTTTGAAGCGAACTATGCAAGGCGCGTCCTGTAGTTACATGATCTAAGAGCCCAAAGAAAGCCATTTTATTTTCGCATATAGCCCAAATCACGCTTTAGCGCGTTTCAAACATTTGGGCCGCGAAATGGCCTCCCAAGATAGCCCAAATCGCGGTTTATAGCCCAATCTAGCAACTCTGGATGCGCTATGCTGTGCTGCTAGAACACAGCTTAAGGGAGACTTTGTCCTTGAAATTTAAAAAAAAATCAATTTTTTTTTATTAGGGATTCTTAATCTACATGTAAGTAGAAATAAATCTGTCGAAGCGTTTCCCGGATTTCGAACGTTTACGATATTTTAAACGCGTTTGGAGTTGACACCGTCAGCGCGCTCTGACCGTCTCAGCGGGGCGCCCGGTTAGCTGGGTTCCTGCAGGTCTCAGCGCGTCTGACGCAGGTATACAGAGCCTTTTATGCTTACAAACCTTTGAATAGGGTCCCTACTTTCTCCTTTATCGATTTTGCAACGGTTATTTCAGTCTAGCTTCGGCATTGAAAGCGAAAACATCGTAGCGTCTGTGTTTTTTGTTTTTCGTTATTTTCAAGTAATTTATCGAAAATTTGTGCGCAGTATGCCTCGAAAGGGTATACAAGATCATCCCAAATAGTACGGGCGCAAAGGATCGCATCTGCAACCCCCTAATCGCTGGGAATTTGAAAAGAGCAAGTCGTTCACAAGCGCGTCAGCGCAGAAAATTTTACAAAGTGGCAAATTGGGAAGTTATGAACTAAGTGTTGATTAAGTGTACTGCTTTTTGAACTTCGTATTAGTTTTTAACTTTTTATCCGATAACGTTTTGTGTAAAGAGTGCAACGGACGAATCGCTTTTTCCATGCGTGATCGACGAGGCATCGGTTTCAAACTGAATTTACAATGCGAGTGCGGGGAAAAAAGTGTTACTTCGTGTCCACTTATCGGTAAAGCTTATGAAATAAATCGCCGAATCGTGTTTGTTTTCCGTTTATTAGGCCTCGGAATAAACGGTTTGAGCAGGTTTTGTGGCATGATGGACATTTGCAGCGGGATGACGACCACAATATCTTACGCTTGTGTAGAAAATATACGAATCGCGACGAAATCGGTTTACGACATGGTTCTGAAGAAAGCTGTAGCAGAGGAGAAGAAAGGAAACGTTTCTCGAGGACTACAGGAAGATCACTTCATCGATTCAGGAGATGGCACGTGGAAAAAGAGAGGGTTTTCATCTCTCATTGGCGTGACTAGTTGGATACCACACCAAAAAAGTTGTCGACGCCATGGTCAAATCGAAGTTTTGCCAATCTTGCAGCTTTTGGGAGAAAAAAAAGATGAAGATCCTGCTGGTTACGATGAATGGAAGGAAACACACGTGGAAACGTACACCGCAAACCACGTCGGTTCCGCAGGAAAGATGGAAACCGACGGAATCACCGAAATGTTTCTCCGATCGGTAGAACTGCACGGAGTCAAATACGTCACTTACGTCGGAGATGGTGACAGTAAAACGTTTAAGGGATTGCTTGAAGCGAATCCCTATGATGACGTTACTGTAAAAAAAAAAAGAATGTATTGGTCACCTCGAAAAAAGAATGGGAACGAGATTGAGAAATATGAAAAAAGGAACTAAGGGACTCGGAGGAAAAGGGGCAGGCAAACTCACAGATAAAGCGATCGGAGAACTCACTAAATACTATGGCCTTGCCATCCGCCGAAATTCACATTCTGTGCAAGCCATGAAGGACGCGATATGAGCCACGTATTACCACAAGAGCTCCACGGATAAAAAACCCCAGCATGAGAAGTGTCCACCAGGAGAAAACAACTGGTGTACGCGGCGTAAAGCTGAAGCGTCGGATACTTTGTCTTTATATAAGCACAAGGCTCCTCTTAGTGACACTGTTCTGAAGGCCATCGAGCCAATTTACAAAGACTTGTCGTCGGACGATTTGCTCGAAAAATGTTTGGGTGCTCATACTCAAAACAGTAATGAGTCACTTAATAATATGATTTGGATGCGTGCGCCCAAACATCTTCATTCCGGCACAGATGTGGTCAATATTGCCACGGAATTAGCAGTGATTATCTTCAACGAAGGTGAGGAATCATTGTTAATCGCCATGGATCTCATGAGTGTCCGGATTGGCACATTCGCCGAGAGCTGGGTCCATTCACGGGACAAAGCAAGGATCGAGCGCGCGGAGAGGCAGGTGACCGACGCAGCAAAAAAGGCCCGGATTGAGCAGCGGGAGATGTTAGCGGCTCAACATGAGCAGCTAGAAGAAGAGGAGGGATGCCTCAATGGACCAGGCATTGCCGATTAGCGCTAATTATGAACACATTTGTGTAAACACATTACAAAACTTTAAACGCGTTTTTCTCGAAAACACGTTTTTAAAAATGGCTGACATTCTCCTGATCGCTGTAATTAACATATCGACCTGAAATTTGGAGAGCATACTCAGAAAATATGTCTTCACGGAATGACGGATCGTTTTTTCGATAGATACATTTTTGCATTTATTATTTATCTCTTTATGCGAAAAAAACGCGAAAATTCGATTTTTTTTTAATTGCCGCCATTTTCCGAAATTTGTACTAAATGAAAAACCCATCCGTCTTTCCATGACCAAAGGGTCACAGATTGATAATATGCTTTGAATTTGTGTTTCAGATCAACAAAGAGGGGGCAGTGATGTCAGCCGTTTACCTCCCGCGATTTGAGGACCTGTTTTCGCGGAGCTGCAACGGCCGCCATTTTGGTTTTTAACGTTCTATATATCATAAATAAAAGCAAGAAAAATACCGCACTCAAAAAGCTTTACTCGTTTCCTTTAAAAAAAAAATAAAATGTAAACACCTGAAATATGGTACTCCAAGGACAAAGTCTCCCTCAATGCGGCGGCAAAGGATGAATTTTTTTCCGTCACAACTTGCTCTCGCATGGCGTGGTGTTGCCAATGTGTTGTCGCTAAATTTCTTACTGGGGGGTTATTCGCATGAATGTGAAAAACGAAAACAAACGACTCTTATTAGAGCCAGAACTTTAACAAAGATTCACGTCGTTTCAAATTTAGGTGTGAATTATTTATTTTGATCCTAACACGCGTATATTAGCCGAGGCGCAGTGGGCAGAATCCGTCGGGAAAACAGCGTCAGAGGAAGATATGCAAATAGATGAAGAGTAGGTTAAATAAATATTCAATAAAGTGCTCATTTCTTTCACTTGCTTATATAAAATCAAGAAATTCGCAGACAGACGTTCATGTGTAGCTTTTGTGTGCCCTGAGAGTATAACCTAGCTTCTGTGCGTCATTGCCTATTCGTGTGTTCGTAAGTCTGGAATTCTTGAATTCACTTCGTTTGGTTCGTATATTACGTCATTTGTCTTATCATAAAGTCTTTTCATAGATGGTGAAGTTTTTTTTGTAGATAATGCATTCGGCTCTGTAGAATTTATTGACGCAGAGCTTGACAATTATTTTCGCTAATAGATCATAGAACAACCTCAGCAAGCTTCGCAGAAGCTTAATGAGTTGTCTTGCGTCAGTGCTCTTAACTGCGTGTACGATGATTGCAAAAGTTGGACTTCGCAGTGTGCTCTCTGCGTTTTGCCAGCGACGAAAGCTTCTTTGGGATACTTTTGTGTCGCAAGCCCATTTCTACCCTATGTCAACCGAAAAAACTATGTTCGGATATAACAATTGGGAAAAGCTCACCTCTCGCTGTACTCACAATATAACGTCCATGCTAAGAACTACAAGTGATGAAAACAATGTCTTGTTAGACTTCCTCTACAGTACTGTTCCTGTAAAAAACTCTGACTAACATTTTATAACTTTCTTTAGTGATGATGATGATTTCCTTCTGATGATTCAGTGAATCATCAGAAGATTACTCTCGCTGCTGAACAAGATGACAAGTTCCACAAGCTGTGGAATATTGAATAACTTTCCCAACTATTTATCAAACTTGTCATTTAGTTCAGTGGCGAGAGATATGTGTATGATGATTCACTGGATCC
Organism: Ophion obscuratus; assembly: GCA_964007375.1. NCBI lineage: Eukaryota > Metazoa > Arthropoda > Insecta > Hymenoptera > Ichneumonidae > Ophion > Ophion obscuratus. Next base: position 53,012,311 of record OZ023314.1, read on the forward strand.
CTCTAAAGAAAGTGTGAAATGTTACTCAGAGGTTTTCATGTGGACAGTACCGTGGAGAAAGTCTAACAAATCATTGCTTTCAACCCTTATAGTTCTTCGCAAGGGCACTTCTGTGAGTACAACGAAAGGTGAGATTTTCTCAATCTTTATATGAGAACAAAGTTTCTATGGAGTAGGCGGTAGAGAAATTTGTGTGCGGCTAGAGTTGCTAGACGTGTAGTGAGCGAAACCGCCGCCAGACGCCGCTTGTGTAGCCCAAAAACCGCGGGACTTTACGAAGCCCAAATAGCGCGGTAAAAGCCCGCATATAGCCCAAATTCGTGGTTTTGGTAGGTCATGAAGGAAAAGCCCGCGGATGCTTTTATCGGTTCGTAATCTTTCCTTATCTTATCTCCCCT
>OZ023314.1:53012908-53070408 GCA_964007375.1 Ophion obscuratus
CTTTAACCGATTGGCGCATGCATATGAGAGTATCATTATTGTTGGCGACCTAAATTGTAATCTGACTACAGAAAATCCCGAGTCGTCTACCCTAAAGGGATTCATTTTCTCTCTATCCCTATTTCTTGTCCCTTCGGGAACGTCGTATCATGCCTCGTACTGTAACTCTTGGTTAGACGTCGCCATATTAGGACTGTAAGGACAAACTAATCAGCCTCTCTAAATCTACTTCTCCGTTTATTGTTGGCCATGATAGCATCGGAATTACAATTAATTTCGCGGTTCCCCCACCTGAGCCCCGCAAACTACTCAGGCGTCCGATAAAAAAATTCAACGACAATAACTTCGAAACTTCATTGGAATCTGCACTATCCTTGTTGTCCGTCGACGACCCAGCGTCACCTGCTTCGCTCGACAAACTTCTCTGCAGATTCACAAACTCGATCCTCTCTGTGTTCGATGTTTTCGCTTCTATGCGTGAATTTATTGCTCGCAAACCCCCTACACCCTGGCTCACTCCGGATCTTAATAAAGTACTAATTGAACGGAATACATTATATAAGCGCGCAAAACGCACGAACAATGCATTGGGTTAGGTTATGCACCGTCGTGCCAGGGATCATCTGACGGTAGTGCTCAGGCGTGCAAGAGAGGTTTTTCTGATGGATAGACTGCAGACTATATCGGAGCCGACACGTCTCTGGAACGAGCTTTCAAACCTTGGTCTTATACGTACAACTCTGTCTTCTCCATTTCAATTCTTTTCGCCAGACCAGCTTAATTCTTACTTTGTCTCCATCACCGGAACTGACACCCTTCTAGACTATGATATGTTCGCTGCTACCCTATCTCGAGTCCATCGCCTTAATACAACCTTCTCTCTTACTCCAATACTCGATGATACGGTACTTCAACTACTCAGATCCACACTTCCACATTCTCTTTCCAGTGGCACTGATGGCATCCCTCTTTTTGTATTTCTAAAGCTCGCTCAAAAATAATCCCAACACTAACTTCTATATTCAATCTTTCCATAAATCTCTCATACTTTCCATGCAGCTGGAAACGTGCTCACATTCGCCCTCTATCGAAGATAAATAAACCTAAATCGCCTGCCAATCCACGACCAATAGCAAATCTACCCGGACTGTCTAAGATCTTTGAGCGAATTGTTTTGTAATCAAATTACCGATTTTCTAAACCTACACAACCTGCTTGATCCGTACCAATCCGGCTTCCGAAAATCCTATAGTACGCAATCCGCCTTAATCAAAGTAACTGCCGATATTCGACTTACCATCGATAACAAAATGCTAACGATTCTAGTTCTCTTCGATTTTAGCAAGGCCTTCGATACCGTTTCTCACCTCTCATTACTAATGAAGCTTAAGGCCCTGGGCTTTACGGACAAAACTCTCATTTGGTTTTACTCTTACTTAGTTGGTCGGTCTCAAGCTGTGGTGGACGGGCTAGGAGCTATCTCAGATTGGCTCCCTACCACTAGAGGCGTTCCCCAGGGCTCTGTCCTGGGGCCCCTGCTCTTCCTACTATACATAAATGATATTGGGGCCAACCTGAGATAATCCAACAAGATCGTCTTCGCAGACGACACGCAAATCTATCTGCATTGCGACCCCTCCAACCTCACTAATGCGATTACTATGATTACTCATGACGTGACTGTAATTTCCGAATATGCCTGCATAAATGGACTGACTCTGAACACTAGTAAATCCAAAGCTTTAATCCTAGGAAACGATGCTTATGTCCAAAAAATTAACCTCACTATGTGTCCTCCCATCTTGTCCAACAACATCGTTCTTCCCTATGTAAATGAATCGATGAACCTTGGAGTTCACCTCGCATTAAATCTTACTTGGCGAAAACACATCTCTTTAATCTCCCAAAAAATCAATTCCTCTCTCCACAAATTAAAATACCACAAAAACTCATTTTCCGTGCAACTTAGAATAAAACTCCTTACCACACTTATATTCCCCCATTTGGATTACTGCTGCTTGGTTTTTCTTGATTTATCGGACGAACTTAACACTAAGCTGCAAAGACTCTTAAGAGAGTCTCTCTCTCGCTCCCTCTCTCTCTCTCTCTCTCTCTCTCTCTCTCTCTCTCTCTCTCTCTCTCTCTCTCTCCGCCGCGCGCGCCGCACTGCCTTATTCTACTTTTCTCTTTATCGCGCTTGCTTCCTTAATACTACTCCTCTCTCTCTCTCTCCTCCCCGCTGTCCGACTTCCGTTTCCTCCTTTCACTCCATTACTCTTTCATTCCGTTTCTTCCTCTCCTTCTCCTTTCCCTCCTTCCCGTTCCTTTTCCTTTCTCCTCCCCTCATTCCTCGTGAACATGTAACCCTAGGTACTTGAATTCCCTTACTTCTTCGAACTCTTCCCCTCCCCATTTCCATATATTTTCCTTCAACCTCCCCCTCCTTTCCTAAACCACATCACCTTAGTCTTCCCCCCATTTCCCTCCAGCTTCTTGCCCTCGAAGTATCTCTCCAGTCTCCTGATCATGTTTCCCATGTCCTCCTCTCTTTCTGTCAGCACCGCCACATCATCCGCATACGCTAGTGAGAAAATCTTTTCCCTCCGTATCTTTATCCCCCCCCCCCATTCCCCCTTTTGCAATTCCTCCTCGAGCTATGCCGTCAAAATGTTAAACAAAAGCGGGCTTAGCGGGTATGCCTGCCTTACCCCTTTCTCGGTCCAAAATTCCTCTCCTGTCCCCCCCTACTTTCACTCTGCTCTTCGTCTCCTCGTATATTTCCTCTATCCTTTCCCTTAGCCCTTTCTTTATTCCTCTCCTCTCCAACGCCTTCCACAATTCTTTTCTGTCCACCGAATCCAAGGCCGCTCTCAGGTCGATGAAAAGCGCCACCAACATTCCCTTCCTTTTCTCCACCTGCCTTCCTATAATGTGATCCAGGACATAGATGTTGTCTATTGTTCCCATTCCCCTTCTGAAGCCGGTTTGGTTTTGTGGCACTGCTCCTTTCCTTTCCACCTCCTCTTCTAATATTTTTGCCAAGATTGCCGCGTATATCTTATACAGCAAGGGCAACAGCGTCACCCCCCTGTACTCCTCTACACTCGTTCCCTGCCCATTTTTATTATTGGTACGATTGCCCCCTTCTTCCACTCCTTTGGCCATCGTTCACCTCTCCACACCTTCCCGCAGATTTCCCATGCCCACTCTATCGCGTTCTCTCCTGCCCATTTCCATGCTTCATTTGGGATTTCATCTCCTCCCATCGCTTGCCCCTCCTTGACCCTTTCTACCGCCTATCTTATTTCCTCTTTCCCTAATTCCTCCTCCGTGTCTCCTCTTCTCTCTTTCTCTGCCCCCGTTTCCTCTCTTCCTTCCGTTCCTCTCAATAACTCGATAAAATATCTTTCCCATTCTTCCGCTTTTATTTTTTCCTCTACTCTTTTCCTTTTCTTTCTTCCCGTATTCACTATTTCCCACACCTTGTTCTCAGTCTTCGCTTCCGCTACCTCTCTTATTCTCCTTTCTCTTTCCTCCTCCTTCTTCTTCTTGCCCAACTTTCCGTACTCTCTTTTCTTTTCTCAATAACGCTCTTTTCTGCTTCTTCCTTTCTTTCATTTCCTTAGCTCTTCCCTCATCTCCCCCTTTTTCTTCCTGCATTCTTCAACCCACCACCCTCTCCTCATCACTCTCCTCTCTCTGCCCACTTCCTCCTCGCCTGCCTTCATGGCCTCCTTCATTTTCTCTGTTATTTCTTTCACCACTTCTTGGACCCCTCCTCCTTCCACTCCTGCCTTCTCTATCCTTCTCCCATATCCCTCTTTCATCCTTTCCGACCACTTGCCACACCCTGCTCTCCTTTTCCCCTTCCCCTGTCTTCTTTTTTCCCTCTTTTCTCTTTTCATCGTCACTATTAGCGGGTATCCGACTCAACGTTATCCCTATCCTCATACTCTCTACCCCTTCCCTCGTTTCATTCTCCCCCAACGCATAATCTATTACGGTCTCGGCTTCCCCCCTGCGTATGTGAACTCCCCGTTTTCGTCCCCTTCTATGTTTCCGTTAAATATTTCCCACCCCGTCTCCTCTAGCACCTTGTTTAACTTCCTCCCGTCCGCATTTACCGACTTGTCTTTTGATCTCCTGCTTATTTCTCCTCCCTCTTCTCCCGCCCGCGCATTAAAATCTCCTCCGATTATGACCCTCCCTCCTTCCTCCTGCTTTTCCATCCGTCCTTTTAATTTCTCCGTTTTTTTTCTCTATGTCCTCGTTTACATACACCTCAATTATGGTCCATCTGTCCTCTCCTGCTTCTACCTTTACCGTCATTATCCCCTCTTCCTCCCTCCTCTCTCCCTTTATTTCCGCCGTCATCTCCATCCTCATCCCTATTATCATCACTCACATTGCCTTCCCTTTTTTAATTCTTTTTCTCGCCCATTGTGTCATACACGTATATCCCATAGGAAGCCTTTCTCTTATTCTATCCCATCCTTTTTCCTCTACCCACGTCTTCACCATCACCGCCACCTCCCAATCCTTCAGCCCCCTCCAAAACTCCTTGTCCTTGGTTGTGAGACCCGCTACTTTCCAATACGCCGCCTTCCAACTCCCCCCTTTCTTCCGTTTTTTTCTCCTTTTCTACCCATTTTTGGGTGTTCTCTACTCCCTCCAACTCCCTACGTCTCCCTCTACTCCCTCTTCGCTCCCTATTCTTCTCAGTCTCCACTGCATCCTCCTTTCCTTCTATGTCGAATCATCCTCTATTTTTCTCTCCTCCCTCTTAATTCCCTTTTCCTCCTCATCACTGCCTTCTTCCCCGCTATTTCCTCCATTCTCACTTCTACCATTCTCTCCTTCCCTTGTACTGCCCCATTCTCTAACTCTCTCACCCTCTCCACTCACCCTTCAGCTCCTATCTTCTCCAGCACCTCCTCCACTGCTTGTCTCATTGTTGCTTCCCTCGTCGCTCCCCTCATGATTAAGTTCCTCCGTCTTTAATCCCTCTCCCTTCTCTCAATTTTCCTTTCCATTTCTTGTACCCTTCTCCCGTCTGTCCCTTTTCCCCCTTGGCCCCTTTTCTTCCCCCTCTCTTCCTCCCTCTGCACTCTCCAGCTCTCTCAGTCTCTCCCCGATTATTTCCATCTCTTTCTCCTGCTTCCCTACTTTCTTCATTCTCCTTTCTACTTCCCTTATCCTTTCTTCCATCGCCTCCTTTTCCCTTTTCTATCCTTGCCCCTGCACTTCCGCCTTTACTTCCGCCAATCTCCTCCAGCCCTCCCCCCCTCCCCCCTCCTTCTGGCGACCTTTGTACCTTTCTGCTTCAGAAAGGTACTCCCTCCTGTTCTTTTTCCTGTGTCCGGCCCCTCTTCCTCTTCCACAGTTCGCTTATCTCCCCCACGCTCGTGTTTCTTTCCATGCGAAGCCTTTCCACGTTCATTTTCTTTCCCTTCCTTTTTCCCATCTCCTCCTCCTCTCTCCCTGCCTCCACCATTCCCCCACTCGCCTCTTCTCCTTATCCGTCGAGTCCTTTGCCGCCTCTCTGTTTTACCTATCTGCCTCGCCTCGTTCCTTTCTCCAACTACTTCCTATCTCCTCCGTCCTCTGCCGCAGCTGCCTCGCTGACTCCACTCGCCTTCTCCTTCCCTTCGTGTTTTCTCTGCCTCACCGCCCCTCACTCACCCTTCCTTCTTAACCTGCTTTTTTCTTCCTCCACCACACTCCCCACTTTCCCCCTCACCGTTCCCCTCACTTTGGCTTTTTTTCCACCACCCTCACACTCACTTTTACCAGCTGTCGCACACACGCTCTCTCTCATCCACTCCGGAAACGGAAGTCCCATCTATATATTGTATAATTCACAATTTATAGAATAAATAAAATTCTGAAGAGGATCCGAATCAAGGATCGAAACGTACGAATCGAAGCCGATTCCATAACAACAAGTATTCATCAACACGGCCGCACACAACTCGTACTAAAAATGAATACATACAATATTTGTATTATATATTCGATATTATTATAAGTGTAATATTATTGTAAAACATGCATTTATTTATTATTGTTTAGTTTGAGTTACGCTGAAAAAGATGAGTACTTGAAGGGATTACTCGGCGAAGAAGATGACAAAAGTGATGACCCTTCGGACAGTGAAAACGAGGATTGGTTTCCTAACGATAACGCTCCGAATTCTGCCAATGCTGAAGCCTCGGGTAATGAAGATTGCGTTGATGAGGAAGCCGAAATTGATGGCAAAACTCAAAAAGAAGGAGAAAAAGAAGACGATGACGACGAAAGAGACGCTGAGGAGGAGAGTAACAACGAAATAGCTTCAGATGTTTCAGCCAGCACTGGTACAACTTTTGTGGCAAAGGACAAAACGGTTTGAAATAAAACTCCACCTCAAAACCATCAAACTCCGGCTAGAAATATTGTTAGGCAGAGGGCTGGACCACATAAAAGTACGGAAATGTTATCGACCTCCGGCACATTAAAAAAATTCATCACGTTGGAAATTGTTGACATTATCGTTCGGTGCACAAATAAAAAAGTGGAAGCCGAGTATCAAGATTACAATTGCAAGCATCCGCAAAACGAGTCGCGTGTATGGAAGAAAGTTACGGTAAGTGAAATGTAATCTTTTTGGAATCTTGATAGGTGCTGGTGCAAATAACTCAAACACAGACCACATAGATGAAATGTGGAAGAGAAGTTCATATCCGCTATATCGTGCAACGATGGGACGAAGGCGATTTCAGTCGCTTTTACGTTTTATACGTTTTGACGATTACACTACACGCCAGGAACGAGCAGCCAATTATAAGGCTGCACCTAATTCTGATATTTGGAACATGCTGAATGCAAACCTAGCGGCGGTGTATAGTCCAACGGAGCACTTGACTATCGACGAACAGCTCTTTCCTTTTTGAGGAAGAACGAAGTTTACCCAGTACATGCCATCGAAGCCTGCTGAATACGGTCTGGAAGTATTTTGCTTGTGCGACGCAATTAATGCTTATCCACTCAAAGGGATTTTCTATACAGGTAAACAAGGTAATACTCAAAAAGTCAATCATGGAGAACGAGTTGTGAGAGAACTGGTCACCGCTTACAAAGGATCTGGCCGGAACATAAGCATGGACAGATTTTTCACGATCTTACCGTTGGCAGAGAGTATTTTGTCATGGAAGCTCACTATCTTCGGTACTTTGAAAAAAAAAAACATGCATTCCTCAAGAAATAAAACCGTCGAACTCTAGACCGTTATTGTGGACGCTTTTTGGATTTCACGAAAGTAGTATAACTGTGACAGTTCAAACCCGACCCTCTGAGGGGGGGTGCGGGGCGGGGGGTTCACGCGGGGCGGGGTATGACGTCACGCGGGGAGGGGGACTCGGCGGAGAGGCTGACGTCACACGGGAAGGGGGAAATCGTTGGAGCGGAGGAGGGGGGTATATATCGATTATCGATTGATTGATAATCGATTATTGATCTTTATTTAAAATGTATTGTTGATTTATTTTGTCTTATATTGTTTACTTCATGGATTTTATTATTTAGCGACTGTTGCCAGAGAGCCAAATTGGTTGACCCCTGTCGCTGAGAGAAGCGATCGGATTACACGTATGCATGAGAGCGAGAATGAGAGATGGAGCGACCGCATCGCATGCATGTGAGATAGAGCGACTCATCTGCATGTATATAGACATATACACTTTAGACATTCAACGATTAAAGCGATTGGGTTTGTTTGGGTGAAATCCCAAAAAAAACCGCCGCGCACGTCTTCGAACATCTATTGCATCTCAAGGCCAAAATGCCTGGGACATTCGCAAAAGAATAAAATTATGCGAATGATAATGCAAGCGCTTCGCGGATCTCGTTGAAAAAGTTGATGTCAGCAAAATCGTAAAGTCTGCAGAAAAATATATAGCGAAAAAATGCACACGGCACCAAGGATGCAGTTGTTATAGAAATGGAATATAAATCGTGATTGAGAGGTACGCACTTTCAGCGTACATAGGAAAAAAAAGTACCGTTAAAATGTCGATTCAGCATCACGTGTCATCGCAAGGTCAAAATGCCTGAGATATTCACGAAAGAATAAAATTATGCGATTGATTCTGCGAGCGCTTCGTGAATCCCGTCGAAGAAGTTCATGTCAGCAAAATCGTAAAGTCTGCAGAAAAATATATAGCGAAAAAATGCACACGGCACCAAGGATGCAGTTGTTATAGAAATGGAATATAAATCGTGATTGAGAGGTACACACTTTCAGTCAATGTTTGAATTGATCGCGGAGTGCCTCGCCCAGAGACATGACGGATAATATTGAAAAAAATCTTTGCGAGCAAGGGGTTCAAATTAGTCCGGTCGAAGAGTACATTGTGTGGGAACAACGATGTGACGAGTATATCGAGTCGTTAGAAGAACAAAGTCGAATTAAACGACCGGGATTATCGATTGGAAATCGTCAATCGTTGGTAGCCCAAATTGCGCGACTTGAAGACTTCAAGAATTCGGTGCGTCAGCGTTTCATACACACGGGTGCTGGACATGACAATCATGGATTCATATGGCGAGAAATTGATACGGCATTCGAGGGTCGTATCTTGACTGGTGTAGTCATAAATCACGACCCCATCGAACCTCAACAATTTCTCAAAGACGCTAGTGATGTCGTGCTTTCACGCGTTCAAACCATTATCAACAATCATGGTAGTGTGAAAATTAATACCGTTTTTAACGGCGAATTTGTGGCGCGTGACAAGCGTGCAAATAAAAGCATTAATACTAAAAACTATGAACTTTTCAATACGTCGGATTTACGCGAGTGGTACGATCAAAGAATTATTGAGCCCATTTTGACATCACTCGAAGAGTTTCAGGAACGCGACAGCGGGTGGGCATTGTCACGAATATATAACTTGGCTATAAATATAAATAAATATAACCCAATGCATGCCGGATGCCAGATAATGTTATCGCGGTCGATAATGCTGAAAAGAGCAGTTGTTAATGTGAAATCGAGTGATCAAGCATGTTTCGCATGGTCCGTAGTCGCTGCTCTTTATCCAGCCCAACGTCATAGTGCGCGTGAATCTTCATACCCGCACTACTCGATAGTGCTAAATGTTCAATGACTCTGAATCAAATTAAAAAATTTGAAATCTGTAATGACATTTCAATCAATGTATACACCATTGAGAACGACAGCACTCTTCCAATTCGCGTGAGTGAGCGGAAGAGAGAAAAGCACGTCAATTTGCTCTACGTGGAAGATCCGTAGCAAAACATCGTTGGACATTTTGCGTGGATCAAGAATTTATCAAGGCTCGTCAGCTCACAGTTGACTAAACACGATGGACAGAAATATATCTGTGATAGGTATGCAGATTTGATATAATTCAATGTATGAAAATAATTAGTTCAAAACTGATTTTCTGTTTGTTTTCGCAGATGTCTACACTACTTTCATTCGGAGCAAAAATTGCAAGTGCACACTGTGGATTGTGGCCAGATCAACGGCTGTGCCGTCCGTCTACCGAACGATGCGAACAAGTGGCTCACTTTTAAAAACTTCAATCATAAGGAGCGACTTCCATTCGTAATATACGCAGATCTTCATTACGTTCTTGCGAAAACGAATGAACAAAACATGTACCAACACCACGAGGTTTCTAATATCGCATACTACGTACATTGTTCATACGATCAATCGTTATGCAGATATGAACCACACCGTAGTAACGATTGCATTGCATGGTTCGTCGAAGAACTAAAAAATGCAGCTTTGCATGTAAAAGATATTTTATCTTCAAATATCCCCATGGTACAGTTAACATCCGACGAGGAGCTTGAATTTCGAAGCGCGATTAAGTGTCACATATGTGAAGAAGATTTTGCACAAGCCGATACACGAGTTCGCGATCATTGTCATTTAACTGGGCGTTACAGAGGCCCCGCCCATTCGAATTGTAACCTAAATTTCAAACAATCATTTTTCATCCCGGTAGTTTTTCACAATTTGTCTGGCTATGATGCGCATTTCATAATCAAGGAAGTCGCCACCGCGTTCGAAGGGAAAACTTACGTGCTTCCAATAACAAAAGAAAAATATACAGGATGATCCAGAATAGGTGTAACAGCGGGAAATGCCGGGTTCGGCAGGTTACTCCGAAGATTTCTACCGAGCCGTTTTCTTTTTTTCGCCTCCGTCATCAAATGGGAAGCATTAGAAAATAGGCGTTCGATCTTCGAAATTAACGCTCGAATCCGCCATGTTGGACGATCGAAAAAGGCAGAAGAGTAGACGAAGGGCCACGAAGTCGTAGCCGACGTCAAGAAGGTTCTGCGAAACAGCAGCGTTTGACAAATGCCAGCGCGCATGATCTGACGTTTGGCGAATCATTCGCTACGTTGCCTGTCAACCTATTCGGCCCGAGAATCGTGACCCACGATTTGACGTTTTACCTATCGTCTGCTATCGCTCGGCGCATTGCGTGCCAAAGCGTGAAGCGCGCCGCAATTAATGACCTTTACGAATTTTGCGGCGATTATCCATCGAGAGCGCCTGTTCCTTTTGCTTCCTTAAGAAATAAAAATTAACAAAACCAAAGAATTGTGAATGATTATCAAATTTCGATATACCGAACGATTTTTTTTGCGTATTGAAAAAAAATCAATACGTAAATTTTTATTAACAAACTCTCAATAACTTGACGCTACATTTTCGAGAATTGGATGTTTTCGGGATTTCATTTCTCATTCGACCACTCCGTTAAGTATCATAGTCGGATAGATCTTCAAAAATACATTTTTCTGTACGAATATCATCTCAAAGTGTGTTCGAGCTGGGTTAGGAAACATGAGGAGAAGCTTTCCATTTCCTCATTAGGGGAGGCGAAATCAGTCGGTTCCGGCAGACGAAAATCGATACGACGTTTTTTTAGGATTGAAGATAGATGAGAAGATCTGCACCGCCTGAGATACAATTTTTCACGTACCGATACGGGTTGATTATGGAAATCCCAAAACGTTGCGACTCTGTTTGCGGTTTCTCTTAAGGGGTAACACCACTCGAGCGGCAGAAAATTAGGCCTAACCTTGACAATTTATTTTGGCAGTATGAAACAAGGAATAGGATTTCTCATGAGAGGGTTTATGTAAGACATATTAAAGTATGTAAAAATTATTGTAATTTTCATACAACATAGCGACGACAGAGCCCATCGTGAAAAAATTGTTTTTCAAACTGGGAGGCCGGAATACGCGAACCCTTAGCATGAATCGATTTGAATTTTGATCGCAGTTTCATAATTGCATTCTCTAATAGACTGCGATTTTATCTGACTTCCGGTCAGAATGGGTAGAGCATTCTGACGATGGTGCGAGAACGATGGTAGGAGCATTGTTTATTTAACAAAGATAAAGTCGGTGTTCGGAATGGTTCTCGGGGCCTCGAGCGAACATTGCCGATAATACTGCCCCGAATTCGTCTCCGATTTTATCTTACTTCCGGTCAGAATGGGTCGAAAAGTCTGATGATGCGGCGAGAACGGCGGTAGGAGCATTGTTTATTTAACAAAGATAAAATCGGTGCTCGGAATGGTTCTGGGGGACTCGAGCGAACATTCCCGATATTACTGCCCCGTAATCGTCACCGATTTTATCTTACCTCCGGTCAGAATGGGTCGAGAAGTCTAACGATGCAGCGAGAACGACGGTCGGAGCATTGTTTATTTAACAAAGATAAAATCGGTGCTCGGAATGGTTCTCGGTGCCTCGAGCGAACATTCCCGATATTACTGCCCTGAAATCGTCTCCGATTTTATCTTACTTCCGGTCAGAATGGGTCGAAAAGTCTCACGATGCTGCAAGAACGACGGTAGGAGTATTGTTTATTTAACAAAGATAAAATCGGTGCTCGGAATGGTTCTCGGGGCCTCGAGCGAACATTACCTATGTTACTGCCCCGAAGTCGTCTACGATTTTATCTTACTTCCGGTCAGAATGGGTCGAGAAGTCTGGCGGTGGTGCGAGAACGACGGTAGGAGCATTGTTTATTCAACAAAGATAAAATCGTAGCTCGGAATGGTTCTCGGGGCCTCGATCGTACGTACCCGATATTACTGCCCCGAAATCGTCTCCGATTTTATCTTACTTCCGGTCAGAATGGGTCGAGAAGTCTGGCGATGGTGCGAGAACGACGGTAGGAGCATTGTTTATTCAACAAAGATAAAATCGTAGCTCGGAATGGTTCTCGGGGCCTCGATCGGAAAATCCCTATATTACTGCCCCGAAATCGTCTCCGATTTTATCTTACTTCCGGTCAGAATGGGTCGAGCATTCTGACGATGGTGCGAGAACGACGGTAGGGGCATTGTTTATTGAACAAAAATAAAATCGTAGATCGGAATGGTTCTCGGGGCCCCGATCGTACGTTCCCGATATTACTGCCCCGAAATCGTCTCCGATTTTATCTTACTTCCGGTCACAATCGGTCGAGAAGTCTGACGATGCTGCGAAAACGACGGTAGGAGCATTGTTTATCTAACAAAGATAAAATCGGTGCTCGGATTGGTTCTCGGGGCCTCGAGCGAACATTCCTGATACAACTGCCCCGAAATCGTCTCCGATTTTATCTTACTTCCGGTCAGAATGGGTCGAGAAGTCTGACGATGCTGCGAGAACGACGGTAGGAGCATTGTTTATTTAACACAGATAAAATCGGTGCTCGGAATGGTTCAGAAGTCAGAATATGGGAATATGGGAAGATGCAGCGAGAACGACGATTGGAGCATTGTTTATTTAACACAGATAAAATCGGTGCTCGGAATGGTTCAGAAGTCAGAATATGGGAATATGGGAAGATGCAGCGAGAACGACGATTGGAGCATTGTTTATTTAACAAAGATAAAATCGGTGCTCGGAATGGTTCTCGGTGCCTCGAGCGAACATTCCCGATATTACTGTGCCGAATTCGTCTCCGATTTTATCTTACTTCCGGTCAGAATGGGGCGAAAAGTCTAAAGATGCAACGAGAACGACGATTGGAGCATTGTTTATTTAACAAAGATAACATCGGTGCTCGGAATAGTTTTCGGGGCCTCGATCGGAAAATCCCTATCTCCGGTCAGAATGGGTCGAAAAGTCTCACGATGCTGCGAGAACGACGGTAGCAGAATTGTTTATTTAACAAAGATAAAATCGGTGCTCGGAATGGTTCTCGGGGCCTCGAGCGAACATTCCCGATAATACTGCCCCAAATTCGTCTCCGATTTTATCTTACTTCCGGTCAGAATGGGGCGAAAAGTCTAAAGATGCAACGAGAACGACGATTGGAGCATTGTTTATTTAACAAAGATAACATCGGTGCTCGGAATAGTTTTCGGGGCCTCGATCGGAAAATCCCTATATTACTGCCCCGAAATCGTCTCCGATTTTATCTTACTTCCGGTCAGAATGGGTCGAGCATTCTGACGATGGTGCGAGAACGACGGTAGGGGCATTGTTTATTGAACAAAGATAAAATCGTAGATATTACTGCCCCGAAATCGTCTCCGATTTTATCTTACTTCCGGTCAGAATGGGTCGAGAAGTCTGACGATGCGGCGAGAACGACGGTAGAAGCATTCCTTATTTAAGGGGTAAGGCCACTGTAAATTTTTTGAAAAATCGATTTTTTTTATTGGCTTAAAAAATAGTTTAAACCCTCTAGTTTAAAAATAGTTTAAATCCTTTTAACTTCTTTTTTAATTTTTTTCCAATAAAAAACTATTCGCAAAACTTTAAACGCGTTTTTCTCGAAACATGGTTTTTCAAAATGGCACGCAGCATAACTCGAACAATTTTCATTTTTTTTACTTGAAATTTTAACCAGATGTGAACATTTACATTATCTTGAGAATGTCGATCGGAATTTTCAAGAACTTTATTTATTGATTTTTTATTAACAAAAAACTTGCCGTTTTTTTCGTCAAAAATCAATTTTTTTTTCAACCGCACGCCAAATCCACAAAAATTGATACTTTTTAAAATCCGATCGACATTCTCTAGCTATAGCCCTCTAGATTAATGGTTTTTTTTTTTGTTCTAGATTCAAAAGTGCACCAGTGGTGCTGCGTGCCGCGGAGCCCTGGAAGCAAAACATGTCCCGGGAAGATAGCTGTGGAACCGCCATTTTGTTATTTTTTACTGTAAAAAAATTTTATAATAAAGTTTAATGTATGCCCGATAACACCATTAAAAGTTTTTTTTCAAATACCTTCAATTTCGGGAGCAAAAAATTAGTGAAAAAACCTTTTTTTGGGCCGTTACAGTGGCCTTACCCCTTAACAAAGATAAAATCGATGCTCGGAATGGTTCTCGGGGCCTCGAGCGAACATTCCTGATAATGCTGCCCCGAATTCGTCTCCGATTTTATCTAATTTCCGGTCAAAATGGGGCGAGAAGTCTAAAGATGCAGCGAGAACGACGATTGGAGAATTGTTTATTTAACAAAGATAAAATCGGGGCTCGAAATGGTTCTGGGGGACTCGAGCGAACATTCCCGATATTACTGCCCCGAAATCGTCACCGATTTTATCTTACCTCCGGTCAGAATGGGTCGAGAAGTCTGACGATGCAGCGAGAACGACGGTCGGAGCATTGTTTATTTAACAAAGATAAAATCGGTGCTCGGAATGGTTCTCGGTGCCTCGAGCGAACATTCCCGATATTACTGCCCCGAAATCGTCTCCGATTTTATCTTACTTCCGGTCAGAATGGGTCGACAAGTCTGACGATGCTGTGAGAACGACGGTAGAAGAATTGTTTATTTAACAAAGATAAAATCGGTGCTCGGAATGGTTCTCGGGGCCTCGAGCGAACATTCCTGATAATGCTGCCCCGAATTCGTCTCCGATTTTATCTAATTTCCGGTCAAAATGGGGCGAGAAGTCTAAAGATGCAGCGAGAACGACGATTGGAGAATTGTTTATTTAACAAAGATAAAATCGGTGCTCGGGATGGTTCTCGGGGCCTCGAGCGAACTTTCCCGATATTACTGGCCCGAATTCGTCACCGATTTTATCTTACTTCCGGTCAGAATAGGGGAAGAAGTCTAAAGATGCAGCGAGAACGACGATTGGAGCATTGTTTATTTAACAAAGATAAAATCGGTGCTCGGAATGGTTCTCGGGGCCTCGAGCGAACATTACCGATGTTACTGCCCCGAAGTCGTCTACGATTTTATCTTACTTCCGGTCAGAATGGGTCGAGAAGTCTGGCGGTGGTGCGAGAACGACGGTAGGAGCATTGTTTATTCAACAAAGATAAAATCGTAGCTCGGAATGGTTCTCGGGGCCTCGATCGTACGTACCCGATATTACTGCCCCGAAATCGTCTCCGATTTTTTCTTACTTCCGGTCAGAATGGGTCGAGAAGTCTGGCGATGGTGCGAGAACGACGGTAGGAGCATTGTTTATTCAACAAAGATAAAATCGTAGCTCGGAATGGTTCTCGGGGCCTCGATCGGAAAATCCCTATATTACTGCCCCGAAATCGTCTCCGATTTTATCTTACTTCCGGTCAGAATGGGTCGAGCATTCTGACGATGGTGCGAGAACGACGGTAGGGGCATTGTTTATTGAACAAAAATAAAATCGTAGATCGGAATGGTTCTCGGGGCCCCGATCGTACGTTCCCGATATTACTGCCCCGAAATCGTCTCCGATTTTATCTTACTTCCGGTCAGAATCGGTCGAGAAGTCTGACGATGCTGCGAAAATGACGGTAGGAGCATTGTTTATCTAACAAAGATAAAATCGGTGCTCGGATTGGTTCTCGGGGCCTCGAGCGAACATTCCTGATACAACTGCCCCGAAATCGTCTCCGATTTTATCTTACTTCCGGTCAGAATGGGTCGAGAAGTCTGACGATGCTGCGAGAACGACGGTAGGAGCATTGTTTATTTAACACAGATAAAATCGGTGCTCGGAATGGTTCAGAAGTCAGAATATGGGAATATGGGAAGATGCAGCGAGAACGACGATTGGAGCATTGTTTATTTAACAAAGATAAAATCGGTGCTCGGAATGGTTCTCGGTGCCTCGAGCGAACATTCCCGATATTACTGTGCCGAATTCGTCTCCGATTTTATCTTACTTCCGGTCAGAATGGGGCGAAAAGTCTAAAGATGCAACGAGAACGACGATTGGAGCATTGTTTATTTAACAAAGATAACATCGGTGCTCGGAATAGTTTTCGGGGCCTCGATCGGAAAATCCCTATCTCCGGTCAGAATGGGTCGAAAAGTCTCACGATGCTGCGAGAACGACGGTAGCAGAATTGTTTATTTAACAAAGATAAAATCGGTGCTCGGAATGGTTCTCGGGGCCTCGAGCGAACATTCCCGATAATACTGCCCCAAATTCATCTCCGATTTTATCTTACTTCCGGTCAGAATGGGGCGAAAAGTCTAAAGATGCAACGAGAACGACGATTGGAGCATTGTTTATTTAACAAAGATAACATCGGTGCTCGGAATAGTTTTCGGGGCCTCGATCGGAAAATCCCTATATTACTGCCCCGAAATCGTCTCCGATTTTATCTTACTTCCGGTCAGAATGGGTCGAGCATTCTGACAATGGTGCGAGAACGACGGTAGGGGCATTGTTTATTGAACAAAGATAAGATCGTAGATATTACTGCCCCGAAATCGTCTCCGATTTTATCTTACTTCCGGTCAGAATGGGTCAAGAAGTCTGACGATGCGGCGAGAACGACGGTAGAAGCATTCCTTATTTAAGGGGTAAGGCCACTGTAAATTTTTTGAAAAATCGATTTTTTTTATTGGCTTAAAAAATAGTTTAAACCCTCTAGTTTAAAAATAGTTTAAATCCTTTTAACTTCTTTTTAAAAAATTTTCCAATAAAAAACTATTCGCAAAACTTTAAACGCGTTTTTCTCGAAACATGGTTTTTCAAAATGGCACGCAGCATAACTCGAACAATTTTCATTTTTTTTACTTGAAATTTTAACCAGATGTGAACATTTGCATTATCTTGAGAATGTCGATCGGAATTTTCAAGAACTTTATTTATTGATTTTTTATTAACAAAAAACTTGCCGTTTTTTTCGTCAAAAATCAATTTTTTTTTCAACCGCACGCCAAATCCACAAAAATTGATACTTTTTAAAATCCGATCGACATTCTCTAGCTATAGCCCTCTAGATTAGTGGTTTTTTTTTGTTCTAGATTCAAAAGTGCACCAGTGGTGCTGCGTGCCGCGGAGCCCTGGAAGCAAAACATGTCCCGGGAAGATAGCTGTGGAACCGCCATTTTGTTATTTTTTACTGTAAAAAAATTTTATAATAAAGTTTAATGTATGCCCGATAACACCATTAAAAGTTTTTTTTCAAATACCTTCAATTTCGGGAGCAAAAAATTAGTGAAAAAACCTTTTTTTTGGGCCGTTACAGTGGCCTTACCCCTTAACAAAGATAAAATCGGTGCTCGGAATGGTTCTCGGGGCCTCGAGCGAACATTCCCGATAATACTGCCCTGAATTCGTCTCCGATTTTATCTTACTTCCGGTCAGAATGGGTCGAAAAGTCTGACGATGCTGCGAGAACGGCGGTAGGAGCATTGTTTATTTAACAAAGATAAAATCGGGGCTCGAAATGGTTCTGGGGGACTCGAGCGAACATTCCCGATATTACTGCCCCGAAATCGTCACCGATTTTATCTTACCTCCGGTCAGAATGGGTCGAGAAGTCTGACGATGCAGCGAGAACGACGGTCGGAGCATTGTTTATTTAACAAAGATAAAATCGGTGCTCGGAATGGTTCTCGGTGCCTCGAGCGAACATTCCCGATATTACTGCCCCGAAATCGTCTCCGATTTTATCTTACTTCCGGTCAGAATGGGTCGACAAGTCTGACGATGCTGTGAGAACGACGGTAGAAGAATTGTTTATTTAACAAAGATAAAATCGGTGCTCGGAATGGTTCTCGGGGCCTCGAGCGAACATTCCTGATAATACTGCCCCGAATTCGTCTCCGATTTTATCTAATTTCCGGTCAAAATGGGGCGAGAAGTCTAAAGATGCAGCGAGAACGACGATTGGAGAATTGTTTATTTAACAAAGATAAAATCGGTGCTCGGGATGGTTCTCGGGGCCTCGAGCGAACTTTCCCGATATTACTGGCCCGAATTCGTCACCGATTTTATCTTACTTCCGGTCAGAATGGGGGAAGAAGTCTAAAGATGCAGCGAGAACGACGATTGGAGCATTGTTTATTTAACAAAGATAAAATCGGTGCTCGGAATGGTTCTCGGGGCCTCGAGCGAACATTACCGATGTTACTGCCCCGAAGTCGTCTACTATTTTATCTTACTTCCGGTCAGAATGGGTCGAGAAGTCTGGCGATGTTGCGAGAACGACGGTAGGAGCATTGTTTATTCAACAAAGATAAAATCGTAGCTCGGAATGGTTCTCGGGGCCTCGATCGTACGTTCCCGATATTACTGCGCCGAATTCGTCTCCGATTTTATCTTACTTCCGGTCAGAATGGGTCGACAAGTCTGACGATGCTGCGAGAACGACGGTAGAAGAATTGTTTATTTAACAAAGATAAAATCGGTGCTCGGAATGGTTCTCGGGGCCTCGAGCGAACATTCCCGATAATACTGCCCCGAATTCGGCTGCGATTTTATCTTACTGCCGGTCAGAATATGGGACGAAGTCCAAAGATGCAGCGAGAACGACGATTGGAGCATTGTTTATTTAACAAAGATAAAATCGGTGCTCGGAATAGTTTTCGGGGCCTCGATCGGAAAATCCCTATATTAATGCCCCGAAATCGTCTCCGATTTTATCTTACTTCCGGTCAGAATGGGTCGAGCATTCTGACGATGGTGCGAGAACGACGGTAGTTTATTGAGTTGACATTGTTTATTGAACATTGTTTATTGAACAAAGATAAAATCGTAGATCGGAATGGAGCACGAATTCGGGGTAGTATTATCGGGAATGTTCGCCCGAGGCCCCGAGTACCATTCCGAGCACCGATTTTATCTTTGTTAAATAAACAATTTTTTTTTGCTTGTTTGTTTGTTAATCAAACAAACAAACAAATGTTTGTTTGTTAATCAAACAAACAAACAAAGGAGCATTTGTTTGTTAATCAAACAAACAAATGCTCCTACCGTCGTTCTCGCAGCATCGTCAGCCTTGTCGACCCATTCTGACCGGAAGTAAGATAAAATCGGAGACGATTTCAGGGCAGTAATATCGGGAATGTTCGCTCGGGGCACCGAGAACCATTCCGAGCACCGATTTTATCTTTGTTAAATAAACAATGCTCCGACCGTCGTTCTCGCTGCATCGTCAAGCTTCTCGACCCATTCTGACCGGAAGTAAGATAAAATCGGTGACGATTTCGGGGCAGTAATATCGGGAATGTTCGCTCGAGGCCCCGAGAACCATTCCGAGCATCGATTTTATCTTTGTTAAATAAACAATGCTCCTACCGCCGTTCTCGCAGCATCGTCAGACTTTTCGACGCATTCTGGCCGGAAGTAAGATAAAATTGGAGACGAATTCGGGGCAGTAATATCAGGAATGTTCGCTCGAGGCACCGAGAACCATTCCGAGCACCGATTTTATCTTTGTTAAATAAACAATGCTCCGACCGTCGTTCTCGCTGCATCGTCAGACTTCTCGACCCATTCTGACCGGAAGTAAGATAAAATCGGTGACGATTTCGGGGCAGTAATATCGGGAATGTTCGCTCGAGGCCCCGCGAACCATTCCGAGCATCGATTTTATCTTTGTTAAATAAACAATGCTCCAATCGTCGTTCTCGCTCCATTTTTAGAATTCTCGCCCCATTCTGACCGGAAGTAAGATAAAATCGGAGACGAATTCGGGCCAGTAATATCGGGAATCTTCGCTCGAGGTCCCGAGAACCGTTCCGAGCACCGATTTTATCTTTGTTAAATAAACAATGCTCCTACCGTCGTTCTCGCACCATCGTCAGAATGCGCTACCCATTCTGACCGGAAGTAAGATAAAATCACAGACTATTAGAGAATGTAATTATGAAGCTGCGATCAAACTTCAAATCGATTCATGCTAAGGGTTCGCGTATTCCGGCCTCCCAGTTTGAAAAACAATTTTTTCACGATGGGCTCTGTAGTCGCTATTTTGTATGAAAATTACAATAATTTTTACATACTTTAATTTGACTTCCATAAACCCTCTCATAAGAAATCCTATTCCTTGTTTCATACTGCCAAAATAAATTATCAAAGTTAGGCCTAATTTTCTGCCGCTCGAGTGGTGTTACCCCTTAAGCGAAACCGCAAACAGAGTCGCAACGCTTTGGGATTTCCATAATCAACCCGTATCGGTACGTGAAAAATTGTATCTCAGGCGGTGCAGAAGATCTTCTCATCTGTTTTCAATCCTAAAAAAACGTCGTATCGATTTTCGTCTGCCGGAACCGACTGATTTCGCCTCCCCTAATGAGGAAATGGGAAGCTTCTCCTCATGTTTCCTAACCCAGCTCGAAAACACTTTGAGATGATATTCGTACAGAAAAATGTATTTTTGGAGATCAATCCGACTATGATACTGAACGGAGTGTTCGAATGAGAAATGAAATCCCGAAAACATCCAATTCTCGAAAATGTAGCGTCAAGTTATTGAGAGTTTGTTAATAAAAACTTACGTATTGATTTTTTTTCAATACGCAAAGAAAATCGCTCGATATATCGAAATTCGATAATCTTTCACAATTCTTTGGTTTTGTTAATTTTTATTTCTTAAGGAAGCAAAAAGAACAGGCGCTCTCGATGGATAATCGCGGCAAAATTCGTAATGGTCATTAATTGCGGCGCGCTTCACGCTTTGGCACGCAATCCGCCGAGCGATAGCAGACGATTGGTGAAACGTCAAATCGTGTGTCACGATTCTCGGGCCGAATAGGTTGACAGGCAACGTAGCGAATGATTCGCTAAACGTCAGATCATGCGCGCTCGCATTTGTCAAACGCTGCTGTTTCGCAGAACCTTCTTGACGTCGGCTACGACTTCGTGGCCCTTCGTCTACTCCACGGTCTTACATACAGGTCTGGAAACGACCGTGGTGGGGGTAGGCACCGTTAACGAACCCACGCTTGGTTCCAATTTTCGCCACTACGTGGCATTGCTATCGGCGTGTACGTGTGCGACAAGGACAGAACAGCTTCCGTCCGTCTCTCTCACTCTTCTCGATCATCCGAAATGCACATTACCTTTTTCCCGGGGGGGGGGGGGGGGGCAGGGGCAATTGAGGTAGATGAGAAAGAATTGTGGAATAAGGATTATGGAATAAGGATTATGGAAGAGAAAAGAAGTGGAGCTTGTAAAAAGGGGAAGATCCTGTATGGCTGGAAGACCAATATAAATTTTTTTTAAATAAATAAAAATACTTACCTTTTTCGAGTGAAATGGATTTTTATTCGAATTTTATTCCGAGTTTCTTTCGATAACGAAAGTAAAAAAATACGCAACACATGGAATGTTGAATATACAAATACCTTTATTGGTTCGTCAGTTTAGAAAGCCCTGAAACAACGGTCCACCTTCGCCAGCTTTATGAATATATTTCAAACTACAAATGCTCGTTGACGCAAACCGAGGCTATCGAGAACGTTGTAATAAAAAATGGAGTAATAAATGGCATGGGGCATGGTCGACGACACGGCAAGGGGCGATGGGAGAGATCACAGAAGACCGTGAGTGGGAGGTAGTCGCCGATAGTAGCGACGGCGGCGGCGGCGAGCGGAATGAAAAGTGAAGCTCGTAAAGGTGCCTCGCGACTCCATTGAAATCTGGCTTCGTTTCCAGACCTGTATGTAAGACCGTGGTCTATTCTTCTGCCTTTTTCGATCGTCCAATATGGCGGATTCGAGCGTTAATTTCGAAGATCGAACGCCTATTTTCTAGTGCTTCCCATTTGATGACAGAGGCGAAAAAAAGAAAACGGCTCGGTAGAAATCTGCGGCGTAACCTGCCGAACCCGGCATTTCCCGCTGTTACACCTATTCTGGATCACCCTGTATTTCGTTCACGAAAACTGTTCAAACTACTACCGAAGAAACAAAAAACCAAATTAAATTACGCTTCATCGATTCATATAAATTTCTAACTACAAGTCTTGAGAAATTGGCATTATTTTTAACGACGGACAAACTGAAAATTTTACGCTCACAATTTGATAGCCTACCGATGCATGATTTTACATTATTAACACGAAAAGGTGTTTTCCCGTACGAATACATTGACCATGTCAGCAGATTGGAAGACACGTGTTTGCCGCCGCGCGACTCATTTTACAGTTCCTTGACCGGGGAAACGATCAGCGCGAGCGAGTACATTCACGCTGAGAATGTCTGGGAGCGGTTTTCCATTCAAACGCTTGGTGAATATAGCGATTTGTATTTGAAGACGGATGTCTTGTTATTAGCAGATATTTTCGAAAATTTCCGAGATACGTGTATTGCAAGTTATGGGCTTGATCCGGCGTATTATTATACTCTTCCCGGATATTCTTGGGACGCCATGTTGAAATATTCGCACATTACGTTTGAATTATTGACCGACATCGACATGATTTTATTCATCGAGCGAGGTGTACACGGGGGTTTAAGCCAATGTTCAAACAGATATGCACATGCTAATAACAAGTACATGCAATCGTACGATCCATTGAAATCATCATCATACCTGATGTACTTCGATGTGAACAACTTGTATGGATGGGCAATGTGTCAACCTTTGCCTTATGCTGATTTTCAATGGATCGACGACACATCGGATTTTGACGTATTGTCCATAGCGCTAGATTCGCCTGTAGGCTACGTTCTCGAAGTCGATCTCGAATATCCACAACGTTTGCATGATTCGCACAGTGACCTTCCGTTTTGTCCGACACACGACAAACCACCTGGCAAGCGCCAAGAGAAATTGCTCGCAACCGTATGCGATAAGAAGCGTTACGTGATACATTATCGTAATCTGCAGCAGTGTATGCACCATGGACTTAAAGTAGCGAAAATACACCGAATTTTGAAATTCACTCAATCCCCCAATGAAACTGGTAACAAAGTGGGAGGGACGGTATGGGGCAGAGGCTATGATCGCTAAACCAAATTTTCACAGTCGAAGTATCTTTTCGGAAAATCTTATTGCCGTCGAATTGCGAAATCTGGAGGTAACATTTAACAAGCCGATTTATGTGGGTATGTGTATCCTCGACATTTCGAAAACATGTTTATATGAGTTTCACCACGAATTCATGATTCCGCTGTATCAGCAAAACTGCAAGGTCATGTATACCGACACCGATAGTCTCATATACCACATCAAGTCTGACGACGTTTACGACGATATGAAGCGTAACATTGACAAATTTGATACGAGCGATTACCCGATGGAAAACGTGTACGGTTTACCGTTAGTCAACAAGAAAGTGCCCGGTCTCATGAAAGATGAAAATAATTGTATGGTAATGACGGAATTTGTGGGATTGAGAGCAAAAATGTACGCTTTGCGAGTCGATGGTAAAAAAGACACGAAAAAGGTGAAAGGTGTGAAAAGTAATGTCGTCGCGCGAACAATAAATTTCAATGACTACACTCGCTGTTTACAGGAAGAAATTGAGATGACTCGTCAGCAGTCTTGCATAAGATCGAAGCTGCACGAAGTTTACACTATTTCAGCGTCAAAAATTGCTCTAAGTCCACACGATGACAAGCGGTGTATCCAGGGCCGGATTTAGGGGACGGCAACCGGGGCGACCGCCCCGGGGCCTCCACAAAAGAGGGGCCCCCACAATAGAGACTTCGGAAAAAAAAATCTTTCAAATTCCTACGAGTAAACTAGTAAAGACTAGTAAACAACTTTTCCTTTGATATTTTTTTCACTCCTTTACCTTCATCTATAGTACTTTGTACAAACATGATTATATTGTTCTTAAATATAAAAAAAAAACGATTCATCTATATTTGTTCACTTCAATCAGGCAATCAGTAAAATATCAAAATCTCAAATGGCCCTGATAAGCTCTTGCAATTTACGCCCCATCTTGAGCGAGTATCCCAATGGCTCAATGGCACAGTGGGGCGGTACTTGCCCGCAGCCTCGGAGTTTGGGTGTTCGATTCCGTGTCTCGACTTCTTTATCTATAATATTATAAATATATATTAATTGCAATATGTGAACAATTAGTGTTATTCAATTTTTAAAGAAATAAATTATTTTTGACTAATTGGTAATTTTCTCCATATTTTTTTATGCAGCAAGGTGTGTAGTTTGATAGGCAAAAAAAGTATTATGACACAATTGAATGTCATCAATTATTCACGAACCGTACTCCGTTACTGCATGAAAGAAATTTTAAAAAATCATAGTTGATCAATAATGATTCATTTATATAATTATTGAAGAATATCAATTGTCATACAAAACCCACATCATCGCGACGAGGCGTCAAATGCTACTATTAACAATCGAGTCGTGAGTCACGATCGAGGAAAGGATGTGTCCGTTGAAGTTTCCGTGCGTAATTTTGTCTGCATGTAGTTGTCTGGTCTTTTATTATTATTTTTCCAAAAAGTATAGTTTGTGGTAACCGGCAAGTGTGAGTTTTCTTCCTTTTTCTTGTTATTCTTGTCTTCGATTAAAAAAATTCTTTTGAATGTTTCATGCAAGTTTTTAAATAATTGAAATTATTCAAAAAACGAAACAATGGAATGTTACAATTCGTTTCAGCGGTATCTTTCTTTTTTGAACTAAATGAAGGATTTCTTGTCAATGCATTCTTCAAACGAAATAAGCGAAGACATACATTCGAAAATCTCAAGGGAGAGAAAACAATGTTTCAGTTCATGGACACGATTGCAATCACTTATTTATAAAAGCCCTTTGCCTGTCCATGTGTGTCCACAATAGAATAAAGATTGCCAGTTCGGATGAGGAATTTATAGTATATTCTGCGGATTTTACAAGCCTATTCGGCCTATTCCCCGTGTTTGCGTGTCGATACCCGTTTCCCCCGTTTTTTGTCTGTACGATCCGTCGTAGCTTTGACAAGTGTCCGCTGAGTGGCGTGCTTGCAGCAGGGGGATTCCCGGAATTTTATACATTCACGTGCGTCTGAGAAGCTACGAACTTACGAATATTGTGCATGAAATGTAAATCCTTTCGAATTTGTACGGACACACGTGAGTATTTTCATCTTTATCTTGTAATCTACAATATAAACCGAATGTCATATTTGATTGTGCAATTACGAAAACGTGTTTTATTTTCTCAACATATCAATATATGAAATATATGCAAAGAACAAGAACATAAAAAATAGTTACGGAGAGGTTATGATTTATTATTTATCATGCGTTTGTTTGGTTCTGCGTGAGTTAATTATTTAATCATGTAGGCGACTGGAATATCATGATCAAATGCCAATATTTCATAGGTAAATTAATGTTTGCTAATTCAAATTTGAAATAATTTTCCTCAATTCACTACTGTTTTTGTCTCTTATTTTTTGAGTGCATGCACATAACTGGACAGGTTTTAATACATAGCTCGCAGCTTCTCTATTCTTTTCATTATCCATGTGCACTGCTCATAACCCTTTTTTGTGTTTCTGCTAATGTTTCCTTCTGCTCGACTATCTATTCCAGGACTATTTTCTTATTGGTAAAGGGCTTTTTCAAGCGCATGATTTCTTAACATTTCTTTTATAATGGAATCATGAGTGATCGTCACAAAACTCCTCGAGCTTTTGCTAGTGGCTCTCAGAAGAGGAAATTGCAAAGAGAACGTGTGAAGAAATCCGAAGAAACTTTAGCTAAAACACCCAAATTGACCAGTTTTTTTACGTCGTCAAATAAAGAAGAAATCCCTCAAGATCCTAAAAAAACAACAGGAGATTCAACAGTAGATGGAGGTGTGGTCGATAGTATCCAAGATCATTCTGAGGCTAAGGTTTCATCAGGCGACACCACACAATTTTCTAAAACTGAATATCAGACCCAAGAGCAAGCAGAATTTTGCGGTCTCAAAAATGGCATAGGTCTTTGGCCTGTTAGCATAACAAAGGAAATGATAGAATATTGGGCGAAAAAAGGTTCCACAGAACATCAAAATTGCGATCAAGTATCTCTGCAGAATTCAGTTCTTCAAGATCAGCCGCGAGATAATTCCAACTTTATTCGGAAATGTACAAAGAACATGTTTACACGCCGCAATAAAAATCAAGAGACCGTCAATCGATTCTGGCTTTGCTTTTCTCCAACTACGGGGAAAATATATTGTTATGCGTGTAAATTAATATCCACTCAAAACACCAAACTTAGTGGAGAAGGCTTCAGTGACTGGAAGCATGCATCCGATCGTCTAAATGAACACGAGATTTCGATTTCGGACGTATCGATCAAGAGCTAGCGATACAAGAGGCACAACAAATCCATTATTGGCGAAAAATCCTCAGAATTATCGTTAGTACCATCAAATTCATTGCTGAACGCGGATTAGCCTTTCGAGGTGACAATGAAATTGATGGCTCACCGAGAAATGGAAATTTCCTGGGAATTTTGGAAATTGCTAGCCGAGTATGAACCAATCCTGGCAACCCATTTGAAAGAGCATGCAAACAAAGGGAGTGGCCATGTCAATTACCTTTCGTCCACGATTTGCGAAGAAGTGATCAGTTCTATGGGTGAGAAAGTACTAACTGAAATAGTATCCAGAAGAAAAAAATCCAAATATTATTCTGTATCAGTGGACTCTACTCCCGACGAAACTCATATCGATCAACTAACTATAGTTGTTCAATATATGGAAGGATCGATGCCAAAAGAAAGATTTCTCACCTTTTTACCAAACTACGGTCATACTGGCAAAGCCACAGCAAACGCGTTACTCAAATTTTTAGGTGACCATCAAATAGACATTCTGGATTGCCGCGGCCAATCATATGACAATGCTGCAAACATGAGTGGCAAATGCAAAGGGATGCAGGCTCTTATTCTGGAGAAAAATCATTTATCGGCGTTTGTACCATGTTGTGGTCATTCTCTCAATTTAGTCGGAAAAGCAGCTGCTAACTCTTGTCCATCGGCAGTTCAATTCTTTGATTTCGTTTAGAATTTATATACGTTTTTCACAGCAAGTACGGAACGATACCGAATTCTGATTGAGAAATTATCGGAGAAAAAAAGCGGGCAGTTTTACTTTTTGAAAAAGCTTAGCGACACTTGTTGGTCTTGTCGAGCTGAAGCTACGAAAGCCATTGTTGACGGCTATTCGGAAATCAAAGAAGCCCTAACCAGCATATCTTCCGATAAGGAGCAAAAAGACATCGTGAGGAATGAAGCATCGCAACTTCTACAAAAGATGGGTCGTCTCGAAACCGCTTTATATGCAATCTTTTGGAACGATATCTTGGAGCGATGCAACGCTACAAACAAGATGTTGCAGGACCCAAAAATGATTCTTGAATCTGCAATGCGTGCATTAGAATCATTGAAATCATTCGTGGAATCCAAAAGAAACGATTTTGATAAATACGAGGAAGCAGCCAAAAAATAGCTTACACTGATCAATACGTACAATCACGCACGAGGACAAGAAATGTGACGTTGAATCCGATCGATTATATGAAAGCACAAGACGCAAATCTCTCACCGAAGGAGAAATACAAAGTATCCGGCTTCATCCCAGTGGTCGACCAGCTGTGTGTTTCTCTGACTGAAAGATTGCACGCATATGAAGCTGTACGTTCAAGATTTGGATTTCTTAATCACATTGAGAAGATGGATGCTGAAAATTTTCACGCTGCAGCAGAGGCATTGGTGAAAGTGTACAAGGATGATTTAGAACCTAGTTTTGCTAGAGAGTTGGTTCAATTTGTATCTTTGATCGACGTGTACAAAAAGGACTATGGAAAAGACCAATCTCCGGAGCTATTTTACTACCAAATTCTCGAAGACCAAAATTTCAGAGCTACATTCCCAAACCTCGAAATTACATTGAGAATGTATTTGGTTTTGATGGTGTCGAATTGCACTGGAGAGCGCTCATTTTCAAAAATGAAAATTATAAAAAATAGGCTGCGAACCACGATGGGACAAAACCGTCTATCAAAGCTATCGCTCCTAAGCATTGAAAGTGATTTACTTCGGGAACTGGATTTCAGCGAAATCATCAACGATTTTTCGGCGAAAAAAGCTCGGAAGGTTCCGTTCGGTAACACTAAAATTTGATTCCAGATAATTCTCGTTTTCGATTATATTTATATATGTTTGTTAAATGCTAAGAGGATCTACTTGGTTTCACAATAAATTATTTATGAAAAATTCGAGTGAAAAAAATTGTTCATTTTATTTGTAAAATAATTGGGGGGGGGGGGGGGCCTCCACTTTTTTGTTGTCCCGAGGCCTCCGGACCTCTAAATCCGACCCTGGGTATATTGTGCCAAAAAGTACGGACACTCCTGGGCTCATTATAAAATAGCATTGTAAATGTGTTTGTTAGGCTACATTGTATATATTGTTATAAAATAAAAATGGATAGATATAATGAATGTAGTAATGTAAATTTGATATACACTTCGCACAAAAATTTAGGGAGCAAGAAAAAAATCCAAATTTTTTGGGGATTTTCAACAGGCTGTAACTCCTACAAAAATGGTCGTGCAGCAAAAAAAAGCAAATTGTAGCTCTAAGTGTCTAGTTTTCGGATCTGAGTTTGAAAATATTTTTCGAGTAATCATAAGAAAACCACCGAAAAAAAAATGTTCGAAGTTTTTTTGTTTTTTTTTAATCTACGGACGTGGAAATTTTTTTTCGACTTAACCTCTATATGGACCGGATAGCTTGTTTATTCAGCTTTAATTTGGTTTTTTAAAAATCTCGATACGAGCATTTCTCGCTGAGATATCGGTGTTTGAATGGAAAAAGATCATTTTGTCTTTGATTACCAATATCTCAGCAACCAATGATCGCACAGAAATTTTGAGGTTGGTTTCAAAAACTTGAATAAATTCTTTACAAGGATTGGCAATTGAATTTTGAAAAAAAAAAATTTTTTTCAATCATTACATGAATTTGAAAAAGCGACCAAAAAAGGGCTTTTTGTGGTTTTTTGGAAAATCAAGCGCCCAATCAAAAATATTGCGGAAACCACTAATGTTAAGTGTGCCTTTTACTGTTCAATATACCCACAAAAACCCTACGAAGTTTCAATTTAATCCAGCCAACCTTTTTTTTCCCACTTGATCGAATTTTTGAAAAAATTAAAGGAAAAATGAAAAAAAAAAAATTTCATTTTTCTCTCAATTCTGTATTAGTGACTTGGAAAATTTTTGAAAAAAAAAATCGAAAATTTTTGAAAAAAAAAATCGAAAATTTTTGAAAAAAAAATTCCAAAATTTTTGAAAAAAAAAAAAAAATTTTTAATTTTTTTTTTCAATTGGCCCTAAATTAAAGAAATGTAGCGACTCACTTTCTCACCGATTTTCCTCTCCCGCACTTTAATTTTCTTAGTCACAAATTAATTGAATAAATTAAAAGTTGATACCCCAAGGCAAGTCGAATATTCGTTCTACGAATATTGGGACAATAATTTTTTTGTGCGAATTTAAACAGTGTCTAAAAAAAAACAGTTTTTCTTAAAACTAACCTGCTTTCTTGGTAATCGAGCCAATCAACAGTTTTTCTAAAAACTACCGTATTTTTTTAATTTTTAGAAAAGCAAATTAACTGAGTTTTTGCAAGCTTTAGTTTTGTAAGGATCGCGAGGATTTGTTGCACGACGACGACCTTGGCCAACTCGTCGTTGATAATCACCGGTTTCCAAATACCGATTGTATGCGCGAGATACGACAGATGAACTAATGTCCATACGATCCCCGACTTGTCGGTAATTGTACCCTTCTTCCACTAGAGTCACTATCTGAGCGACTTGTGGCGCGGATAAATGCCGCCTAGGCATTATGAAAAAAAATAAAAAGAAAACTAAAGCTTGCAAAAACTCAGTTAATTTGCTTTTCTAAAAATTAAAAAATACGGTAGTTTTGAGAAAAACTGTTGATTGGCTCGATTACCAAGAAAGCAGGTTAGTTTTAAGAAAAACTGTTTTTTTTTTACCCTGCTTAAATTCGCACAAAAAAATTATTGTCCCAATATTCGTAGAACGAATATTCGACTTGCCTTGGGGGTATCAACTTTTAATTTATTCAATTAATTTGTGACTAGGAAAATTAAAGTGCGGAAGAGGAAAATCGGTGAGAAAGTGAGTCGCTACATTTTTTTAATTTAGGGCCAATTGAAAAAAAAATTTAAAAAAAAATTTTTTTTTTCAAAAATTTTCGATTTTTTTTTTTTCGTAAATTTTCCAAGTCACTAATACAGAATTGAGAGAAAAATGAAAAAAAAATTTTTTGTTCACTTTTGATAAAAATTATGACATTTTCAGAGCGAAATTCTTGCTCCTTTAATTTTTTCAAAAATTCGATCAAGTGGGAAAAAAACGGTTGGCTGGATTAAATTGAAACTTCGTAGGGTTTTTGTGGGTATATTGAACAGTAAAAGGCTCACTTAACATTAGTGGTTTCCGCAATATTTTTGATTGGGCGCTTGATTTTCCAAAAAACCACAAAAAGCCCTTTTTTGGTCGCTTTTTCAAATTCATGTAACGGTTGAAAAAAAATTTTTTTTTCAAAATTCAATTGCCAATCCTTGTAGAGAATTTATTCAAGTTTTTGAAACCAACCTCAAAATTTCTGTGCGATCATTGGTTGCTGAGATATTGGTAATCAAAGACAAAATGATCTTTTTCCATTCAAACACCGATATCTCAGCGAGAAATGCTCGTATCGAGATTTTTAAAAAACCAAATTAAAGCTGAATAAACAAGCTATCCGGTCCATATAGAGGTTAAGTCGAAAAAAAAAATTCCACGTCCGTAGATTTAAAAAAAAACCAAAAAAATTTCGAACATTTTTTTTTCGGTGGTTTTCTTATGATTACTCGAAAAATATTTTCAAAAAAATATTTTCAAACTCAGATCCGAAAACTAGACACTTAGAGCTACAATTTGCTTTTTTTTGCTGTACGACCATTTTTGTATGAGTTACAGCCTGTTGAAAATCCCCCAAAAATTTGGATTTTTTTCTTGCTCCCTAAATTTTTGTGCTAAGTGTATATTGGAAAATATGCATGTTATATATAATGCGAGTATGTTAATAATTACAGGATATAATAATTTATTTTTATAAGGAATGGTGAACGTATACATAAATAAAATGGTATGCCTATTGTAAATAAACTTTATCGAATTTTTCATATACTTTATTCAAGTTATTACAATATGTTATTGTTGTGTATCCACGAGTTTTGAGATTTATCCATTCCCAACCATTTACCATAAACATCATTGCCCTTTTTGCGTATTATCTTCTCCACGAGATATATGTTTGGATTGGCAACACGTGGCAGTTCGTATTCGTAGTATCCTCCGGCTATTGGATTTCCACTTGAGTCCTCGACTAGGTACGTTACAGGATAAGTTTGCTGCACCTTGACGATTTTAAACACTTCGGTGGTCCAATTTGGTGTGAAACCTTTTTCAAATATTGTCTTGAATTTGCTTACGCGCACAAAATCATTGACTTTGAATCTTGCAGGAGCCACAATTTTTACATTGCTGTATACGGTGGTTAAGAGTTTCTCCGCGATCGCAGGAGTAACGTCGACGGGCCTCATGCCAATCGTACGATGCTTTCTAGCATTGTACTTCATAACGAGTTGTGGTAACGCATCGATCCACTTGTAATTACCATTGAGGGTAAACATTTTCCCCATATTATTTTTGAGAGTGCGATTGAATCGTTCGACGACCGAGGCCTTCATAATAGAGTACGTCGAATAATGATTGATGTTGTATTTCTCCATGAGTAGTTGCACGTTTACATTGTAAAATTCTCTTCCTTTGTCGGTCTGAAGATTTTTCGGATATCTGCTATGATCGTGTATGATTTTCGCGATCGTTGTACCCATTTCGTTGCCAGTTTTACTTTTCAAGGGTACGGCCCATGCATACTTGCTCAACACATCGATGACGGTGAGGATGTAATTGTAGCCTTTGTTGAAACGCGAATACGGCCGCATTTCGACTACGTCAGCCTGCCACAAATCATCATACCCACGTACGATGACACGTCTTCGCAGAAAGTTTTTTCTTGCTGGTGCATGTAATTCCTCCACGAGCTGCTTTTCTTCGGACCTTTTTTCTTCTCCGAGCATATCGTGTGTTTGACCAGACGATTTTTACAAATCTTCCTGCGTTGTGTCAGCTACAGCGTCGGTTAAGGTAGGTTTACACTACGACACTTTGGTGTATACACTCAATGTATACATCGAGTGTCTGTGTGTGAACACCACTGTCTGATCTCGGGACATTTATTGCGACACCTCGCTAGGTGTCGCGTCGAGCGCCGTGTGAACAGGTTGTGTCGGAGTGTCTGCGGCAGTGTCCAAGTTTTCGAACCGGCGCGAAATTATCCAGACACTCGCGACCCGCGTTAAATCAAAATGGCCATTACGTGGAGCAAGGAGAGCATTAAAAATTTGATATTTTTTGTGGAAGGACTGCCTGAACTTTGGCAAATATGTTGTACTGATTATAACAAATAGAGTAAAAAAACAGGCAGCACTTCAATGCTTGGCGGAACAGTTTGGCACAATATCGGCTAAAGTTGGCAGAAAAATTCATAATTTAAGAACACAGCTTAAGGGGCTATACCAGTGTGAACGCTGGAAATTTGGGTGATTTTCAGGACTTTTTGGACGAAAAGTACTCAATTAAATCGTTTGGTAAATATTGAGATCCAAGCGACTAATGCACTGCCTTCGCAGGCGCAAAAAAAGTTCGTCCACTGCTGACATGATTCCGGCTGATTGAGTAGCTGAAACCGAAAAAGGAAAAAAATGTCGTTAAACTAGAAGGTATTTCCTGTACAATGACGTAGGATTTTTGAAAAATATCAAAATCTAACAAAATAGCGTAGTTATGAAAAAAAGTCTCTTTTCTTGCCTACAAAATGGTCGTTTTTTTCAATGCCAAATCGTCAATTTTTATCCAATCAAAAATATCCTACGTCATTGTAGAGTAAATATATTCAAGAGTACTCAATTCAAATTTCAAGTCAATCGGATCTATT
The DNA here is from genome assembly GCA_964007375.1 of Ophion obscuratus. Classification (NCBI taxonomy): domain Eukaryota; kingdom Metazoa; phylum Arthropoda; class Insecta; order Hymenoptera; family Ichneumonidae; genus Ophion; species Ophion obscuratus. The sequence goes on from OZ023314.1 coordinate 53,046,173, forward strand.
TGAGTTACACTGTCAGCATATTTGAAAAATCTCATTTCGAGAAAAATGCGTTTAGAGATTGAACTATCGATTTTTGCAAGATAAAATGATATTGACATATATAATTTAAATGATAATGATATTCTTGAAAGAATAAACTGTCGAAAAAGGCAAAAAAAATCGATCTTTTTAAAGTGTCGCACTGGTATAGCCCCTTAATAACAGCGCACGAAATTACGGCTGCCGCCGCACGACGTTTCTCCATGGCGTCCGAGCGGGTACTGCAGCTGTGTCAGTAGTTTTGTGTGTGAACACCTGAGACACTTGTGTAGCGACATCACAGTACAGACACTTTCTGGGACACCGAAACCGTCTTATGTGTGAACAGAACGGACATTAGTGTCAGACATTTGTGTCGCAATAAGTGTCGTAGTCTATGCAGGCCTTTACATACTGAATCGTTTTAGACGTATCGTTCATAGTTATTCGAAGCGTATCCTCTAGTGCGATGAATTTCTTCTCAAATTCATCCAGACGTTCTGTTAACAGCTTGATTTTCATTTCCACGTAACGTTTATTAGCAGCATCGTAATCCCCTTCAGGTAGCGCTACGCCTCGTATTTTACGTGATCTTGCATCGAAGCCACTAGAGGTTAGGCAGAGAGCATTATCACGTGTATAATTTCTTATTAGCCCAGTCCACTGATAGTATGAATTATCCTGCGCTCCAAGCGATGATCCGAATTTTTTGATCGACATCTCGGTATCAATAGCGATGAAGGAATGATCATTATCATCGATGCATAGGTTAATTTATAATGAGACCCGCTTCGCGAAGTTCCTCAATAATCGACATTATCTCATTGTCGTGAGCGTTGCTACCCGCGTGTCGTGAAGCTTTCAACAAGCGCAAACGATCGACCAACTCATTGGGATCATTCCAATGCGCGTAATCGATTTTGTTGTTATTTAACGTCATGACGAGCGGTATTTCTATACCTCTTCCAGTTTTTCGGTCGAAACTTAATGGTCCAATTATATATTTATACTTGAAGCCTTTGTTACCCAATACAGGATTGAATATATTGCTATCACGTCGATGTGCATTTGTTGCCAACAATATACTTTTATATTTGTTTTTGTCTTCACCATCGATCGTGAAGACAGCAGCCATCGACGTATCATCCAGAGATTCCTTTCGTCGCTTGCGTTTCAACTGATTCGGTGTAGAAGTTACCAGCGAATCTTGAAATAACGAACGTGTGCGCTTTGTTCATTGTTTCACATCCTTCTCTAGATCCTTTGCTTCCGACATACTCAACGATTCGATTTCCGGCCCAAGAGATTCAATAGCAGCTGATTGCTCAACAATCTGCTTGAGAGGTTCGGTGATTGGCTTGAAGTGTCTCTCCAATGCAAGATCTTCTTCCATTTTTCCAGTCTTCAAAGCTTGATATTTTTTGCGTATTGAGTCGCTTGTTTTCGCAATTTCCCTGGCAATCTTTTCATCAGTATCAATCGTCGTCATCATGCCCACACGAAATTATTTGTCGGTCGTTGCACAGCTGATGTCTCAATGCCGACTGACTACATTACAGTATTGCAAACTCGTTAAATCCATTTCTATATCGACCACCGGACAATGAGCTATCTTTGTCAATCACCATGAAGCCATATTTGTGTTGCCAAAATTTTTGACAAAACACGAGAAAATCTTCATACGACATGTCCATATTTACATGTTCATTGTAAACATGTTTCAAGTTTGTACGATCTTGTTTAAATAAAATAAGCAGATTCACATTGTCGCGTATAAGATGCTTGGGAACCTTGGCATATGTTTGGCAAAGGTAGAAACAATCAACGCTCGAGTGTCTGCCCATCGCAAAGTACTCTCTTACTGTATTTTGTTTGTCACATGCTACGTCTTCGAAAATAAAAATGGAGTTTGGAGGCGCTTCGTGCGGTGGGATAACATCACTATTACTCGAGAATTTAAAGTAGTCGATTTCGTTAATCGATGTCAGCAGATTTTCCAAATATTGATATTTTGGCTGTTGAAGCGATTTCGAGTATACATATAGGTTTTCAAAACGTACACCATTTGGACTTTCTATTAAACTTAACAAAACATTGGTTTTCCCACAATTTGAAGGACCGCAAATAATGCTGCGTATTGTAAGTGGCAGCATGTCTCCATGCTTGCGTACTTGTTGGCCCTCCATTACTCTATCGTCGAAATTGGTCACTTGAATCACCGTCGCTTGTTGCACGAAACGCATGTTTTCTCTCTCGAATCCAAACACACATTCGCCCAAAATGCGTCGTGTAAGGAGTATTTATAGGAGTGCACCGAGCCAAATCCGCTCAGTACTGAGAATGTTTTTGTACCTATCGGACGACTGCAGTATTCTCCGCTTAACGGCTCATCAATTACAGTTTATTCCAAAAGTTGTTTTGTTACAAAATTTTCATCACTTCGTTGACATTTTGTGGGAGAGACTTCCCGAACATATAAAGGCTGATTCGGAAGTACAGCAATATCGCCGATGCACGCGCCATTGGAATTTACCGGGACAGCTAATACACATTGACGGTCCAGCACCGTTTATAAAGAATTGTGCCGAATGTCAAAGAGAAAAGGCAACGGTTTGTTAAATCGAGCAATAAATGCACTTCCGATCGAGTTACATATTCCCGGATACCAATTTTGTGGAACAGGCACTCAGGTAGAGCAGAGATTGGCACGGGGTGATCGTGGTATAAATCTATTGGGTGCCGCTTGTCGCGACCACGATATAGCCTATTCTCGAAGCAATCATTTAGGCGAAAGACACGTTGCGGATAATATACTTGCAACAACGGCACGAAAACGTATTACTGCGAGAGATTCGACTTTTGGCGAGAAAACAGCAGCGACCGCTGTTTGGGCAGCTATGAAAGCAAAAACGAAATTCGGCATGGAAATGAAGACAAAGAACTCATCGACAAAGAAAAAAAAACCCGTTAAGAAGAGAATACTGCCGATAGCAAAGCGTGGCGGAATTTTGCCAATGTTACCATTGCTGGGAGTTCTTGGTTCACGGGCTGGTGGGGCAGCTGGGATAGCAAAGGCTGTGAAGGATAGCAAAGCGGCGCAACGTCAACTTGAAGAAATACAACGTCATAATCGAGCTATAGAAGGCTATGGACTCTATCTCGCTCCCTACAAGCGTGGACAAGGATGTTCAACTAAGAAAAAAAAACGCCAAAACTCGGTGAAAATGCCCATGGATGTAACAACTAATGTACAATTGGAATGCTTTGCCAGGCGCATGCGCATACCATTCTTCAGAGGGGTCTTCATGCGCAATAATTTACCAGTTTATGGTGGCGTGCAACTAGATGAGAGCGGTATAGTAAATTTGGATGATGCCGATGGCCCCGGTACGCATTGGGTAGCCTATGCCAAGAGTCATATATTTTGATAGTTTTGGAAATCTTCGACCGCCCAAGGAGTTGGTGCGATATTTTGGACCAAATACCACAAAAATACAATACAATCGAACATCTCATCAGAATTATAATCAAAGTATTTGCGGACATTTGTGCTTGCAATTTCTCCAAAACATCAATATGTATTTAAGCCATGACAATGTGTCAATCAACTCAGTATTCGAGGGAAACATGTCACTGACGCTTACGTTGACCGGCAAGAGCAACCTTCTAACCGCAAATTACTTTCCCGCTATAGATTTCAATGATGGCTGTTATGAGCTTGGTTTGACGGATTTCGAAACTTATCACACAATACCAAATGTGAATTCATCAAACAACAAATTTTACTTTGACAATGATGACAAGGAAATTATAATCCCTGAAGGATCGTATGAACTGAGAGCCATAAATGCGTATCTGAATCGTGCAATTTTACTCAAAGGGGTTGATAGCGGTGATGAGGCTGAAAATGAAATTGTTCCTCGAAAGGTTGATAACGATGACCTCGATGAAAATGGCGAATACCCAATCGTGCTACGCGCTAATCATAATACACTAAAGAGCGAAATCAAATGTGCGTACAGAATAAATTTCAGTAAACCTAACAACGTAGGATCCCTGTTGGGATTTTCATCAAATCGGATACTGCATCCCTGGAAATGGCAGGAATCTGATGTACCGATAAACATAATGAATGTCAACATTATCCGCATAGAATGTAGTGTCACCACTGGTGCGTACTGCAATGGCGAGCGTGTACACACGATACATGAATTTTCGCCGAGCGTACCACCAGGATATAAGATATCGGAAACGCCTGCGCAAATCATTTATCTTCCGATCGTTGTGCGGAGCATTACGGATCTAACGATACGTATCGTGGATCAAAAGGGAAAACTACTCGATTTTCGAGGAGAAGAAATTACGGTGAGATTGCACATACGAAAGCGACGCTTGTGATGCTCGTTCTGTACGACACGGAATACGCCAGAGCCAATATTTCTACGCGAGATAATACGATCCCACACGATAATACTCTTGCAAGAAGACAAGCGGCATTGAGTGTTAAATTACCCGCAAAGAAGGAACTCAGTGCAGCGAATCGTGAGTTTTTAGAATTTCTGGGATTTATTGTACGACATACTTGAGGCAAAAGAATGACTGACGTTTTGAATATCAGTGGGGAGCCAATCTTTGACGATCGTATCATCAAAATTGAGACTCATACGTACAATCCGTATGCCAATTCAACGTTTGGACACAGCGGTGAAATACGAACTCCTATACAACACCAAGACTTGTACACCCTACCATCTGAAAGTTTTCTCTACGTTGAGGGAAAGTTCACGGTGCTTAAAAAACCAGATGATCAAGCAATAGTAGTATTGGGAAACAATTGCGTTGCATTCATGTTTGAGGAAGTTCGTTATGAGCTCGATGGTATGGAGATTGATCGCAACGTTGGAATAACAACCACGATTAAAAACTACATCTCTCTAAGCCCTGAGAAGAGTCATACTTTGATAAATGCTGCGTGGGATGTAACACATAATAATGGGGGAAAATATTTCAATTTTTGTGTACCTCTTAACATATTACTAGGATTCTATGAAGATTACAAGCGCGTTGTTATCAATGCTCGTCATGAGCTAATTCTGATACGTTCGCGCAATGATAACAATTGCGTATTCAGTCAGCATCCATTAGTAGAGACAGAAGTTGAATTGCTCAAAATACTATGGCGTATGCCTCACGTAATATTAAATGAGATAACTAAATTGTCATTACTTCGAACATTGGAGAGTGGGCGATACTTGAATGTGAGCTTTCGCTGTTGGGATCTATACGAGTATACACTGCTTCAAAGCACAACGAAACACTCATGGACTGTGAAAGCTGCCTCCCAGCTAGAGAAACCAAGATATGTAATATTTGCGCTGCAGACTGGCAAAAAAAATCTATGGCAAAGGACATTACACTATTCGACGACTCGCAATGTTAAACTTTATCTCAACTCGGAATCCTATCCTTACGATGACTTGAATATGGACTTTAACAAAAACAGATTCGCCATTTTGTTCAATATGTACTCTCGATTTCGTAAATCTTATTACGGCTGTAATAGTGATAATTCTTTGCTCACTATCGCAAAGTTTCAATATAACGGCCCTCTCACGGTTATCGATTGCTCGCGTCAGAACGAGTCTGTGAAAAATGCTACCGTGGACGTGCGAATAGAGTTTGCATGTAAGGAAGATTTTCCACCAAATACTACTGGCTATTGTCTGATCTTGCACGATCGCGTTGTTGAATATTGCCCATTGACAAACATGGTTCGTAAAATTGTATAGATCAGCAAGTAACCCCGCTCGATAAATAAATAATTTAAAGACGAGTTTCTTAAATATTGACGTCAGTCATCAATTGATCTTGCTATCGACTTGATCGAGCCATCTTCGTTATGTCTGTACCTACATTTGTCGATCTACAAGGATTCATTGTTGGGAGAAACTTTGTCGTGAAGGAATTAGCGATTCTGAGAGCGGAATGTGTGCTCTCTCATTACATTTTCGCGAGTATCATACCATGGAGACTTCTCACAAAATCTGAGAGATACGAAGTGTCATGGCTGATTCGGAATCATCATGGTCTAAAGTGGACCTATGGAAACGTTCCATATAGCATGGCTCAAGGTTTAATAACAGCTGCAGTTGTGGGCCCAACGGAAGTCGATATGTATCCCATTGTATATGTTGACGGCCATGAAAAACGAGAATGGCTAGCTGATATATTAAATATGAAAAATGATCTAGTTATTGAAACGTTGGACGTGGACTTTGGCGATATGGATATCTTAAGTAAATTAGGCGTAAGCTATACTCTACGATGCGAAAAGCATGAAAAAAATTGTGCATTACAAAATGTATGTAAAATGTTTAATTGGTGGTTGAATCATAAAGATTCATGCAAATAAACGAAATGTGACATTATGTGATTTTTTAATTCTCCTCATCCCTTTCTTTGTTACATTATCTATTATGAGATTACACAGTTGTATAAAATATTGCTCTTAAACGTTGGAGAGACGTACGTGAGACGTTCATGAGACGTTCGTGAGACGTTCATGAGACGTTCGGAGACGTTCATGCGACGTTCGGAGACATTCGGAGACGTTCGGAGACGTTCGTGAGACGTTCGGAGACGTTCGTGAGACGCTCGTGAGACGTTCGTGAGACGTTCGTGAGACGTTCGGAGACGTTCGTGAGATGTTCGGAGACGTTCGTGAGACGTTCGGAGACGTTCGTGAGACGTTCAAGAGATGTTCGTGAGACGTTCGTGAGACGTTCGTGAGACGTTCGTGAGACGTTCGGAGACGTTCGAGAGACGTTCATTAGACGTTCGGAGACATTGGGAGACGTTCGTGAGGCGTTCAAGAGACGTTCGTGAGACGTTCGGAGACGTTCGAGAAACGTTCATGAGACGTTCGGAGACGTTCGTGAGACGTTTAAGAGACGTTCGTGAGACGTTCAGAGACGTTCGTGAGACGTTCATGAGACGTTCGTGAGACGTTCGAAGACGTTCATGAGACGTTCAAGCGACGTTCATGAGACGTTCGGAGACGTGCGTGAGACGTTCAATAGACGTTCGGAGACGTTCGAAAGCCTTCAATAGATGTTCGAAGACGTTCAATAGATGTTCGAAGACGTTCGTGGGTTTGTTTGGGATTTCACCCAACAAACCCAACTGCTTTAGTCGTTGAATGTCTGAAGTTAAATGTATATCTCGCTCTATCTCACGTGCATGCGATGCGGTCGCTCCATCTCTCATTCTCGCTCTCTCTCTCATGCATACGTGTAATCCGATCGCTTCTCTCAGCGACACGGGTCAACCAACTTGGCTCTCTGGCAACAGTCGCTAAATAATAAAATCCATGAAGTAAACAATATAAGACAAAATAAATCAACAGTACATTTTAAATAAAGATCAATAATCGATTATCAATCAATCGATAATCGATATATAACCCCCTCCTCCGCTCCAACGATTTCCCCCTTCCCGCGTGACGTCAGCCTCTCTGCCGAGTCCCCCTCCCCGCGTGACGCCATACCCTACCCCGCGTGAACACCCCGCCCGCACCCCCCCTCAGAGGACCTGGGTTAGAACTGTCACAGTTATACTACTTACGAAAGGTTACCATCTGTTCGTATGTTTCGAAGAAAAACAAAGCGGTGATTCTTCTCAGTACGATGCACAATGATGCTACGATCTCTGATGTATCTCACCAGAAACCGGAAATGATTTTGTTTTACAACAAAAATAAAGCTGTCGTTGATACTATGGATCCAATGTGCATGAGATATTCCACCCAACGGCGAACGTGCTGCTAACTAGATGGCGGCTAGCTTTTTTTAAAGAATATTTTGTATGTCACGGGTGATGCTGCGTACGTTATTTACTATGAAAATAATGATATGCTTGCAAAACAACTAACAGACGCAGCCTTTTTCTACGCCAGCTCTGAGTAGAACTAGCCATGCCAATGATAGAAGAGCGATTTTCTAACCAGCAAGTCCTGCGAAATCATGCAACAAAAATCACATTCGAAAGTTACTATAAACAGCCAGTAACAGAAGTGGTAACTGATAACAACGATCAACGAGACGCTAGTGGTAGAAAAGTTGTTATTAGATCATGCTACATTTGTAACGAGCAGCCCATTCGAAAGAGAAAAAATACAAGGAAGTCTTGCGTTGACTGTAATAAGCCCGTTTGTGATCAGCACACAGCAAAAATTAGAAAATGTTTGAATTGTTATAATTGATTTCTAATATATCTGTGTAAAAGATTAAAATTTAATTATTTTTTTGTAATTTTTCATACAGTTTTTGAATATTACTGTGCAAAAGACGAAAACTCCATGATTTTTGTCCAACAATGATGTGGGTTATTATTATTGTACACAGTACATTCAATAAATAAACAATTCGCAATAAATATGTATTGTTATTATTTATACATTATTATTTATATATTATTATTTATTTATATGGATATTAATCCATATTTTTAAATACAACAATTTTGTTTCTGATATACCATACGAAAATCATGCTTTTTCTATCGGGGTAGCCGGGTACCTGGGTAACGCATAGGTGTTTTTTTAATGCAAAATTTTTTAAATTATACGTTTTTTTTAATATGTAGAGTGCAAATTTCGATAGAAAATCGGTCAAATCATGGGGATTGAAGAAGGTGTTTACCCATCTTTTTTGGAAAAAAAATTCCACAAAACGTACGCTGATGGATACCCGGGTGGCAACACAAGGGTTAAATTGTCTCAACTGTAGTCGATCTTGTGGTACTGGATAGTCGAGAACGGGTTGTATTTTTCTGGGTTCGGTCGCATTCCAAGCTCGTCAATGATGTATCCCAAAAATTCAACCTCCCGACACGGAAAACTACTGTTTTCGCAATTGATCGTTAATTCAGGCTCTAGCAAAATTTCAAATAAGTAGAAGAGCTAGGGCGGTTCTAACGCAGGGATCTCAGGGGGGAGCGTGGCGGCGGGGTCCAGCGCGGGGAAGCGATGTGCCTGGTGGCGGGGGGGGGGGGTCCAGCGCGCGGACGTGACGTCATGCCATGGGTCACTGTGGAGGGGGTAGCCATGTGGTCCGAAGAGCGACTGTCGGGAGGGGGGACTTATTGCCTGGGGGGTGCAAATGACGCAAACGGCTCAGACAGGTCCTGCTGGCCTCCCTCGCCCGTGCCTGGCGCCTCTCCCCCCATGTGTATGCGCGGGACGGCCCCGCCCGGACCCCTGGGGAACGGAGCTGTGGCTTCCGTCGATCCCTACACCTAACCCCCAACCTCCTCCCGTATCCCAGGCCCCCCCCCCCCGGCGGCCACCCTCCGTCGGCATCCCACCCTCCCTCGGGGGGAGGGGATGACGACAAGGAATGCCGGAAAATCCCGCGGGACCATGTGGGCGTGGGTTCACGCACCGCTGGGGCCGCGGGCAGCCCCCCCCCCCCCGTTTAATAATCTTTTCTTTCCAGGTAACTGTTGTTGTTGTTATTTGTTTATTGTCTATTTCTATTCCACGTTGTTGTCCGCGGCTCTGTCCCTCTGGGGAACGGAGCTGCGACTCCCGGCGACCCCTGCACCCGCCCTCCTGCCTCCTCCCGTGTCCCGGGCCCCCCCAGGTATCCCTGTATCCCACCCAGGGAGCCCCCACACCCCCCAGTGATCCCCAGTGATCCCCATTTGCCCACATTGATCCCCAGTGATCCCCAGTGATCCCCAGGGATCCCCAGTGACTCCCAGGAATCCCCCCAAGACACCGGGGGACCCCCCCCGGGCCCCCGGAGGGACTCTCATGCCCCTGTCTGTTGTCTGTTGTCGATTGTCGATTGTTGTTAACCCGGGTACCCTCGGCACTCTGGCTTTTCTTTTCAGGTTGTTATGTTTGTCTGTTATTTGTTGTTGTTGTGTTTCTGTTACTGTTGGGTTTGTGCTGTTGTTGCTGTTGTGCCAGGTACCCTGGTACTCTGGTTTTCTTCTCTTCCAGGTTGTTGTGTTGTTGTTGTTGTTGTTGCTGTTGTTGTTGTTGTTGTTGTTGTTGTTGTTGTTGTTGTTGTCACTGTTGTTGTTGTTTTTGTGGTCACTCAGGTACCCTTGGTGCTCTGGGTTCCCCTCTCTTTTCAGGTTGTTATGTTGCTGCTGTTGTTACCTCAGGTACCCTAGGTACTCTGGTTTCCTTCTTTACCCTGGTTTTCCTTTTCCTTTTCAGGCTGTTATGTTTGCTGTTGTTGTTGTTACTTCAGGTACCCTCGGTATCCTGGTACCCTCGGGATCCTGGTTCCTTCTCCTTCTCTTTCAGGTTGTTATGTTTTTCTGTTGTTGTTATGTTTTTCTGATGTTGTTGTTTATCCCAGGTACCTTGTTACTCTGGTTTTCATTTCCTCTTATCGGGTTGTTGTTGTTGTCGTGTTTGTCTGTTGTTGTCGTGTTTGTCTGCTGTTTTTATTGTTACTTCGGGTACCTCGGTGCTCGGGGTCTTCTTTCTTCTTTCAGGTTGTTATGTTGTTCTTTCCGGTTGTTGTGTTTGTCTGTTTGTTGTTGTTCCGGGTGCCTCGGTACTCGGGTTTTTCCCCCTTTCTCTTTTCAGGTGGGGTATCCTGGGCCCGGTCTCGCCGTGACCTCGGTCGCGGTGATGGCACGGGACCGGGTGCCCCCAACGAACTATTGTTACTGTGTACCCGGGTGCCCTCGGCACTCGGCTATTCTGTTCTTTTCTTTTCAGGTTGTTATGTTTGTCTGTTGTCTGTTGTCTGTTGTTGTTGTGTCGCTGGGTTTCTGTTGCTGTTGCTGTTGGGTTTGTTGTTGTTGTTGCGTTGCTGTGTTACGTTACGTATGGTTGTTATGTTACCCGCTGTGGTTATTGTTATTGTTGTGGTTATTGTTATTGTTATTGTTGTTGTTATTATTGTTATCGTTACTGTTTGTTGTTATCATCGTTATCGTTATCGTTATTGTTGATTGTTTGTTGTTTTATCGTTATTGTTTGTTGGTTTCTGTTGTGGTTGTTGCTGCCGTTGCCGTTGTTGCGGTTGTCGTTACCCCAGGTACCCTTGCTGCTCTGGTTTCCCGTTTCCCTTCTCTCTTTCCAGACTGTTGTGTTGTTGTATTGCTGTTGTTGTTGCTGTTGCTGTTGTTGTGGCCAATTGTGGCCAATGGGGTGCCCCTTGGTGCAGCGGTTTCTCCTTGGTGCTGTGGTTTCCCTTCCCTTCCCTTCTCTTTTCAGGTTGCTAGGGACGGGGCGAGGGGTTTGTGTGCCGCTGTGACCCGTGGGGCCGTGCCGGCATTGTCCCGCGGTGAGTGGCCGGACTGAGTCCGCACGGCCCGGGGGCCCTCGCGCCGCCCCGGCTCTACCGCGCCGTTCCCCCCCCCCTGTGTCTCTGGCGAATGCGGAAAACGGTACAGCGGAAAACCCGGGAGGCCCCTTCGGATGGGGGGTCGGGCACGCCCGGGGGCCGCGCGGTAGTACCGGGGCCCGGCTCGGGCCTAGCTCCCCCGAGTAGGCTGCCCCGTAGCAACGCGTGTAAAATGCCTGTGTACTGTCCGGCAGGGCCTGGTAGCACCAGGATGCGGACCTGCTGGACGCCAGGTGCTGCACCCGCCGAGGCCAAGCGCAGCAAGCCGGTTTCCGGGGGGGGATTACCGGTGCGGGGGGGTTGGGGGCGGGGCGTTGGTCCCTGGGTGGGGGGTGGGATCTCTGGGTGGGGTTTTTGGGGTGGGGAACCCTGCTCGGCCTCACCGGCTGGGGCCCCCACTGAGGGTTGGGGGGGAGGGGTAGTTGTAGGCGATCGAGTTGGGGACTCTCGGGTGAAAGTCCCAAATTTTCATGAACTATGTCCGAGCACAGAAAATTTGCAAAGGTGCCAAAGGACACTGGGCTTCCCGCGGCCCAAACCACCCGCGGAGGGAGGATAGCGACTGGCGCCGGTGGCGGCCGGCGCCGCCCCCGGGGTGCCGGACATGTAACTGACCGGGCCCGGATCGAAGAGTTTGGCCTTCGCGCCGTTAGAGTAGTTCTCGTTAGACAAGAGGGGAACCAAGCTAGGCAAGTAAACCAGCCAACCGTGGCTGCGCGCGTTCAGGTAGCTAGCTGCGTCACCGTCGAAGCCCTCCCAACCCACCCCCCTGTAGAAACCGCGGTAAATGTGGCCGCACCGGGCGGCCGAGCCTTCGACAAAATCAGGGTGTTGCAGCTGAACGCCAGACGTTCGGCTGTCGTTTCGGCTGAGGTGCGTTCACTCGTTGCCGGAAAGCGCCTGGACGTCCTACTCTTGCAGGAACCATACGTCCGGCGCCAAGGCACGAGCCACACCTTCTATGGACTAGGGACTGGAATGAGGGTCGCTGCTGTCCGCTCAGAACGCCCCTGGGCGGCGGTGGCGGTGTGCAACCCCTCCTTCCAGATGATCTTCGTCTCGCAGCTGAGCACCACGCACTGCGTTTGTGCGATGGTGCAGGCACCCGGCTTCTCCTTCTACGTCGTATCCCACTACTTCCAGTGGAGCGATGAGATTGAGGTGCACCTCAGGCACCTCGAAGTGGTGTTTCGTTCGCTGAGGGGGCAGAGAGTTCTCGTCGGACTAGACGCCAATGCCCGGTCCTCCCTTTGGGGACCTCAGGACACGGACAGGCGCGGTGCCCAACTGGAGCGGCTTATCCGTCAGTATGGATACACCGTTCACAATGATGTCAACCAGCCGCCTACCTTCTGGGCGGTCACAGGTTCGTCATACATCGACGTAACCTTGGGGTCGCCTTCCATGAGCCGCTTCGTCGGCGAGTGGACAGTGCGGCAGGAATGGACAACGAGCGATCATAACGCTCTGGACGTCGGCTTGAGGGTGCCGAAAGCCGAGGGAAATGACGGGCGCCCCGCTGTCAGTCGGTTCAACGTAAGGCGAGCTGACTGGGAGCGGTTCGACCAGACCCTCGCTGATTTGTCGGCGCAAAGGCTGGAGGCGCTCCCGCTGACGTCCCCCGTAGAGGTCGAGGAGATGGCTGGCGCCCTTGCGAGCGTCCTCACGGAGGCTTGTGAGGGGGCGATGCCAAGGAAAAAGTTTTTCAGGAAGTCCAACCCGTGGTGGACTGCTCACCTGACCAACCTCAAGAAGGAGGTACACCGGCAACGTAGGGCTCTTCAGGGGGAACGGGATGATGCTCGCCGCCTCGAAATCCGGCTCGAGTACCGCACGTCTTTGCGGGAATATAGCCGGGAGGTGAAGAGGGTCAAGCTCGAAAGCTGGAGGAGCTTCGTCTCGTCGCACGGCAACGAGAAGCCCTGGGGCTTCGTCTATAAGCTCCAGTCTGACAAGCTTCAAGTTGAGAGGGTGCTCAGCACACTCCGGCGAGCCGATGGCTCCACCATGGACATGGAGGAAACCGCCAGCTTACTCCTGGAGGCCCACGTCCCTGAAGATCGGGAAGAGGAAGACACCCCCCAACAGCGGGAAGTCAGGGAGGGTGCCTTCGACGCACCCGCTACTCCCGACGACCCGCTTTTCACACAAGCGGAGCTTGCTGCCCACCTTAAAACCCTCGAGAGCGGGAAGGCCCCGGGACCCGACCTCATTGAGGTCGCCGTGCTGAAAAGGGCCTTCGCGATCATTCCCGATGTGCTGGTTCGTCTCTTCAACGCGTGTTTGTGTTTGGGCGTCTTTCCCTCTGCCTGGAAGAGGGGCTCCCTCCGAGTCCTTCTGAAGGGCGAGGACAAAGACGAAAAGGACCCAAAATCTTATAGGCCCATATGCCTCCTCTCCGTGGTAGGTAAGTTCTTCGAAAAAGCTCTCAAGGGGCGCATTGCGCGGTCTGCGATGGGCCCGGGCAAAACCTCCGAGCGGCAGTTCGGCTTCGTTCCGGGCAAGTCGACGGAGGACGCGATTGTGGAGATGCGCAGGATGGTGGCCGAGTCTGTTGACACGTACGCCGTCGCACTCCTCTTCGACATCTCGGGTGCCTTCGACACCGTGTGGTGGCCCCTAGTTCTGGACAGTCTAAAAGCTAGGGAATGCCCGCGGAACGTCTTCAACGTTATCCGCAATTACTTTAGCGATAGGAGAGTAGGAATTTCGTGGGGTAACAGCGAGGTTTCCAAGCAGGCCACGAGGGGGTGCCCGCAGGGCTCCGTACTCGGCCCAACCTGCTGGAACCTCATGTTCGACGGGCTCCTAAGAATCCTCGAGGAAATCGCCCCGAACAGGTTCGTTGCCTACGCCGATGGCCTCATGGTCATGGTGGAAGGCAACTCGCGGCGGGAAATAGAGGTTAGGGCACAGTCGATAGTAGATAGAATTGTAGCCTGGTGCCAGAGCGCCAAGCTGCAATTGTCCCAAAGAAAGACAGAAGCCATACTCCTTAAGAGTGAATGGCGACGCAGAGCGCCAGTTGGCAGGAGAGGAGGAGACCGACCCGACCGCGTGCGCCGCGCTGCTAGGAGGCCCGATATGGCCAATAGATACCCAACTATCCGGATAGGGGATGCTGCAGCTAAGATAGCTTTTAAGGGTAGCGTTAGGTATCTCGGCGTCCACTTTGACAAGGAGATGGGAATCGGCTCCCATTGCTCCTACCTTAGGAAGAAGAGCGCATCCCTCTTCGAGCGTCTGGGAAAAATCGCGAGAGCTGGGTGGGGACTTAGATTCGATGTAGTCAGGGCTATATATCGGGGGGTTTTTGTCCCGACGGTGACATATGCTGCCGCGGGATGGTCAGACCTCTGTAGAGAGGCTGACATTCGAGTCCTTAGAAGCGCCCAGAGACTAGCGTTGATCGCGGTCACTGGGGCATACAGAACCGTCTCATACGATTCTGTGTGCGTTATTGCAGGAGCTGCTCCAGTGGACATTCTACTGAAGCAAGCCGGGGCCAGATACCAGCTTAGAAAGGGACACGACGCCGAGATAAACGGGGTGGTAATTCCAGCGGGGGCGAATAACGCCGTAGATAGGGTCAAGGATGAGGCAATAAACATGTGGCAGGCCGCCTGGCAGTCTTCCAACAAAGGCCGTACCACATTTGCCTTCTTCGAGAACATCCGGGAGAGATTGGCGGCGGGTTGGTTCCGGCCGAACCACTACACTACGCAGGTTCTCTCCGGCCACGGCAACTTCGGGGCGCGCCTCGCGTCACTCGGGCTTGTCGAGGAGGAGGACTGTGAGTGTGGAGGGCTGAACACAGCCCGGCACTGTCTTCTCGAATGCCCAAACTTCGAACCGCAGAGAGTCGCTCTGCGGGACTTCATCGGCGAGAGAATATGGCCAGCGGCGGCACGCCAATTGGTGGCCACCGCGGAAGCCTTCTCTGTTTTCGTCGACTTCTGTCGGGAGACCCTTTGGCTAAAGGGGGCGGTAGAACCGGAATAGGGGACTGAGTACAACGTCTGGGGGGGTGGACATAGGGGGGGGGGAAAGTCGATGGACCGGGGATGATAGCTAGACTAGCGGGATGAAAACACCATCCCGAACAGGTCAGAACACACGGGTTTTGTCAAGACCAGTGGGGGGTAGGTAGGAGACCGGGTGTCCTGCGGCCTAGCCGGGACCTTTGTCGGAAGCCTCGGCGAACGGCGGACGGACTCGTAATCCTCGCGAATCATCCGATCCGCCACGGCCGTGGGAGCACGGTCTCTAGAAAGAGAGGAAAACAGGTGGCCGCCGAATACACCAACAGACATGAACAGACACACTGCACACACGGAACAACACGCAACACAATCTGCGGGCCCACAGCACTCCCAGCTGTGCCCCCGACAGCACGCCCACACTAGGTTCACAATCCATCTACCCTTACCTATCCTAGATCCTTGTCTTCTGGGCTGTGTCCGGGCGGGACACGGGAGCAGGCCTTCCCGAGGTTCCCCGTGAGCACGCGGGGTTGTCACCGGTGTCTCCGCTGGGGCTCACGCCCTGGTAGAGCTGTCGGGACTGACGCCGCGTGGCCAAACTGCTCTCTTCGCTAGTCGATCCAGCGAAAGTCAAAGGATTTTTCCATTGCCCGACCCTTGGACGTGGTTCTCGGTCTGCAAAGATAGATAGAAGCCCGTAGCGTATGCCCTAGTGGCGAGGTAGCACAGGTTGGACCATTGCAATGGTTCTGCCTTCACAATAAATGTCGGGAGGGGGCAGCCGCTGTCGACGAGTGTTTTGTGGGGGCAGGGGTCAGGTAGTGGTGAGTGAACGTTGAAAACCCATAAATCTCCTAATTTATTATAGACATAAAAAAGATTAGCATCGATGCAGTGTTTTTCTTTCTACACTATTTAGTCCGAGTGAAAATAAAAGTCACACACACACACACACACACGCGCACACACACACACGATGTGTATGTAATGGCCATATATGGGTAGGAAAATTTCGTTAATTTGAAGCGATACATGAAGGGGACGGCTTTTCAAAGCTGTTTATTTATGTGATGCAGGTGTGATGCGCTTGGTTTCGTTTCCGAAATCTTCAAAATGTTTGTATGCATGTCCAGTCCTGTCACGACTCTCGCCGACACCCAAGACAGGTCCTGACAAGTCGGGATTTCTCGGAAAAGCTATAAACTTTAGAGACCTATCGTCAAAGTGTTTTTGACCCCAGATGGGCGACCGCAGCACAGCTGCACTCGGGGAAAAAATGTTTCGATATATCGAGAACTCGTTTTCATTACGAAATATAACGTCGAGATGTTCAGATGTGCGAGTATGTACGCGGTGCATCCGGCCAAGCACCCCCTGGACTTGACCAAAAACGAGCTCGAACACTTTCCAAAGGTCTTGCTCCTAAAATATTGGGGTGAATATGTTGGCTTATTGTGGGATCGTTTGCCAGAACATCATCGGAACGATAGTGAAGTAATATCATATCTTCCATGTATGGAGCATTATAATACACCACAGATGAAAGATCACATCGATGGCCCCCCACCTCAACGTCGGGAATGTGAAAAATGCTGTGGAAATTCTCCACGTACGGGGTTCTTCAAACGTGTTTGAACCCGTTTTTGGGAGTGTGAAAAAATGTCGGGGGAAATTCTCCGCGTACGAGGTTCTTCAAAAGTGTTTGAACCTGTTTATCATGATTGAAAAAGTGGGGAGACGTTTGACAATTGGAGTGGGAGGTTTATGAGGAAGCTTATAATTTCGTAGTCCAAGCTCAGACTGCACCATTCCACCGTGACATCAACATCTCTCCAAAAAGAACTTCGAAAGTGCGGGGAAAATGGATCTCTCGAGTACCAACAAAGTCAGCCTGGTGGTGGAATTCCTTCCAACGAAGAAGCTGTCAGAACTCCGCGTTCACTCGGATCATCGAATCTCCGAAATGAGGGCCGTACAAACCAAGTTTGGGAAACGCTACCTCGCGGACATCGCGGATGAGTTCACTGTCTTCTTACCAGCGCGACTTGTGAAGACCTTCGATGAAGATTTGGAAACGTTCGAGCGAATGCGGCAAGCGGCACGTGATCATCGTCTCTGGATGACATACAAAAGTGGAAAATACAACAGCATAGACTTTTTCCAAGTCTGAGAACACATGGTGTAAAAAATACGAAATTCGTTGGAACATCATCGTCGAACGGCTGTCTGCATCATCGAGAGTATGCTGCAACTGGCGCGTAATAGTCAATTCTACATGCAGTTGTGGAAAATACATCAGCGTCAAGTTCCATCGTCTTGGAGTATGGTGGAAAAGAGCAAATTCGTTGGGGCAGCATCGGTGAGTGGAACAGCCGTCCAAATCACAGTCGTCTCACCATCGTTTCGACGTTTTAAGTGTTTGACTATGTAAAAATGTATTTAAGAAAAAAAACTGTTTTATCGAAATGTATGAGAAGGAGCAATGCAAAACAATTTTCGTCGTAGAATAAATGAATAATACAAATAGTATATATTTTCATCGAAATGTTTTTTATTCATTTAAAAAAAATCCCTCGCTCACACAACGCTTCGTAAACAGTCAACCAGCTTTTCAACGATTTTACATTATCATGGGCGCAGTTGTATTTCGTGTTGAAAAAAAGATGGGGGCATTTCGAGTTTGTGATTTTCGGCAACTTCTGCAGCGATGGACAGTCCAGAGTCTCCAAGTCAATGACGTTTGTCGTGGGATCCGTGAATCTCGATAGCCATGCGCATCTCTCGAATCCCTTCGCATAGATGGTGGGGGCTCCTTGCAAGATTTCTCGAATTGTCTTTCTAGCTGCCTCGTATGGTATGCCGCTGTGATCCCATCGTATTCCATGGAAATTTCGTTCCAACCACTTATTTGTCATTTTGTACTTGACCGGTGAAGAATCCCATGCAAATGGTGCGTCGAAGGCGAGCGTCAGCGGTTCAGCATCCTTGTCGTGGAGTTTCACGATGGACATCTCCTTTAGGACAAATTTGTTGATGGGGCTCTGAAGCCCTGTACATCGACGATAAGCTCCATGTTGACTAACGTGGACGCGAATTATCGGCATGATTTTATCCCAATTTTTTAACCCCACCGCTGATTGGATTGTACTCGACAATACGATCATGGAGGATCATGCAGTATGCTGAAGTTTGTGGCGGAATATTATTTTTCAATTCGAACTCAAGGCACATGTCAACACGGCCGGACTTGAGAGAATCGTTTTGCTTTGAGCAGTCAATGACAACGAGGGGCGCTTTTTATAAAAATTCAATCCTGCTCAGCCATGGTTCAGCCTCTTTGTTGTAATAGGTCGGTTGAAAGTTTGCGTACATCTCGTAGAGTAGAGCATATTGATTTTGATCAATGTTCAAATTCAAATTTCCATATGGATAACATTGTGAGTTGAGGTAAAGTTTGACGTCGCTCAGGTTACAATGATCAAAGTGGCTAGCATTTTGTTGCTTCTTATTTTTCCGTCCCGTCTGCAGCGCGAGTTTGACATAACGTGGCTTCTCCAGCTGATTGGAGGTTTTCACAGACCACATGTGCTTAGAGGTCGCAGGCAGCAGTGGATATTCATACAGTTCCCATGTTCGGAAACTCATGGAGAATGGTGCGGTTTTGGCGAGAAACTTTAATAGTTGAATTTTTCGCTGATCGGAGACTGTTACATACGGCACGAGCCATTCTATTTTATGCAATACGAGTTAGTAGTCTTCGGGCGCTGTTTGCACAATGGCATTGTCGTCGGTCTTTGATCTCGTGAGGATCAACTCGTGCTTGGCATTTACGACAATTTTACGATAATCTTCGGCAAACCCGAGGAGCATGCTGAGCGGTATACAGACATTAAAGTTTCCCGATACATCTACAATCTGCTTCGTCTCTTCGACATCGAGCCATCCAGTGTTCTCGAGCATAGAACGATCAGCCGGTGAGAGAGATGAATATCCCTTAATTACACTCGTAATGCCAACATTCTTATTACGATCGATTTCTATGGCATTCAATTCATATCGCACTTGCTCGAATAAATGACAAATGGCATTGTTGACGAGACTTGTAGCAGTGGTCGGCGTCCCATCACGCTTGGATAATTTCCCACATATGTGTAGAGAACTCTTGCTTGGCAGGATGGAGAGGTCTTGATGTTGGATGGCAATGCGGATTTCATCGCTGTTATTGAAGGTTGAAGATGCATATGGCTGATGAGTGTGAATCTCACAATGGATGATGGATTCATCTAAGACCACGGGTGTCTGAATGTTTACGATTTCTTCTTCCATTTCACGCAACAGGTGCACAGAGCACAGGCTAAATAATTTTTTACACGCTTTCGCCACGCACTTTGAGACCCAAACTCTTCAAGAGTAACACGTTTTGAGATGTTAGCACTTTGGGCGCTGGCCGACGATTGATCGTTTTTATCCATGGCCGTTTATTGTTATTGGAAGATCTATTGAAAACTATACCCATCACGACTTTATATGCAGGCGTATGGTGATTACTTCACCGCGGAAATTTACCAAATCACCATCCTGATCTACTATGCGAAGCTGTATCGCGTCAATCGTTCGGCTCGTGATTGGCAAATAAATTACGTGGGAGGGAACTTCAATGATGTTATAGCCCGGTGGCACAGATGGAAAAAATTCGTGAATTGTGTGTACTTTTTGTCCATTAATATAGGCGCCAGCGGTAATGTTGCACTCAACGCGTAAGGCATTCACTTTGAGAATGGCTACAGCAAGGTCCGATTCGTGCCTTTTATTGGCTTCCAATTCGTGTGCGGTGAAGCCTAGTAGATGCCCAATAGAATCTTTCGGCTCAAAATTAATATCACGATCACACTCGATCTCACTGCGTAGCGTATTATTCTTGGGTTTAATGCTGATTTTTATGTTTTTACGTGAGAGCTCTGCTTGTTCGAACGTCTCAATATCCTCTATTTCATAACTGCCCGTAGGTATCGTCAACACCTCATCTCCAACGTAAAGTTTATCGTGGCCAACGTCGATATTGAGAATAGAGTTGAAGGTTAACAATTCCACGAGACCGAGAGTATAATTTTTGTGTGGCGAGAGTTCGATAGGGGGAAAGTATTGCGCCGCGAGTATGGGCGATGAGCCAGATATGGTCAATGTAAAACTTTCGCCCGTGATGCTGGTAAATTAACAACTGAATTCCCCACATCATTTTCCCCCTATATATAGTGTATACTTGTTTTTGTGCTGCAATTGTCGACAAAGAAATTTGAGACACAAATGCCCACATTCAATCGTATCATGTTCGTGATATCCCTTATAATTATAATTTGCGCTACCAACACGAAAATATCTCATGAGTTCGGATGGTGGTGGAAGATTGCCGAAACTATCAAAGTACATGACTTTCCATCCAGTCTTTTTGTAAGCGACCCAGTGCGTTCCAGGACCGCCATTTTCATCCAAATTTACAATGGCTGCTTCACATTTGAGAGATCCGCTCGCTGGCAATGTGTCACGCATGTAAACTCCGCGAAAATGTGGAATCTTTAGGATTTTTGCATATTTAAGTAGGTCGCGGTCGGTGAGGGGTCGGTGAGGTAGCGTAACTTCTAGTTTTTTGGCTTGATATGAAGGCCCAATCCCTGCTTATATGGTTTCAGATGTAGACCCCGACCTAATGCAATTGCTTCAATTGTCCGATTATGACGCTTACTTTCATCCAATTCACGTTTAGCTGCTTGAGCAGCATTTACGGCTTTAGCTATACTAGCCGCACCACCCGGCAAAGCACCCGCAGCGATAAGACCAGCAAAATTGGGCACGAGGAACAGTAATAAGCCACCAATTTTATGGGGTACAGGTAGAAGCCAAGGTGTGCATACTTTACCACCTTGCATCTTTACAGCTGCACAAGCACACTTTAAAGCTGATTTAATAATCTTATGCGGATTATTACTTTGAATCATTGTCTTCTTTGCAGCGCCAATTATCTTTTTCAAACAAACGCCACCCTTACGGGCCTTCATTCCCATACCAAATTTTCTCTTTGTCTTCATAATATTTGCCCCACACCAAGCACTGGCTTTTTCACCGATACTAGCATCTCTCGCGGTAACACGTTGCCCAGCCTGTTCAGCCAACACTTTATCCGCCAAATGTCTCGCCTCAAGATTATCTGGATTTTTCGAATACGCAATATCGTGTTGTTTGCAAGCCGTATCCAATGGGTTAATTCCCGGATCACCACGAGCAAGGCGCTTGACCAACTTTGTGCCTGGTCCACAATACTGATACCCAGGCAGATGTAGTTCAACGGGGAGTTTGTTGATTAGGCGGTTGACTAAACCTTTACCGCTCTTGCCATGCACGATCATGTCTAAAGACAATATGCGACTGATTGATATTCCCTATAAGAATAGTATTTATATGATTTCATCGTTAGTCGTGTGTGAGATGACGTCCAAGAAGCAAACTATCGGAGGTGGACTCCCCGTGATAAATTCCGACGAGTTCGTCGAAGACGGAGGGAGGAAGAAGAAACAAAAACGTCATGGGAATTTATTGCCGGATAGCATACGTGCATTGTTTTGCGGTCCATCGAATTGTGGGAAAACCAACGCTTTGCTCACTCTCATCATCCATCCGAATGGTTTGAGATTTGAGAATATTTACTTGTATTCCAAATCGTTAAAGCAGCCAAAGTATAAGTTGCTCGAACAATTACTCGAACCTGTGAGTGGAGTTCAATATCATCCATTCGAGGCGCATGAACAAGTGATAGCACCAAGTGATGCACGATCCAACTCTATATTCATCTTTGATGATATAGCATGCGAAAAGCAGGATAATGTTCGGGCCTTCTTTTCCATGGGAAGACACGAGATTGTTGACAGTTTTTATCTTTGTCAGACGTACACTCGTATCCCCAAACATCTCGTGAGAGATAATGCAAATTTCGTGGTGCTTTTCAAGCAGGACGATATGAATCTCAAACACGTCTACAACGATCATGTTAATACGGATATGACTTATACGTGCTTTAAAAATATATGCGTGAAATGCTGGAATTCCGACAAGTATGCATTTGTCACGATTGATAAGGATAGCGATATTAACGAAGGTCGATATAGACAGGGTTTTGATTATTTTTTAACCATTGATAAATGACTCATCGCTGATAGTTGAAGAGATAGTATTGTGCATGCCGTGGCAGTGACAACATGAAGAGCGAACAACTGTTGCGAGAAAATTATGTATTGCATGAAATTGCCAAGACGAGCGATGCAATAGACGAAAGCATCGGATGATGAAAATTGGAAAAGATAGCGATGAGCAGAGAATGCAAGATGTCTTTAAGCCTATCGTGAGATCATTGGAGAAATTAGTGTCATATAAAAACGGTGAGGTGGTGAAGGAGGAAATTAAGGATGAAAAAGTGAGTGATGATGTTGAAGAAGGAGATGTGTTAAATAGTGCGAAACATCAATTGAATACCGAGGCACAAGATTCCTTCAAAAGTGAAACCCAAGATTCGTTTAAATTAATATATGAGGATGATGATGACTCGCAAAATGTCGATGAATTGATGAGTGAATATATCCTACTATTACAAACAAATAGAAAGGCAGACTTGGATGTAGTATATGGTGTACGGAATCTCGCTAGCAACAAGTGAATGATTGGTAATTCTCCGATAATTTTCGACTCTCAACATATTCGCGTGGGAGATGCGACTTATGCGAAAACTGTTGGATTAACGGAGCTGTTGTTTAAAAAAGTGCCCAATGTCGAAATTCTCACACCGGACAATTTGAAAAACTATGAAAAGATTGTAATCTCAACGAATGCGCACAAAAAAATGTATAAGCCTAGTGAGGCTATACGACGTAATACCAGCCACAATTTTAACACATATATTTCAAATATTAGGGCTTGCATATTGTTCCGAACTACTCGACTATTCGAATATCCGTGATATCCGAATACGTGAAATCTGATACTTCAAATTCGGACGGTTCGAGCATCCGGGTAGTTCGAGTATTCGGACAGTTCGGGCATCCGGGTAGTTCGAGTATTCGCACAGTTTGGGCATCCGGGTAGTTCGAGTATTCGGACAGTTCGGGAATCCGGGTAGTTCGAGAATTCGGATAGCTCAGATACAGGGTTGCGAAATTTGTAATGAAAAAGTAATGCATTATTCATTACTTTTTTAAAAAGTAATGAATGCAATGTAATATGTAATACAAAATGCAATATAATATGTAATGACAAAAAAATTCATTACACATTACCTTGTAATGGGCAATGGACATTTTTCTTACAATATTTTTTTTACAATACAAAATATAATTTAATGAGTAATGGAATTTGTTTAAATTACAAAATCCAATGTAATGAATAACGGAAATTGTTTACATTATAAAGTGTAATGTGATGGATGGATGGATGGATGGATGGATGGATGGATGGATGGATGGATGGATGGATGGATGGATGGATGGATGGATGGATGGATGGATGGATGGATGGATGGATGGATGGATGGATGGATGGATGGATGGATGGAT
Organism: Ophion obscuratus; assembly: GCA_964007375.1. NCBI lineage: Eukaryota > Metazoa > Arthropoda > Insecta > Hymenoptera > Ichneumonidae > Ophion > Ophion obscuratus. Next base: position 53,070,140 of record OZ023314.1, read on the forward strand.
GGATGGATGGATGGATGGATGGATGGATGGATGGATGGATGGATGGATGGATGGATGGATGGATGGATGGATGGATGGATGGATGGATGGATGGATGGATGGATGGATGGATGGATGGATGGATGGATGGATGGATGGATGGATGGATGGATGGATGGATGGATGGATGGATGGATGGATGGATGGATGGATGGATGGATGGATGGATGGATGGATGGATGGATGGATGGATGGATGGATGGATGGATGGATGGATGGATGGATGGATG
>OZ023314.1:53075408-53199940 GCA_964007375.1 Ophion obscuratus
TTTAATAAGCCTCCAATAAAAAGACAACCGAATTTCGCCGTTGGTGATAAAGTGAGAATCAGCAAATTTAAGACTATTTTCGAAAAGGGTTACACCCCAAACTGGACAACGGAAATATTTACAATCTATCGTGTGAAAAAACTCATCCTGTCACATACCACTTGAAGGACCATGAAGATGAACCGATCGCCGGCGGTTTCTACGAACAAGAGCTTCTCAGGTTCAAGCACCCCGATATCTATCTCATTGAAGCAGTGTTGAAGAAGCGTGGTAATCGGATGTTTGTAAAGTGGTTAGGTTTCAACGATAGCCACAATAGTTGGATAAGTAAATCCCATTTGTAGTAGATAATAAAGAAAATGGAAACATATGTATGCTTTATGACTCTCGACCTGCTGGTCGTCCCCGCATCCCTCCAAGGCCGCCGGCCGACTCCACAGCAGGCTTGCTTCTCCCCTTCTCGCCGTCGCCCTTTTTCGTGGAACGTGAGGAGATGGATAGAGTGAATAAACACATGTGATTATAAAAAGACCGCTTCTTTATTTACGGAAAATAATAAATCCATTCTTGCACAATTAAATATATACAACAAACATAATTTTACCATCCAGTGAACAAAATATATACATAATTTTCACGAGTTTTATACATCAATATTCACAAAGTATACACAATTTTACATCAAGGTTGTGGACAAAAAGTTACAAAACTTTTCACGACGGTATTCTGTAATGCCCTCATGGTAGGTATCAGAGGTCCTAGGTATGATATACCGCTTATCATCATGAGGACTTAGAGCGATTTTCGTCTCACGAATGGTGTAGACCTTGTGCAACTTCGATCGAATACACGTTTGACTACGCATCATTTCAATGTCTTGCTTCAAGCATCGGGCATAATCATCAAACGTGATTGTCCTAGCCACAACACTGCTCTTGACACCTTTAACTTTTTTAGTATCCTTCTTACCCTCGACACGTGTCGCATACATTTTCGATCGAAGTCCAATGAACTCGGTCATAATTGCACCATTGCATTCGTCTTTCATGATACCGGGTATCTTCTTATTGACAAGCGGCATATCATACCTATCGTCCGCTGAATAGTCGCTCGTATCAAATTTTTCAATGTCGCACTTCATGTCTGCATATACATCTTCGCTCTCAATGGCATATATGAGGCTATCTGTATCGGTATACATCACTTTACATTTATTCCGATACAATGGTACCATATACTCGATATGAAATCCATACAAGCACGTTTTGGATATGTCGAGTATGCACATACCCACATATATCGCCTTGTTGAACTTCACCTCGAGATTGCGAAATTCTACGGCAACGAGGTTTTCGGAAAAAACGCTTCGGCTGTGGAAGTTTGGCATCGCAATACTTGCCTCCGCGCCATACCTGCCCTCCCATTTTGTCAAAAGCTTTACATCTACATGATTGCGCATATTCTCCATCGTTTTGCCAAACACCGCATTATTCATCAAATTGAATAAATTATTTTCAAAATCGTTGTCGGCCAGCGTTTGAAACTGAGTATTCAACTCGATATATGAACGTAGCCATGGGGATTGTGTGAATTGTAATACCCTATGGATTTTCCGGAGGCAAAGTCTATGACGTAAACATTGTTGTAAGTTTCTGTAGTGTATGATGTAGCGTTTTTTATCGCAGACGGTTGCTAGTAGCTTTTCCTGCTGCTTACCCGGTGGTTTTTCGTGTATTGGACAAAACGGCAGGTCTTTGTGCGCATCATGTAGAGATTGGGGATATTCCAAGTCGACTTCAAGGATGTAGCCTGTCGGTGAATCTAGCGCGATGAAAGATGGATCAAAATTGGACACATCGTTGACCCATCGAAAATCTGCATATGGCAAGGGTTGACACATTGCCCATCCATACAAATTGTTGACGTCAAAATACATCAAGTATCATGATGCTTTCGATGGATCAAACGACTCCATGTACTTGTTATTAGCGTGTGCATATCGGTTTGCGCATTGACGGAGACCACCGCGTATACCCCGCTCAACGAATAAAACCATGTCGATGTCAGTTAGTAATTCAAACTTGACATTCGAGTGTTTTAACATTGCATCCCAGGTATACCCCGGTAATGTGTAGTAATACGCGGGATCTAGGCCATAGCTCTCAATGCACGTATTCCGAAAGTTTTCGAAAATGTCAGCTAATAACAAGACATCTGTCTTCAAGTACAAATCGCTATAGTCACCCAGCGTTCGAATCAAGAACCGCTCCCAAACTTTCTCAGCATGTGCATACTCGCTCTCGCATACTATAGCATATAGTGGTAGGCAAGTGTCCTCTACCTTGGTCATGTCATCAATATATTCATAAGGGAAGACCCCTTTTCACGTCAACAAATTGATATCGTCTGTCGAGAGAGTTGGGAATTACATGCGTAAAATTTTGAGTTTGTCCTCAGTCAAAAATGAGGCTAATTTGTCGAGACTCGTGTTGAGGAATTTGTATGAATCGATGAAGCACAATTGGATCCTATGTTTTGAATTGTCTTTAATTTCATCATGGTTCATAAAGGAGATGTATTTCTCCTTTGTAATTGGAAGCACATCGGTTCTTCCTTCGAACGCTGTGGCTACTTCCTTGATTATAAAATGCGCATCATAACCGGATAAATTGTGGAAAACTACAGGAATGAAAAATGACTGTTTGCAATTCAAATTGCAGTTGGAATGGGCAGGGCCTCTATACCGTCCAGTCAGATGGCAATGATCTCGAACGCGTACATCTTCTTGCGCAAATGGTTTCTTACATATGTGGCATTGAGTCGCGGCTCGAAAACTAGCCCACTCACTCGGTGTTAAATATACCATTGGCACGTTGTCGCAGAAAATTTCTTTTATCCGCAGTGCTAGATTTTTTAGTTCTTCGACAAACCACGAAATACAATCAGCGCTGCGACGCGAGTGATATGAAGATAATGAATCGTCATACGAACAACGCACATAGTATCCGATGCTAAATACTTCATAATGTTGATACATATCTTTCGCCAGGTTCTCCCCATCGGTCTTTGCCAGCACACACTCCAAATCAGCATACACGATGAAAGGATGTAGCTCTTTCCGGCTAAAGTTGCTGAACTGGAGCCACTTATTGGTGTCGTTTGGTAGTCGAATTGCACAGTCGTTTATCGCCCCACAATCGACCTCGTGCGATTGCAATTTTTCCTCGGAACCGAAGTAGTGCAAACACCTGCAAAAAAAATATTGTTTTGTTTAATTCGTCAAGCATATATAATTACACACACACACACACACGCGCGCGCGCGCGCACGCACGCACACACGCACACACACACACACACACACACACACACACACACGTATATATATATATTATGGTAACTACATACCGATCACAGATATATTTTTATGCTCCTTTTTGGTCAGTTGCGCCCTCACGCGTCTCGACAGATTCTTGATCCATATGAAGTGCCCCACATTGTTGTCCTCAGTATCTTGCATGTACAGCAAATTGATGTGCTTTTCCTTCTTGTGTTGAGTGACTCGTATTAGTACAATGTCCTTTTTGATGGTGGTGGTATACACGTTGATCGATAGATTGTTATGAAATTCAAATTTTTTAATTTGATGTATCGTCACCGGGAATTTAATATCCTTCAGATTCAGCAGTGTCCACTAATGAGGATAAGAAGATGGACGGTCACTGTGTCGTTCAGCTGGGTATAGAGCAGCGACAACTGCCCACGCGAAACATGCATTACCGCTCGATTCGACGTTAACCACAGCCCTCTTCAACATTATTTCTCGCGGCAATGATATGGAGCACTCACGTTCTTGAAATTCATCGAGTAAGGTTAAAGTGGGCTCAATAACACGCTGTTCATACCACTCGTTCAAATCGCTTGTGATAAATAGTTCGCAGTTTCGCGTGTTGACACTTTTATTCGCATGTTTGTCACCACTTGCGAATTCACCATTAAACACTGTATTAATTTTAATGCTGTTGTGCTTGCAGATAATATTTTGTACATGAAGCACTAGGTCCCGAGCATCATTAAGAAATTGTTTTGGCTCTATGTGACTGCGATTGATTACAGAACCAGTCAATATTCGACTCTTGAATGATGTGTCAATCTCACGCCAGATTAATCCATGATCACCACGCCCTGCGCCCATGTGTATAAAACGGCTGCATACAGAATTATTCAATCCTTCCAGACGCGCTATTTGGGCTGTCAGTGACTGTTGATGTCCAATTACCAAGCGCGGGCGCTTAGTTCGGCTTTGCGTTTCTAACACTTCGATGAACTCGACGCAGCGTTGCTCCCACGCAGTAAAATCTTCGAACGAACTTAAAAGCGCGGCTTGATCGTGCAAGCTTTGTTCAATGTTTTTATCCATAGTAGTAAGTTGGAGACGACTTCCGCGATGTTAGCTGACTGGCTGCTTCGTTCAAAGTGTGACCAGTTTGGAGCGCAGCAGATAATTTAAAAAAAACGGCTCGCCGTTTAGACGAATGAAAAATTTCAGCTTTCCCCATATCTCGGGGAAAAACCGGACGTTTTTCCGATATTGTGTTGGTATAGCTTGCCCGAGGAAGAAGCGACATAGAAAACAAGTCGGGATGCATGGAGTTAAAAGATGTATTTTATGGATCCTGCAGTTGTGATCAATTGGTCCATTGGCATCAAAGGCTTTCGACGATAGACCCCTAGAGTTAATCGTTTTTTTTCCCACGAAAATACGTCGTATTCATCTATGTTTTGGAGGTAAGTTGCGCATACATGGTAATCCAAAAATGTGTGAAGATCATGAAAATCAATGCTTGATGAGTATGGCTAGATTTCACCTCGACCATGGAGTACCCCTTTTCTGGACAGCAGACCCCTACAGATTTTCCGATAACGCGCTAGTATATATTGACCGAGGGAAACGAGACAAAAATAACGAGTCGGGATGCATAGAGTGAAAAGATTCATTTTACGAGGCCCTGTAGCTCTGCTCAAGTGGTCTATCGAGGCTAAAGACGATAGATCCCTAAAGTTGATAGTTTGTCCAAGAAATACGTTGTTTTCATCTATGTTTTGAATATTCGAGCTATAAAAAAAAATTCCCATCGTGAGTGGCTGTGAATGAAAACAAGCTTCAACCCTGACTTGTAAAACTTGTGTCAAGAGTTGGCGAGATTTGGCGGATTTACATGCGACATCTTAACATGATATTTCGGAATGGGAAAGAAGACCCATTTTTTTTTTTTTTTTTTTTTTTTTTTTGGAGCACTGTTTCCTTCCATAGTGAAGACACTAGGATGCTCGTTATGATAAGCCAGTTAAGTCTCCATGACCTAGACTCTTGTGCGGAGATCGTAAAAGTCGCAGCGTAATGAGTTTGACCATCTTCCACCTCCACGATGAAGTGTCCCTTTTCTGGATAGTACAGCCTGCCCCTAGAGGGATAGTTAAGAAAAAAAAACTTTTCGTTAATCCCTGGCCAGGATGCAACATCTTGGAAGGTCAAATTTTTCTACATGCTCAGACTAATGTTGAAACGAAAAAACCCATTTACACATCCTACAGACCATCCCCACCATACTACAATTCAATGGAGTACAGACATTGAAAAGGGTGCAGACGTTGAAAAGAGCTTTGGACGACAGTTTTCACCATTCCAGTTTTCGTCCTCCGGCGTACAGTTTTTTCGAAGAAGAAAATCTCCAACCAAACGTGGAAAAGTGTATCATGGCTGACCAAATCCGCGAAGTTATTGAAATCTTTGATGGTGAAGTGGATGAAATCGTCGACCATGGAGTTATTATGATCAACGATCAAGTGGGTGAAGGTGGTGAAATTATCAACGAGGTTGATGACATCGAGGTGATTGACATCGCCAGCGATGATGACGACGATGATGACGATAATGACGAGGAGGAGGATATGGATTTTGATGAATTGGATCGTGATAGTAGTGAAGGTGGTTACTTCAGCGACTCGGATGATGAACATCACGATGAGCGAAGAATAAAATTGGATTTGCAAAACATACACAACTTTAACTGGGAAACTATCCTATGCATCACGGCGCAGTACTACAATCCATATCCTGGGGTAATGTCTTGCATTTCCTGCATGCTGGATATGGATGGCATGTTTGGACCGGTGAATCGAGTAAGTTGCCACTATCGAGAACGCTATGGTGCCATGAGGGAGCAGTACTGTGGGAACTACCAAAATTCGCTGCAGCACATCATCCTGAGTAGCGCATGTTCAGCCTGCTTAGCATTGTTTCCGGCCGTAGATCATCAAGCCCATAATGTGCAAGGAAACCATATGGTCGATGACTACAATGAACAAATGGGAAACAATGGCATGATTGACGGCGATGACAACGACGACGATAGTGATGACGATCGCGACGAAGAAATTATGGACATCGATATTCCAGATGATGACCTCCAGTTTGTCGATTCTGCATACGAGAGTGACGACGTTGGTGAAAGTCGCGAGGCGCGAGAAGATGTGTTGGGAGTGCGACATCGTCATCGTACCCTTCATGTGCAAAACGTGTATTGTGTGAATTACACATACATAACTGCAGACGACCGAGCGAAATATTGTACCACATTCTTCCTCGAGGATAGACATATGTATGTGGATGCAACAGCAGTCACCGGCCATTATTGAGAACGGTATTCTGCGATAAGGGGGATATTCTGCAGCCACTGTCGAGATCCGCTTTATCAGGTTGTCGAACACTGTGTATGTTTGACTTGCCGGAAGGGGACACTCAGCTGATGGTATGTATTATTGTTGAATGTTGGCATCATACATTTTGAATAATTAAAAATATATATATGGAACTATATAGATTAATGAGGAAAATTTGTCTGTTGTTTTGTTTCAGAATAATGCCGCCGGGTGCGCGCGATGCACACACACACACACACACCCTTATTGTAAAATGTTATTATTAATAAACGATTATTCTATATTTTTTAATTCATAGAATTCTTTTTTTACCCCCCACCATGTTACGCCACATACCCACTCTCCCATGTCAGACTCTTCCCCCGGCGCAGAGGTCTGCGGCATACCACCTCCATACCACCACACACCCGCGGACGACTGCCCCCTCCACCAGGCACTTGGTTTCGCCGCGCTGGATCCCGCCGCCCCGCTCCCCCCTGAGATCCCAGCGTTAAAACCGCCATAGCTCTTCTACTCAAATAAAATCGAAAGCAGCGGAATGTGTTCATCAAGGTTCTGGCTTACTACAACCTAATCGTTGAGGTATACGAATACTTGATAGACCCATTGATTTGGCAATTTACGATATATTAAAATCCCTTCAAGCCATCTTTTCAAAGTGTCCGAAAGCCGTTGGAATGTTGATGGCGCCTCTGTTAGACCATAAGGCATTCTGAGCCACCTCAGAAAGCCCTTACCCTCAACGGCAAATGCTGTATATGACCGACTTCCTTCGTCCATAGGAATCTGGTGAAATGCTTAACTCATATCCAACGTCGAGAATATCTGGGTGTTGTGCAATTGTGATAATAGAGGTTTTTTCGTTTTCTGATTCAACCCATTAACGCCTAAGAATCGCGATTTTTTCCTTCATTTTCAAGCCAGATTTTTATTATATAAAAAAAATCATAAAAAATGAAGAGATACGTTCCCTAGTATTTTCGAGGGTGCTCTTTCAGAATCTGGGGTCAAAATCGGGTTTTGTCCATTAGGAAAAAAAATATGGCGGTTTTAAACAAAAAAAAACAAGAAAAATCAATGATACTTTTTTTCAAAATTTTTTTTCACCTCGAAGCCGTTGAAAAGTCTGGTTTTTTTTTCAACCATGGGTGCATAGAATAGTGACGATTGAACAATCAATTTTTTAAATTCGTCGCTGTGAACATTTTCAACCCCAAAATGGCGATTTTCACCCCCTGAGTGACACGAAAAATTTTACGCTCGGTGTCCCAAATGAAAAGTAGTTGGATTTGGACGAAAATTGGTACTCAGAGGTTTTTGAGGTCGCTAATTACGATTCTGTTCTCAAAATGCTGAAATTCAAAATGGCCGATCCAATATGGCGGACACAAATGCAAAAGTTCATTTGAATTGGATAAAACGTGGCACTCGGGGATTTTCGAGGTCGCTGATTATGATTCTGCTTTCAAAATTCCGAAATTAAAAATGGCGGATCCAATATGGCAGACACAAATGCAAAAGTTCATTTGAATTGGATAAAACATGGCCCTCGGAGGTTTTCGAGGTCGCTGATTATGATTCTGCTCTCAAAATTCCGAAATTCAAAATGGCGGATTCAATATGGCGGACACAAATGCAAAAGTTCATTTGAATTGGATAAAACGTGGCACTCGGGGGTTTTCGAGGTCGCTGATTATGATTCTGCTCTCAACATTCCGAAATTCAAAATGGCGGATCCAATATGGCGGACACAAATGCACAAGTTCATTTGAATTGGATAAAACGTGGCACTCGGGGGTTTTCGAGGTCGCTGATTATGACTCTGCTCTCGAAATTCCGAAATTCAAAATGGCGGATCCAATATGGCGAACACAAACGCAAAAGTCCATTTGAATTGGATAAAACGTGGCACTCGGGGGTTTTCTAGGTCGCTTATTATATTTCTGCTCTCAAAATTCGAAAGCCTTCGGGTATTTAAATAGCTGGTATTTTCAGGTATTTAAATACCCAAAGGCTTTCGAATTTTGAGAGCAGAATCATAATCAGCGACCTCGAAAACCCCTGAGTACCACGTTTTATCTAATTCAAATGAACTTTTGCATTTGTGTCCGCCATATTGGATCCGACATTTTTAATTTCGGAATTTTGAGAGCAGAATCATAATAAGCGACCTCGAATACCCCCGAGTGCCACGTTTTATCCAATTCAAATAAACTTTTGCATTTGTGTCCGCCATATTGGATCCGCCATCTTTAATTTCGGGATTTTGAGAGCAGAATCATAATCAGCGACCTCGAAAACCCCCGAGTGCCATGTTTTATCCAATTCAAATGAACTTTTGCATTTGTGTCCGCCATATTGGATCCGCCATTTTTAATTTCGGAATTTTGAGAGAAGAATCATAATCAGCGACCTCGAAAACCCCCGAGTGCCACGTTTTATCCAATTCAAATGAACTTTTGCATTTGTGTCCGCCATATTGAATCGGCCATTTTGAATTTCGAAATTTTGAGCACAGAATCGTAATCAGCGACCTCAAAAACCTCCGAGTACCAATTTTCGTCCAAATCCAACTACTTTTCATTTGGGACACCGAGCGTGAAATTTTTCGTGTCACTCAGGGGGTGAAAAGCGCCATTTTGGGGGTGAAAATGTTGGCAACGATGAATTTAAAAAATTGATTGTTCAATCGTCACTATTCTATGCACCCATGGTTGAAAAAAACCGGACTTTTCAACGGTTTCGAGGTGAAAATAAATTTTGAAAAAAAAGTGTCATCGATTTTTCCTGTTTTCTTTGTTTAAAAGCCGCCATATTTTTTTTTCCTAATGGACAAAACCCGATTTTAACACCAGATTCTGAAAGAGCACCCTCAAAAATACTAGGGAACGCATCTCTTCATTTTTTATGATTTTTTTATATAATAAAAATCTGGCTTGAAAATGCAGGAAAAAATCGTGATTCTTGGGCGTTAATGGGTTAATATGCGGTAGTCAACACAGAATCAAAGACCGCCGTTGGCTTTTGGTATCACTACCGGAGAATTTGACCAATCACTGTTACTACCCAAATATAAATTTCTTAGGGTTAGCCTGACTAGGATTAGGCCCCGATCGGGGTGTGATACGGGTAACACCTATTACGGATATCCTGTTCCGGCCCTCATTGGGCCGGAATTATTTAGGCCCTAAATCAGGCTATACTATAATGGCCCTACTAAGGCCGTGCCTGATAAGATCCTACTAAGGCTTTCCCCGATAGGGCCCTACCAAGGCTTGCCCTGATAGGCCCTACTCAGGCTTTCCATGATACAGCCTTACTAAGGCTGTCCCTAATGTGGTCCTACAATAGTTCTAAAACAAACAAAACACGCATTTGTGTCTCATTAATCTATATGACTAAAGTTGACTGGGAATACTTACAATTGGCTCGGTATACATTTATGCAGGTGGTACACATGTCGAGTAGAATTATTTGGTGCAGTGAATCTTGACAGTCTTTGCAGAAAATTCCCATCTCAGCATAGCGTTCGCGGTAGTGACCGCACACTCTTATGGCTTCTCCAAACGTGTCCCGTGCGTGGAAATAGCACGAAGTGCAATACTTCGCTCGACCATTTGTCGTGAAGTAAAAATAATTCACACAATATTTGACGTTCTGGTCGAGAAGATAAATTTGAAGCATGTCCATTTTATTTTCCCGAACAACGTGGTTTTCACTATCAGATCCACTTTCATACGCGGAATCTACCGATTCGATATCACTTTCCAGATCGTCTACATCCATAACGTCTATTTCGTTGTCGTCGTCGTCGACGATATCAATCACGTCAGCTTCGCGGATTTAATCAGCCATTATTGCACTTTTCTTTTTTCTACAGCTCTTTCGTTTTAAAAATGCCCCTCGGAGGTTGGAGACTGGAATAGGGAAAAATGCTGTCCCGATTTCTGAGATTTCGATTTTTGGATCTCTATTGGGGTGCAGAATGGTGGGATGGTATTGCCCGAATTTTTCCATACTTCAACGCTAGGATATGCAAACGGTTTTTCTCCTTAGCCTGTAGGAAATAAGGGGATGGGTGGGAGAAAAAATGGCCTTCTACGATGTCGAAAGATTTTTTCTCAATGTTTGTTTCTTTCTTGACTGTCGGCAAGGGTGATGATGCACTGTAAAAAGTGACCCTACATCGTGGAGACGAAGGCTGATCTGCTAGGACTCATCTCCAGTATTGAATTTTACGATCTCCACAAAACCATGTTTGAAAACAACGTATGGAGATCCATAAAAGTGGTTTCTCATAGCGAACATCCCAGTATTTTGGGATTTCGGATTGCTATGCATGCACGACTTGAGCACAGACGTCCTATCGGTTTGCACACACACACACACACACACATTCACACACACATGTATATATTCTAAGGTCATCGAGAACCTTCTAGAACATTCGAGAAGCTTCGCGATATCCCCCCCCCTCCTCCCCCTCTACCCGCACCCCCCTCGCCCACACTTGAGCCAGAACCGACGCTGTATATCTACTTAAATGTTTTCTCACATATGTGGCAGTGCGTAGCGCGGCGGAATTCTGCCCATTCCTCGCGTGTCAAATGTATCATGGGGACATTAGTACATAAAATGGTTTTCACGCGAATAGCTAAACTTTTTAGTTCTTGACCGAACCAGGAAATGCAATTATCACTGCGAGCCGACTGATATGTGGATAGGGAATTGTCATGTGAACAATGCACGTAATACGCAGCACTGAATACTTTGTGCTGCTGATACCTATTTGGATCGTCGGTTTTCGACAAGACACACTCAAGGTCTGCGTATACAACGAAGGGGAGATGCTGCTTCCGATCAAAGTTGTTGAAAGTGAGCCACTTGTCCTCATCGCGTGGCAACTGAATGGCATATTCGTTCAGCTTTCCACAATCCGTTGTGTGTGACTCTAGTTTCATATTCGAACTGAAGTAATGCAAGCACCTGTGCAATGAGATTTAATTGTTTTTATTCGACCGATTTTTTTTCAAATATATAAGTATGTCGCATATTTGATTGTATTGTAGGTTTACATACCGATCGCAGTTATATTTTCGATGGTCCAGCATGCTAAGTTACGAGCTCACCAGCCTGGATAAATTTTTAATCCACGCAAAATGTCCAACATCAGTGTCTGATGGATCTTGAAGGTACAGCAAATTTATATGCTTATCCCTTTTGTGCTCACTAATGCATATTGGAAGGGATTTCTTCTTCTCGACGGTATACACATTGATTGATTAATTTTTTTGTCGTTCGAATTTTTTTATTTTTCATAGAGTCACGGGGAAGGCAATACCTTGCAAATTTAAAACCGTCGAAAAATGTGGATATGACGATTCACGATCACTGTTACGTTCGGCGGGGTATAGAGCCGCGACCACGGACCACGCAAAACACGCATTGTCATTGGACTTTACATTTACTACTGCACGCTTTGTCATTACTTCCTGTGGCAATTTAAGGTGGCAACCGGCACACATTGGACTATATTTATTCACACTTATGGTTAAATTTAGAATTTTTAACAAGATCCAGCCACTATCGCGTTCTTGAAATTCGTCAAGGGATGCTAGAGTGGGTTCTACAACGCATTGTCCATACCACTTATCTAAATCAGGTGATTGAAAAAGTTCCAAGTTTTTTGTATTGACACTTTTGTTTGCGTGCTTATCTCCTGCCACAAACTCACCATTGAACGTGGTATTAGCCTTTACACTAAAATTTTGTTCAACAATATTTTTCACATGTAAAAGCACTATGTCTCGGGCATCTTCGAGAAATTGACGTGGTTCAATATGGTTGCGGTTAATTACTGAACCAGTCAGTATGCGACTTTCGAATGCCGTCTCAATGTTCCGCCCAGTCGAAACATTTCCTCGCGCACTACATCCAGCCTCCTCATGAACAAAACGTTGACGTATCGATTTTTACAAACTTTCAAGTCACGCTATCTAATCGGTTAATGATTGGCAATTAGCAATTGTCAATCGCGGACGTTTATTTCAACTTTGGTTCTCCAACGATTTAATTAATTCTCGTAGTCCTTGTTCTAACACGATGCTACACATATTTATAAGTTTTAGAAAACTGTTGAAGTAAGAAACGATGTTGGTTTGTTGACTGCTCCATTCAAAGTGTTAAAACTTCCGAGCAGCAGCAATCACAACGTTCCACATTTTAAAGAAAAAAATATTTTCCCTCTTTATCATTTTATTAGAAGTCTAACAGCCGCTCAGGCTCTTTTTGTACCATCATTCGTGTAGAGTCGGGGATAGTGCAGAAAAAAATAGAGCGATCAATGTAGGGTCCGTGAGGGATTTTACGCGTTTTTAAGGACGGGCCGTGTTGCTGACTGACATTAAACGCTATTCGATATCTAGACCGAATATTGAACATGGTGTCAGAGGCGTGAGTGAGAGAGACATACTATATATATATTATATATGCGCGCGCGTGTGCGTGTGCGTGTGCGTGTGCGTGCGCGTGTGTGTGTGTGTGTGTGTGTGTGTGTGTGTGTGTGTGTGTGTGTGTGTGTGTGTGTGTGTGTGTGTGTGTGTGTGTGTGTGTGTGTGTGTGTGCGTGTGTGTGTGTGTGTGTGTGTGTGTGTGTGTGTGTGTGTGTGTGTGTGTGTGTGTGTGTGTGTGTGCAAACCGATAGGACGTCTGTGCTCAAGTCGTGCATGCATAGCAATCCGAAATCCCAAAATACTGGGATGTTCGCTATGAGAAACCACTTTTATGGATCTCCATACGTTGTTTTCAAACGTGCTTTTGTGGAGATCGTAAAATTCAATACTTGAGATGAGTCCTAGCAGATCAGCCTTCGTCTCCACGATGTAGGGTCACTTTTTACAGTGCATCATCGCCCTTGCCAACAGTCAAGAAAGAAATGAACATTGAGAAAAATCTTTCGACATCGTAGAAGCCCATTTTTTCCCCCACCCATCCCCCTATTTCCTACAGGCTGAGGAGAAAAACCGTTTGCATATCCTAGCGTTAAAGTATGGAAAAATTCGGGCAATACCATCCCCACTGTTGGATCGCGTGGCTTCTCGAAGCAAGCGTTCTGAGGACGAAAACAAACGGCCGAGAACATTCGCGAATGTGCGCGCGCAGGCGGACCCGAATATGTGTTCCCGTCGTCCGCCATCTTCAGTCTCGCACGAATCGTCTAAACGATGTGTCACGTTTTCCCACTTTTTCACAAACACGATCTTTGTATCACCCTGATTATTAAGCAACAATAAACCTCTTGTTCTTTCGGTTGTACACTTCCGTGTATTTCGCCCACTTCCACTATAAAACCTCAACAGGTTATGGGCCCAGAACTAAGCGTAAAATACGCGTGAAAACAAATAAAAGTGAAAGCGATTAAGTATCGCCGGGCGCGACGCAAAAGGGCCGAAATGAATAGCCAACACGGGTACGCGCGAATCGAGTTATTGACAAAAGATAACTTCGATACGAGGAAGTTACAAGTGCGTGCCGTGCTCGTGAAAAACGACGTTTGGGAATATGTGAACGGGACAAAGACGAGACCGGTCGTCGACGAAAATGACGCTACGTCGAAGGCGGCGGCGGTGGCATGGGACGCCGCGGACAGCAAGGCGCATTCGGAGTTAATCTTGGCGATAAGTCCGCGAGAATTAATTCAAATAAAGAACTGTCCGACATCTAACAGTGTTTGGACGAGGCTTCACGAGATTTACCAATCTCAAGGTCGAGCGAGAAATGCCACGCTGTTGAAACGGCTAACGCTACTCAAGATGGCGGACGACGGGGACATGCGCGAACACGTTCGAGGGTTCTTCGAGACCGTAAACAAACTGCAAGAGATGGACGTGGAAGTAAACAGAGATTTACTGGCGATAATGCTACTCTACAGTTTGCCGTCCAGCTACGAAAACTTTAGGTGCGCGATCGAGTCGCGCGACGAACTCCCCGAGCCGGAGGCGTTGAAAATAAAAATAATAGAAGAGAACGACGCGCGGCGCGCGACGCTTAAAGAAAATAGCCAGAGCGCGCTAATCGTGCAAAGACCGCGCCGACAATCGAAGGACGTCGTCAATAAGGGGGAGACAAAGAAATCGGAATATCGACCGAAATTTCTTTGCTTCAAGTGTCGAAAACCGGGACATAAAGCGGCTGAGTGCCGCGCGAAAACATCGTCAACGGAACAACAGGCAGCGAAGGCGCGAGAGGTCTCCTTCGCAGCGACGGTCGATAAGGAAGCAAGGCCGAGCGAGATGTACGAGAATCCATGGTGTCTCGACAGCGGATCCACATCTCATATGTGCGGCAGCGTTGAAAAGTTCGAGCGATTGGGAGAGCCACGTCAACGACGTCTCAACCTGGCGAGCAACGCGAGTACCTCGATCAACGGCGCTGGACTCGTAAAATTAACCGTGCGAAATAAAAACGATGTAAAAGGTATAAATCTAAAAGACGCCCTGTACGTTCCTGAGCTGAGAACGGATCTGCTTTCCGTAAGTAAAATTGCCGATAACGGGTACACTGTAACCTTCGACCGCGAAGGTGCCGTGGTTCGAGATCGCGAAAACAAACCCGTTTTGACAGCCGAGCGAAAAGATGGATTATATTACGTAATCGAAAGCGCGGAAATGTCCGCGAGGGCCGAAGCGAATCGAAGCGACGCAACGCTAAAATTATGGCACGTTCGTCTCGGGCATTTGAACGAAAAAAATTTACGATCCATGGCAGCGCGCGGTAGGCTCAAAGAAAACGAAAAACGCGACGAGAGTGTCAATCCGTGCGAGATTTTTTTTTTTTTTTTTTTATTGTTTAAAGTGTAGAAACCGTGTGTTGGGTTTATTTACACTGTCGGTAACATTTACAGAGATACAAATAGCAATAACAATTTTTTAAATTTTTAATTTACATTCAGTGATGAACTTATGGATGATAGTGAGCGCAATCCGAACAGTCGCCGTCATAAATGAGATCGTGGAGAGAGGTGCACGATAGCCTCGCAAATTTAGTTTTTCTATCATAGCAGTTCTTTGTTCAATGTACTTTTCGCAGTGCCAGAGGACGTGATCTATGTCCTCATTGGCAGGGCCACAGGTGCAACTAGGATCGTCGACTATGCCTATGCGGGATAGGGAAGCGTTAAGGTGGTAGTGGTTAGCTCTAACACGATTAACCCAAGAAATAAGCTCACGGGGAAATTTCGACCCTCTGTACCATGGGTGGCAGGACTCCTTGTAGTAGTTTCGAAAGTACTCCCTGCCTTTCACTTCAGCCTGTTTCTTAATTTCTATAACAGTGTTGCGTTTTTCTTCGGCCTTAAACATCGATCTTAGGTCTGAGTAAGGAATACGATATTCGTGTTCCTCTAATTCGATAGCATTCTTAGCGAGACTATCTGCCTCCTCATTCCCTTCGATCCCTTTGTGAGCCGGAATCCAGTAAAACAGAATTTTGCTATTGTGACTGTTATCATTATTATATTCCCAGTATTTTTCTTTAACGGATAGAGTGTAAGGGTTAGTTCTTGCCAATAGTTTTGAAGATTTTAGGCTCTGTAACGAGCTGTAGGAGTCGGAGAGAATAAGAAAGCTGTGTTCCTTGTGCTGAGAGGCAAGATCAACAGCAAGCTTGAGAGCGACGCATTCGGCAGTAAACACCGAGGCGTCTTTATACAGTTGAACTGATTTTCTGTAGTCTAAATAAGGGCAGTAACAAGCTGCGCCCACGTGTTCAGAGCCTGGGTCCTTACTTCCGTCTGTGTAAATACATAATTTATCTGAGTTTCGATTGATGACTTCTGTGACGATCGTGTCATTAGCATTGCGAGCGGATTGGGCCTTGAGTCCAGCCTCCAAGTCGAAGTCTATTGACATAGTTGAAACTGGGTAGTTATGCTCGAATACACTATAGCGTTGGTTGCTGAATATTGTTGGATACAAGGGCAGGATAACCCTCGAACATTTGGTTATGAGTCTTTCTTGCTTTCGCGTTGGAATGTTTTTCGTTTTTAGCAAGTACTTTACAGTCTGTGAGATTTGTGTCGAGTGGTTCGAAATTGCTTTCGATAGGTAGGCCTCACACAAAAATTTGGCTCTATCTTTAATGAGCGTAAGCTTCGATTCTCCGATTAGCACATTCGTGGGGGTCGAGCGCCTGTATCCAAGGGCCAGTCTGATCGCCGAGAATTGTATTGATTCGAGTTTCGAACGTAGCTGCTTAGTACTAGGGAAGTAAGTGTATAGTCCATAATCAATAACTGATCTTACAAAACTTTTATATAGAATAACTAGGGTTTCTGGGTCGGATCCCCACCAAGTACGGCGCAAAAACTTAATAATATTCATCGACTTAAGGCACCTTTCTTGTACTTTGCTAATATGGTATTTGAAACTTAGCTTTTGGTCGAAATGAATTCCTAGGAATTTAGCAGTCGGAACGGAGGTTATTTCATGCGCACCCACAGTGATTCTGGTATGGTCAGGGTTAGAGCCCTTTTTGCTAAACCGGAGAAGCACAGTCTTCTCAGGTGCTAATGCTAGGCCGATCTGGTCTAATTTACTAGAGATCGTCGCTACAGCATTCTCCAAGAGATCAAGATTTTGCTGAGATTGTGTTAGGCGAGTGTATAGTGCGATGTCGTCGGCGAACATAGAAACTGCAACTCTGTTATCAATGTTATCTGCGATATGACTAGTGTAGAGAGTATAGAGGAGAGGTGAGAGCACTCCACCTTGTGGTAACCCCTTAGAAACAATTCTGGTGCAGTCGCCTAATGCTTCGCAATGGATGTATCTTTCACGCGTAGAGAATTTGACATATTCCAAGATTTTTGACGGGCATCTAATTTGAGCTAGCTTTTCTGTTAGAATCTCGCTGTTCACATTGTCGAACGCGCCCTGAACGTCGAGGAAAGCTACAACCGTGTGTTCTTTATCCCTGAAACTGTCCTCCACCTGAAGAATTAAGTTACTCAAATTATCTGCGCATGATAGTCCCGCTCGAAATCCAGTTTGGCAGCTCGGTAGCAGCTGCTCAGATTCAACCCACCATTGAAGACGGTTTTTGAGCATAGTTTCGAACAATTTACCAACACACGACGTAAGGGAAATAGGCCTTACACCGTTATTATTTGGCTTTGGAACAAAGTGTATGTATGCATGGTTCCATACCGAGGGGAAGTCTGTCAATGCGTACATTTCGTTAAAAATATCTAACAGTATTAGTTTCAAGTTGATGGAAAGTCTCTTGACAAGCTCATAGTTAATACCATCCATGCCTGGAGAGGAATAGCTGTTTCTGGAGTTAAGAGCGGTATTGAATTCTGTGAAGTCGAACCTCTGGTTAAGAAATGAATCGTTTTCGGCCAAGACATGGTCGACTGGTTTCGTTGCACAGCCAGGTGAGGCTATTTTGTTAATAGACTTCATCGTATCCTCGAGAATATCTTTGTTATTCCTGAGATCTCGGGGTTTGGTATTGACCCAAGCCTTTTTGAGTATTTTGCAAGTATTCCAGACATGGGTGATATTAGCTCTCGCATCAAGGCTAGAAGCAAAGTCAATAAAGTTGCGCTTCTTTTTCATTTTAAATGTCTTCCTGGCAATAGCAACTGACTTTTTATAAGCTATAAGGTCGATTAAATTTTTTGTACATTGCCATTTTTTATACGCGGCCCTCCTAAGTCTTTTAACCCTAGCACATTCTTCGTCCCACAACCTAACTGGATTCCGGTGGACTCTATCTGACACTATT
Source organism: Ophion obscuratus (assembly GCA_964007375.1). Lineage (NCBI taxonomy): Eukaryota > Metazoa > Arthropoda > Insecta > Hymenoptera > Ichneumonidae > Ophion > Ophion obscuratus. The sequence continues at coordinate 53,093,917 of OZ023314.1, forward strand.
TTCCTTTCGGGTGTACATTTCGCAACATTTGATTTGATGACTTCAATGAAACCGTGCGAGATTTGCTTGAAAGGAAAGATCGCACAAATACCGTTCTCGAGCGCGTCGAACCGATCGACCAAATTGTTAGATATAATACACACTGATGTATGCGGGCCAATGAGAGTCACTTCAATCGGAGGGGCGCGATACTTCGCGACGTTCATCGACGATTACAGTCGATGGTGCGAGGTCAGATTTTTAAAAACAAAAACCGAGATAACGCAAGTATTCAAAGAATACAAGGCGATGGCCAAGAAACAGACGGGCGAGAAAATAAAAGTAATTCAGTCCGACAACGGGAAAGAGTACTGTAATCGCGAGTTTGACGCGTTCTTAGCGGAGCAAGGGATCAAACGGCGATTGACTGTGCCACACACGCCGGAACAAAATGGCGCAGCCGAACGCAAAAACCGAACTCTATGCGAATCCGCGAGATGTTTGATGATTGAGTCGAAAGTATCTCAAGGTTTTTGGGCCGAAGCTATCGCGACATCGAACTATCTACGGAATAGGTGTCCGTCTAGCTCGATTAATGGAACGACACCGTTCGAACTATGGGTCGGGCGGGTTCCGGGATTGAATCATTTGAGAAGCTTCGGTTGCAGGGCTATCGCGTTAAATAAAACTCCGGGAAAAGGAAAATTCGAGGCGCGGGGTCGCGAATGCATACTCGTAGGATACTCCGACACGGCGAAGGCGTATCGCGTATGGTTTCCGGACGAAAGAAAAGTCGAAGCGACAAGAGACGTTGTATTTCTCGAAAGCTCTCCTGCGAACATGCAACACGGTGATCTGATCGATGATGAAATTCCTTGCCAGAAAAACGAGAGTGATGCGGAAACCGACCAACCCTGGGTCGAGTTGAGCATCTCCTCCACTTCTCCGAACGACGAGGCGATAAGCGAACCCAACGATGACGATACTTCCCGAGCGGATTGTGACCAGCCTGTCGATCCGACTACACAAGAGCGTAAAGGGGGCGGCCGTCCACGCATCCTGCGTACCGGCCGACCAGGAAGGCCTAGGAAGGTTCCTACCCAAGCAAAACGGCGAGACGGCGAGAAGGCTACTGACGACACCGCTCAGGAACGCAATGCACCAGAGTCTGCGTGCGTCACGGAAATATCAACGGAGGAGGCAACGGAGGGGCCAGACGCAGATGAATGGCGGAGGGCCATCAAGGACGAATTTCGAAGCCTTCTGAAAAACCATACTTGGACAATTGTGGACCGCCCCGAGGGTAAGAACATAATCGGCTGCAGGATAGTCCTGCGAAACAAGTGTAAGCCGGACGGAACTATTGAGAGACGAAAAGCCCGCTTGGTGGCAAAAGGATATAGCCAGAAGCCGGGGGTAGATTTTCGCGAAACGTTCGCACCCGTTGCACGGATGAACTCCATCAGAATGTTGACAGCTTTGGCAGTTGAGTGCGGAATGGAGATGCATCAACTGGATATTACTACGGCGTATCCAAACGGGACGATCAATGAGGACATCCACATGGAGATTCCGGAACTCTTTCGAGAGCTACTCCCGGAACTGATCAGAGAATCGAAGGATCCCATTGAACGAGACATCGCCATCAAAGCATCAAAAGATCTGCGATCCGACAACAAGGTTTGTGCTTTAAACAAGGCGCTGTACGGTTTGAAGCAGGCGGGTCGACAATGCCACACGAAACTCGACGAGGTTCTGCGTGAACTTGGATTGAGGCCGTTGAGTGGGGACATTAGCGTCTACACAGCGAAACGAGGCGAAAGACTGCTGACGTTAGCGACGTACGTCGACGACTTAATAATTGCGTCGAACGACGGACATTAGATCCGCGAAATTAAGGAAAGTCTAAAACGACGATTCGATCTTCGCGATTTAGGTCCTGTCAGTCATTGCCTAGGTTTGGAATTCACCCAACAGCGCGGCGAAATCTTCATTTGCCAAGAGGGATACACCAAAGAGGTGTTGCGACGTTTCGGGATGGAAAATTGTAATCCAGTGGCGACGCCGGTGGACACGAATCAAAAATTCCATGAACCGACCGAACCGCTAGATGAGGCGGAATTCCCGTTCCGACGACTGATTGGATGCCTTATGTACCTCGCGGTCTGCACGAGGCCGGACATAACGTATGCTGTAAACTCCCTCAGCCAATTTTGCAGCAAATTTGGAAAAGAGCACTGGCATGGCGCGAAAAGGATTCTGCGATATCTCAAGGGGACATCGGATCATGGCTTGAGATACACGCCGACTGGACAGTCTGTCTGCGGATTCGTCGATGCAGATTGGGCTGGCTGCATCAAGGATAGGAAGTCATATACGGGGTACGCCTTTAAAACGGCAAATGCAGCGACGAGTTGGGAATCCAAGAAGCAACAAACCGTAGCCCTGTCATCAACAGAGGCCGAGTACATGGCTATTGCCGACAGTGCCAAGGAGGCAATACACGTCCAACGTTTCATCGGAGAAGTGACATGGACGAAGCCGAAGGGAATCACGATTTTCAATGATAATCAAGGATCACATCAGCTGGCGAAACATCCCGTCTTTCACTCAAGAACGAAGCACATAGACGTGCGGCACCACTTTGTGAGAGATGCCGTCGAAAGCGGAAAAATCATCTTGAACTATATGTCTTCGAAAGAGATGCCCGCTGACGTATTGACGAAAGGATTGCCGGCGCAAGGGCACCGAGAGTGCGTTAGAAAATTAGGGGTAGTAAAGCGCGTTGCGGTGAACGAATAATTCGGCGTTAGGCTCAGAAGCTTGAGGGGGAGTGTTGGATCGCGTAGCTTCTCGAAGCAAGCGTTCTGAGGACGTAAACAAACGGCCGAGAACATTCGCGAATGTGCGCGCGCAGGCGGACCCGAATATGTGTTCCCGTCGTCCACCATCTTCAGTCTCGCACGAATCGTCTAAACGATGTGTCGTTTTCCCACTTTTTCACAAACACGATCTTTGTATCACCCTGATTATTAAGCAACAATAAACCTCTTGTTCTTTCGGTTGTACACTTCCGTGTATTTCGCCCACTTCCACTATAAAACCTCAACACCCACCATTCTGCAACCCAATAGAAATCCAAAAATCGAAATCTCAGAAATCGGGACAGCATTTTTCCCTATTCCAGTCTCCAACCTCCGAGGTGCATTTTTAAAACGAAAGAGCTGTAGAAAAAAGAAAAGTGCAATAATGGCTAATCAAATCCGCGAAGCTGACGTGATTGATATCGTCGACGACGACGACAACGAAATAGACGTTATGGATGTAGACGATCTGGAAAGTGATATCGAATCGGTAGATTCCGCGTATGAAGATGGATCTGATAGTGAAAACCACGTTGTGCGGGAAAATAAAATGGACATGCTTCAAATTTATCTTCTCGACCAGAACGTCAAATATTGTGTGAATTATTTTTACTTCACGACAAATGGTCGAGCGAAATATTGCACTTCGTGCTATTTCTACGCACGGGACACGTTTGGAGAAGCCATAAGAGTGTGCGGTCACTACCGCGAACGCTATGCTGAGATGGGAATTTTCTGCAACGACTGTCAAGATCCACTGCACCAAATAATTCTACTCGACATGTGTACCACCTGCATAAATGTATACCGAGCCAATTGTAAGTATTCCCAGTCAACTTTGGTATCATTGTAAATAATGTCAATGTGTCATATAGATTAATGAGACAAAAATGCGTGTTTTGTTTGTTGTAGAACTATTGTAGGACCACATTAGGGACAGCCTTAGTAAGGCCGTATCATGGAAAGCCTGAGTAGGGCCTATCAGGGCAAGCCTTGGTAGGGCCATTTTAGTATAGTCTGGTTTAGGGCCTAAATAATTCCGGCCCAATGAGGGCCGGAACAGGATGTCCGTAATAGGTGTTATATATATATATATATATATATATATATATATATATATATATATATATATATATGTGTGTATATAATAAACTACGCAGTTGTTTTAGTGATAATGATAATAAATCATCGATGCGATGTTGACCCCTCCCAAGGTCATCGGGAAGCTTCTCGAATGTTCTAGAAGGTTCTCGATGACCTTGGGAGGGGGGTGTCGGGTTACAGAATATGCCATCGTTCAAGGTTGTGGGGGAAATTTTCAGGGCCAGATTTCCGGGAATTGTTTATATATATATATATATATATATATATATATATATATATATATATATATATATACAGGGTGTCCCAGAACTCAACGTTAAGCCGAAACGGGGTGACAGGATTGATTGTAACCATCATGAGAAAAATCCGAAAAAAAATCTATCCCATGCAGTTTGAAAATTATGGGCATTTAAGAAAAACCTAGAAATTTGGTCAAACTGTAACCATTTTTCGGTTATTGTGAAACAAACCCAAACAAACCCAAGTTTCCTAGAATTAAGGCTATTTGTTAAACTATGAATTTAAAATTTTCAAAATTTGTCTACTTTGAAAGGCCCTGCTTTATTTTTTTCTGCTTTATTTTTTTTCTCCTTTATTTTTTTTCTGATTTTTCTCATGATGGTTACAATCAATCCTATCACCCCGTTTCGGCTTAACGTTGAGTTCTGGGACACCCTGTATATATTCATATATATGAACACAAGGTTAAGTTTCAAAAATCTTTAGCATGTTATTCGATAAACCTCTTTAATTGTCACAATGATATTAAGTAATTGATATACTTTATGTGATACAACAAATAATTATAGGAATTCATTTGGTCTCTTATGCCATATCTGGGACCAAGATGTTACAAGTACTCGGTAGCATAGGGGCAACGTGCCTAGCTTTGGGTACGTAGATACGAGGTTCGATTCCCATATAGGCGAAACATTTTCTTCGAACAAAAACATTTCAGCGGGCCAGGGAATAACGAATTATGATACAAATTCATTGTAGTAGAACTCTAAATTAAGTGGTTCATTCCATTTTGGATTTTTGAGATATTATATGCATTTCTTTCTGATCAGGCAACCAGGTCAGGCCCATATGTGACACAACGTTACATTTCCTAGTAGGGCTCTTTCAGGCTGCCTTATTAGTGCCCTACCAGGGCAGTCAGGCAACCTGATCAGGCCCTGGTTTGGGCCCCATCAGAATTTCTACGCGGGAGGATCTTATCAGGGACGGCCTTAGTAGGGCCATTTTAGTATCGCCTGACCCACATGGAAATAAAATATATAAAAAATATATCGAAAGATACATAAAACATATATTAAATATATTTTGTACGAAAAGTTCGATATGTCAAGTATAATTTTGGACATGATTAAAAACCTATGCGATATATGAATATAAATAGCTTCTAAGATGTACATTAAAAATATTAGATATTGTTGTGCCCTGAAAAGACAGGAATTTTCATATTGCTAACGCAAAAGGTTCAAAGACCCCATGCGACGATATCGAGCTCGATATTTCACAAGCCCGATATTCCGCTCGACTCAGCCGAAAAAACGCTGAATCACAATCGGATGATTCGCACGTTCTCGAAGGATTGGTTCCGAAAACCCAAGATAACAATTAGCCGAAAGAATTAATCGAAAGGCAGTCTTCGGCCAGAAGCCGAGGAGGTCGGTCTCAACCCGGCTGGAAATTTGTTCAGGCTAGTCAGACTTATGATGAGGCCGTGATGAGGGAGCTGTGTGGCTATCCGTATTGCGGGAATTAGGATTCGGCCGTGAGCCTGCCGTGAACAGGCAGCCACAGGTCAGGCAAACTTATGGCAAACGTGAAAATGGCCATAATGTGGTTTGCCTTATCAATGCCCTAATATGGCTCTATTAGGAGGCCCATGCATGGCAGTGCTCAGGCTAGCGCTAAAGTGGTGGCGCCAGTGTTGCATTCAAAAACTATATATATATATATATATATATATATATATATATATATATATATATATATATATATATATGCTTGCACGTGTGTCATATTGTATACCCGACTGCAAATTTATACATCGTGTTTGCGTTAAAACTTGAAAGTTTTCACGAAATATAAAAAGGAGCATATAAAGTGAAAACATTATGAACTGCAAAGAAAGGGAGCGGTATTTGACACGGTTGCGTGGTAGGAGATGTCGTTTGAAGAAAAAAGTTGACGAGTCCCGATCATCGGTACAAGTACCAGGTATGTATAACCTTACTTTTTTCAACTTTTTCAAAATTTATGAATTTTTATACACTTGTGTATAGAATAATATCAATATAAAATATAATTCAAAAAATATAAAAATATTTTAAAAATAAAAAATAGTATAATATCAATATTAAATATAATTTTACAAATGAGAACGATATACGTTGTTTTGTTTACGAAAAATTTGAATATTTAGAGAAAGAGGCGTGAATGATAAAATTCAAGATCATGAAAGTCTTGATAAAGCTACCAGCGAACAATATCCTAATGCCAGTGGAGAGGATTCGACCACCAGCGAAGAAGATCTCCATGCCAGCGGAGAGGGTTGGTTGTAATGGCAGCGAAGAAGATCCCCATGTCAGCGGAGAGAATCTCAACTCCAGCGAAGAAGATCTCCATGTTAGCGGAGAGGGTTCGAACGGCAGCGAAGATCTCCATGCCAGCGGAGAGGATTTAAATGGCAGCAACGATGAAGAGCCTGGTCAAAAAAATGTGCAACGTTGGAACAGAGATGAAGTTGAAGAACTGCGAGAACGGTCAAGTACCAGGTATGTATAACCTTACTTTTTTCAACCCTCACAAAATTTATGAATTTTTATATACTTATGTATAGAATAATATCAATATAAAATATAATTCAAAAAATATTAAAATATAAAAAAAAATAAAAAAATAGTATAATATCAATATAAAATATAATTTGAAAAATGAGAATGATATACGTTGTTTTGTTTACGAAAAATTTGAATATTTATAGAAAGAGGCCCGAATGATAAAATTCAAGATCAGGAAAGTCTTGATAAAGCTACTAGCAAACAATATCCTAATGCCAGCGGAGAGGATTGGAACACCAGCAAAAAAGATCTCCATGCCAGCGGAGAGGGTTTTAATGGCAGCGAAGAAGAACCCCCTGTCAGCGGAGAGAATCTCAACCCCAGGGAAGAAGATCTCTATGTCAGCGGAGAGGCTTGGATCGGACTGCATCCGATCAGGCAGTCGTATACACGCTATCATGAGGCGCCAGGATAGTGGCCCAATGAGGCTGCCAGATCCCGCCGTTATCGGGAACAGCGTTACATTTTTGTTCACGCCGTGATCAGATTGCCATACTAGGGGCCCAATGAGGCTGCCAGATTTGGGCGTAACCAGGCTGCCAGATTTGGGCGTAACCAGGCTGCCAGATCCCGCCGTTATCGGGGACAGCGTTACATTTTTATTCACGCCGTGGTCAGGTTGCCATACTAGCGCCATATAATGGCAGTCTGGCAACCTGATCCGAGCGTGATTAGCGCCATAACTCAATTTCCAGCCGGGAAGGCATAAAAAAGAATTGTAATATTGTTGCCTAAGTTTAAATAAAATATAAGTTGTTCAAGTTGCAATATCCCGCGTTCGAGATTTACTCGGAAAGGGAAAAGTCCCCACATACCCTCGCCCTCAAGCAGCCGACAACCCACGGTGTCAACTTACTCGAGAGCGAAATTCCGTGCTCTCCGCGCATCGTCAGAAGCCGGGGCACAACATTGGTGGCAGCGGTGGGATTCCCGCAATTGGGGATACCGCAACTTGGCATTACACAACTTCAAAAAAAAAGAATAAGGAAACATCCTATCCAACGTACAAAATAAACTGAACGCAGCAAGTGCTGAAAAGGAGGTCAACGAGTGATCCGATCGACGATCGTCGAGCCGGACAAATAAAACGAAAACGTGCGGCGTAAGCAAACGCCCGAGTCAACCGTACAGAGCTGCCCAAAAGGAACCAGATCCCGAGGATCATCGATACCAGACCGACCCAAGGACGAAGACTCACTAAATACCTTCTACAACGGAACAACAGAGCTCACGAGAACAGCAAACCAAAGCAACACGACAACAGGGAACAATACTGACAATTTCCTGCCAACAGCTACGAGATCAACATCTTGTGAACAACCGACTACGAAGCATCGATCAACATAAGGCGCATCATCGTACTGTAAGTAACGGAACATTTATCAAAAAACACCCTCCAAAGCCAAGCAATTAAACATTAATGTCAAACGAAGACGAGCGTCGTAAATTATACCGATTACCGGGTAACAACAAATTATCGCGTTCATTAAATTCAATTTTCGACGAACTCATTGCAAGAGATCGTCCCGAGAATCAAACAGTCGAACAAGAACTACGGGAACCTAGGAAAAAGCGATTTCGATCCGCAACAAGTTCAGACGAAAGTCCAAATTCACAAAATTCCTCAAATAGGCCGACAGCTGCGAAACGTACCAAAATTCAATCCGCAGCAGATCGAACCGTTCATTTTTCTGATCTATCAACAGATTCTGATCAATCTCCTGAAAATATAGATACTAGGCGTGGTCGCGAAATAGAAATTGAAGAATTTTCCCTACTCCAACTTAATTCAAATAACATGGCGCAAGAAAATGGTTTCATGACCCTAAAGGAGGCGCGAAGCCTCATTCTCCGATTTGATGGCGAAAAACCTGAAGAAGTCGACGACATAATTGAAGTATTCGGCTATGCAAACGCGTGCGTTGCAGCAGCCGATAGACATTCCCTTTTACAATCCGTGTTAGCAACAAAAGTAATAGGAAAAGCGCGAAAAGATACCCGATGTAAAGAAATTGAATCGTACGAACAATGTAAAGAAGAAATGACAGCATTATATGGAACGCGACGTACAGTAGCCGCGTTACAAGCCGATTTTAATACGTGCAAGCAAAAATACAACCAGAGCGTGTTAGCATACGGTCAATGACTCGAGGCCATAATGATGGAATTAATCGAAGCCAGCACAACCGCGGCAAGATCGCCTGCGGAAAAAAGAACAATCGAGATATATGTAAAGGAGCAATGGAAGAGGAAAAATCGGTACAAGGAGGCGAATCTATAAACAAGCAGACTCATCTGGAAAAACGACTGCCGATGACGTGCAATAAATGTCACAAAATGGGACATTCAGCGAAGGATTGCCGATCCAACACATCGTCTTACGGAAGATACAGCCTAGCAGCTCCATCGAAAAGCGTGCATCAATTCAACATCACTTCCAATTACTGCAAGAAACCGGGACACAGATTGTACCCGGCGTACAAGGATTGCCGAAAAAGGAATTGGCAACAAGGACAAGGAAACGGATATCGACAGGCACCGAGAACCGGGCATCATCAAAATCATCAAACGAATTATCAGCAGGGCCAAGGAACCAGCTACGACAACAAGAGTGGGCCTCCAGGGCGCCCAAATCAGTATCACTGGAACGCAAATAAAAATAGGCCAAAAGAAGACAGACCGAAGGAAGAAAATTGCAACGAGAGCGAAAAGGAAAAAAATTGGATCATTACCGCTCGATATGATAACGGCAATGAACGTAGACAGGCCAAGAGAAGAAAACCGCAACGACATCGGAAACAGGAAAACTATTAGGTCATTTTCGCTCGATATGCCAACGACAACGAGCGGAGACAAAAAAACGCAACGTCAGAAAAATAATCGAAGCATCGAATACAAGTCCGTCCAAAAGAAAAAATACAAGGAAGAAAATAAAATCGGACACAGAAATAATAGAAGAAACGATCGAACTCAAAGGGATCGGAGGAAAAAAATTCTACGCACTGTGTAAAATTATGCTCGTGCTCGAAACAACTGCAGTAAACGTAGAACACGGATTCTACGTAATAGATGACGCAGTACCACTGGAAGTTGACGGAATAATGGGTTTGGACCTCATGAGACAGCACAACGTCGACGTCCTAAGCGGAAGACAGATTAAAATATACGGAAATCCGATCCCTATGCTGGACGGAGCGAATAAAATTAAACTACCTCCGACCAAGAGTAAAGATAGGCGGATGTTACGTCCACCCAGAAGGACATTCCTGCCTCATAGTAGTACGAAACACAAACAATGAAGAAATCTAAATAGAAAGGCCAACGGTGCAAATTGAAGAAATTAAAAAAGAAAAGCCAACCGAAGAAAAGGAAATAAGTGCTGTATCGATCGAAGAAAAATTAAGAAGAAAAGACAAAATATGGGAAGAAACAAAGGAGATTCGAACTTAAACCCAGAAGAAGAAAAAATCCTACGCGAATTCGCTGACGCATATGCTGACGTCTTCCATTTAGAGGAAGAGTCGCTTGGGTGCACCGCTATAGTGGAGCACCGCATAAGCGTACGATCAGGGACAACGCCAATAAAAATTCGTCCATATCGATTACCAGAAGTCCACAAGCAAGAAGTAATGGCGCAGACAAAAGAGATGCTAAAAAACGAAATAATTCGACCGAGCAAGAGCCCATGGAATGCTCCTCTAGTCGTCTTTCCAAAAAAGCCTGACGCCGACGGAAATATACGCAAGAGAGTGGTAGCAGACTTCCGAAAACTCAACGAAGCAACGGAAGGAGACTCGTATCCATTGCCTAATATTACCGAAATATTGGACCAATTGGGACGAGCAAAATACTTCACGACTCTCGATTTGGCATCGGGATTTCATCAAATCCCAATGGCCGAAAAAGACAAGGAGAAAACTGCTTTCTCCACTCCTCTTCGACATTACGAGTACAACCGAATGCCATTTGGATTAAAAAACGCGCCACCAATCTTTCAAATGCTGGTGGACGCTGTGCTTGCTGGATTACAAGGACTAAAATACTACGTATATCTCGACGATATAGTAGTATACGGATCATCGTTCGAGGAACACAACAAAAGGCTGACAGAAGTATTCGATCGACTGAGAGAAGCCCAATTAAAGGTTCAACCTAGGAAATGTCGATTTCTGCGAAAAGAAACCTAGTACTTGGGACACTTTATTACCGAAGTGGGAGTAAAACCCGATCCGGAAAAAATAGAGGCTGTACAACGATTTCCAGCCCCAAAAAACGTAAAAGATGTACAATCATTTCTGGGACTAGCCGAATATTACCGGAAATTCATACAGCATTTTTCAAAACTTTCATAGCCGTTAACGGAACTGATCAAGAAAGAAAACAAATTCATTTGGGACGAAAACTGCGAACAAGCTTTCCAAAAATTGAAGGAAACTCTCAACACCGCACCGATCCTGCAGTATCCGGATTTCGAGAAACCCTTCGTGGTGACAACTGATGCCTCTGACAAGGCAATTGGCGTGATTTTATCGCACGGAAAAATCGGAGAAGATCTACCCATCTGTTACGCGAGTCGCACTCTGAACAAGGCAGAGATAATTTTCAACAACGGAAAAGAAAATGCTAGCAATAATTTGGGCAGTAGCGCAATTCCGACCATACATATATGGAACAAAATTCACCATCGTGACGGATCATAAGCCCCTCACATGGCTTTTCAACATAAAAGATCCAGGATCACGACTAATGCGCTGGAGAATAAAAATAGAGGAGTTCAACTATACCATAGAGTATAAAGCTGGCAAGAAGAATAAGAATGCGGATGCTTTAAACCGTATGCATGTATTGCTGCTGACGCGGCAAGAACCCGAGGCGGTGGTACGTCACAAGGACACCAAGAAACGTGGTAGAGGAAGGCTGCGGAAGGACCCCCGATCCGCGCCACCGCCGCCGGCATCAACAAACCCGAGCCAGCATGGCCGTGGTCAGCTGGTCCCGCGAGCACGTGGCCGGCCGAGAAAAACAATGCAGCCCGCTAGAGAGAAACGCCCACGCAAGGCGACAGACAGATATTAGTAGGGAGATGCACAACGCTCCCCTTTTCGGCGTGCCTCGTAAATGGCGCTAAATCGCGGCGGCGAGTTCGGGAGTATGATTTCGTGATCATCGCCTCTGTCGAGGTTGCAGATTCCCTTGTAGCCGCGCGAGTCCGTGATCACCGCTCAAGTCGGTATCGCAGTCAGCACGAACACGAATTGGTAGCTCGGTGAGGGAAAAGTCTCTGCCCCTTGCAAATCGCGCTCGCTCAACAGCCGAACGGAGCGAGGTTTTCTGTCCGATCGAGCTCGACATATATGTGTGGCCGTACTGCGGATTGGAATATGCATTAAATGAATTTCAATGTGAAAAACATGTATCGAGATCATTGTTTTCTCTCGGTTGCCCGTTTATGGTGAAAATGCGGGTTAAAAAAATTAACGACGACCCGCGTTGAAAAATAAAACGCCGTAACGACCGTGGGAGGTTCACAAAGAAATCTTGAGCCTTTGCCGCGACCGTTTTGAAGTAGTGAAGCTATGCCGGTTCCCCCATGTAGAAATCTACTTCACCGACGGTCGGTAAGGTAGATTCCAGCAAGTCCCCAGGAATTTGCCGATGGCAGATTCTGACCCAAACACGGTTCCTGTGGGAATCTACCTTACCGATGGTAAATTCTGACCCAAACATGGTTCCTGTGGGAATCTACCTTACCGACATACCGACAGGAAATCGGCGGGAAATTCAAAAGACCTTTTGGCGGGAAATTCAAAAGACCTTTTGGCGGGAAATTCAAAAGACCTTATGGCGGGAAATTCAAAAGACCGGCGGGGGGGGGGGATATCTTTAGACGGGAAATTCAAAAGCGGAGACCTTTCGGCGGTAAATTCAGAGCGGATACTTTTCAGCGGGAAGTACGAGAAAAACGACGCTCTTGGCAGGAAATTGAAAATACCGCATATAGACCTTTTGGCGGGAAATTCAAAAGAGGGGGGGGAGACCTTTTTCGGCGGGAAATTCAAAAGCGGAGACCTTTCGGCGGTAAATTCAAAGCGCAGATACTGTTTAGCGGGCAGTTCGAAAAAAACCTCTTGGCGGGAAATTCAAAAGAGGGGGGAGACCTTTTTCGGCGGGAAATTCAAAAGCGGAGACCTTTCGGCGGGAAATTCAAAAGCGGAGACCTTTCGACGGTAAATTCAAAGCGCGCGGATACTTTTCAGCGGGAAGTTCGAGAAAAAAACCTCTTGGCGGGAAATTGAAAGACCGCGCGCGCGAAACTTTCAAAAGCGGAGACCTTTTCGGCGGGAAATTCAAACGGGGAGACCTTTCGGCGGGAAATTCAAACGCGCGCGGTCCGTGATACCGGCGATCAGGATACCGGCGATCAGGATACTTGATAATCGGGATTGCTGTGACACTCACGCTTAAGATGTTTATTAAGAGTTCAAGATACATTGTTTACATTCTCTTTTGAGTGGAAAAATGTTGTCCGCGTGTTCGTGGCATCGTTGACGCTCGCCAACTTCGGGGTCATTTTTGAGGAATTCGGGTAATTTGTCCCAGGCGAGATCGACGTTGTGTGCAGCGAAGGTGACGATGAATTCCTTGTGTAGCTGGGCAATGTCGATGGGTTCCATGGCAGATAGTGATCCGACTCTATGGAACAGTTTGAGCGATCGTCCAACGGACGGGAGGCTCTCTCGAAGAAACTTCCTCAACAGCAGGACATTTCGAAGTGCGCAATTTGGTGAATCGTGGTAAGGGCAGAATGCCGCCACTTTGTTGGCTCTCCTCAGCGAGGGACACGCCACGACGTCTCGTGCATCGAATCCGAAACGTTCGAGCCACTGCTGCTTCTGCTGTCCCTTCACGTAGATGGCGCTGGCGTTGTGCAGAACCGATCGGAGCACGTTTCCACCTCGCAGTAGGGTACTTCTCCCGTGCTCCAGTCGAGATGATGGTAGTTGCGTTCGAGCCAGGAATTTATGCTTTTGTACCTGGCCGGAAGATCGTACCATGGGATCGGTGGTTTGAAGAGGAAAATCAGCGGCTGCACGTCCGCATTGAGCGGAGTCACTGCCAGTTCTTTGAGTACAAACTCGTCCCGCTGGAAGCCCTGTGTATCCACCACGTACTCCATTGCGATTAATGATGACGATGAACGCTTGACTCGAGCGTCATTTATAGGCGGATTCTTCATCCCCTCCACTCTAGAGGCGTTTCCTCACATCCCCACTTATGGGATTGTAGTCTACGATGCGATCGTGCAAGATCAGGCAGTAGGCTATAGTTCCCGCGGGAAAATTGGATTGAGCCTCTAGTTCGATACGAACGTCAACCGGTGCCTGCTTGAGGGCGTCGTTCTGTTTCGAGCAGTCAATCACAATGAGTGGAGCATGCGCGATGAAGTCTGTCTTTGTCAGCATGGGTTCCGCCTCCTTGGCGTAGTACGCAGTCTGGAAGCTGGCGTACATCTCGTACAACTGAGCGTACTGGTTGCGCGACACGTCAAGATTGAGGTTACCGTAAGGGTAGCACTGCGAATTGAGGAACAGTTTCACATTGGTTATTGCGCAGTGATCGAAGCGGCTAGCGTTTGCCGTTCGAACGCCTCGTCGATTCATTTGCAAGGCGAGAATGACGAAGCGCGGTTTCTCCAGCTGATTCGACGTCTTGACCGTCCAAACGTGTTTCGTCGTGATTGGGAGCATGGGGTATTCGTACAACTCCCACATGCGAAACGACATAGTGATGTCCTTCTCAATGTGACTGAGCAGACGTATCTTGTGCTTAGTTGACAGCATCACGTAAGGCATCAGCCACTCTATTTTAGCGATTTCAATCTTAAATTCCTCGGTGGCGCCATTCTCGAAGGCTGTTTGAATAACTGCATTCGTGTCGTTCCTCGATCGCGTGAGAATCAGCTCGTGCTTCGTGTTGATGACGATCTTGCGGTAGTCCTCGGCGAAGCCGAGAATCATGGCAAGCGGTATGCACACATCGAAGTATCCCCTGTCGTCCGTCAGTTGCTTCGGCTCTTCGAACCAGCCAGAGTTTTCAACGCTGAACATCTAATCGGGGCTCAGTGATGCGTAGCCCTTCATGAGACTCGTCAGACCAACGTTCTTGCTTCTGTCCACCTCTATGGCATTGATCTCGTAGCGAATTTCCTCAAACAGATGCAAGATGGCGTTGTTAACGAACTGTGTCGCCGTGACGGCATTTCCGTCCGTTTTGCTGAGTCTACCGCAGACGTGTAGGGAGCTTTGCGCCGGTAGAACGCACAGGTCCTGATGCTGAATGGATATGCGAATCTCATCGCTGTTGGCGAAACTCGATAAAGTATAGGGATGATGCGCGTGAATCTCGTAATGCGTTACGGACTCGTCGAAAACGACGGGAGAGTGCACGTTCAAGGCCTCTTCCATTCCAGCAGCAAAATATCAGGCAAGTTACTCTCTTCCACCACCGCCAAAGACAACTTTGAGTCCGAGGCTTCTCAGGAACTGAATGTTCTGACGTGTTAGCGTTTTCGACACTCGTCGACGACTGATGCTTCGGCGACATGGTAACGCGCTTTTATAGCCGACCTTGTTGTTGTTGTAGACGATACCCATGTCTACTTGGCTTCCTTGATGTGCAGTCTGATAGTGATGATTTCACCGCGAAAATTCACCAGTTCTCCGTCCTGATCGACTATGCGCAATTGCACGTGGTCAATGACTTTGACGGTGATCGGCAGGTAAATGATTTGCGAGGGAACTTCGATGATCTTATATCCTGGCGGTACTGCCGGGAAGAATTCGTGGATCGTGTGCGCTCTGTGCTCGTTGATGTACGCCCCGGACGTGATGTTGCACTCGACTCGCAGTGCGTTGACTCTGAGAATAGCTACCGGCAAGTCCGACTCTCGAACACGGACTGGAGCTCAAACACGTCCATCGAGTCTTGAAGTTCAAGCAGAGTGCGTGGTTGAAACCCTACATCGAGCTCAACAGCGAATTGCGCAAGAGGGCGCGAAACGACTTCGAGAAAAATCTCTTCAAGCTCATGAACAACGCAGTGTTCGGCAAGACTATGGAGAATGTGCGCAAACACGTTGATGTCAAGCTCGTGAAGAACTGGGGCGGACGTTACGGAGCCGAAGCACTCATCGCCAAGCCCAACTTTCACAGATGCTCCATCTTCGAGGAGAACCTCGTCGCCATACAGCTCACCAAGACCGAGGTCTACCTCAACAAACCCATCTACGTCGGCCTGAGCGTATTGGACTTGTCGAAGATCCACGTATTCGCCTTTCACTATGACTACATGAAGCGAGCGTTTGGCGATCGGTGCAAGCTCCTCTACACCGACAGCCTGCTGTACGAGATTCGCTGCGACAACATCTACGAGATCATGAAGCGTGACATCGAGAGGTTCGATACTTCGGACTACCCACAGCACAACCAGTTTGGCATGCCACGAGCCATCATGACGGAATTCGTTGGCTTGCGCAGCAAAATGTACAGCGACCGAGTCGAGGGCCGTGATCGTGTGAAGCGGGTGAAGGGCGTGAAGAGGGCGGTGGTCGAGGCGAGCATCACCTTCGACGACTTTGTGCACTGCCTGCGGGATAAATTGACGCGGGCAGCAGTGCGTGATCAGATCGCGCTTGCACAAAGTGTTTACCGAGAGGCAAGTGAAGGTGGCGCTCAGCGCTCACGACGACAAACGTATCCTCCTCCCCGACACCACGGATACGTTGCCGTGGGGGCACTTCAGAGCCCCACCGCGCGCAGTGGAGGGGATAGCGGGTATATGAGCGTTGCGCTTGCGGCCGTTTGCCTCATCAGCACGATGGACGGCATCGAGAAGCTCAACAAAATCGCTCTGCTCGAGGATTTCCTGCCCACGAAGAAACTGGCAGTGCTGAGTATAAACAGCGTCTACCGTGTCACCGACCTGAGACAAGTCACAACGAAATACGGCCTGAGAATCGTAGCCACCCTCGACGACGAGTGCCAAGTCTTTCTGCCTAAACGCATCGCGGACGCGTTCGTGAAGGATCCGAAGATGTACGAGCACATGGTGCAAACAGCGACGGACGGGCAATTGCTCCTGAAGTACTTGGGCGGCAGTGAGGCCAAGATGAATCAAATAGAATTCAGCATCGATCATAAATAACGTGAAATGTTTTTTATTGCAATAAATGTTCAAACCCATTTACAAATCGGTCTTGCTTATCCAGCTATTGTGCGAACTATCGAATCCCAGCCACTTGACGTAGACTCTGTCGCCACGCTTTCTCAACACTTTTTCCACGAGATACATGTCGGGGTACTTGACTCTCAGAAGCTCCTCCTCGTAGAAACCACCGGCAATGGGCTTGTCTCGGTAGTCCTTCAGCCTGTATGTCACCGGAACGGTCGACTCCATCACTCGACTCACCGCGAAAATTTCCGTCGTCCAGTTGGGCGTGTAGCCTTTCTCGAAAACGTGCTTATTCTTGCTGACTCGCACCTTGTCGCCGATTCGGAACTTGGGCGCTTTGCGCTTTTGACAATCACGCGGCTGCAGCAACAAAGTTTCAGCGTCGGCCACCTCGTTCGGCTTCATTCCGATAGTACGATGTTTGCTGCTGTTGTATGTAGCTACGAGATCGGGCAAAATGTCGGGCCACTTGTAGGAACCGCGCAGACTGAACTGCAGCCACATCTTGTTCTTGAGTGTGCGATTGAACCGCTCGACGGTGGACGCCTTGAGGTTGCTGTACGTCGAGTAGTGATTGATGCGATATCGACTCATGAGGCTCCTGAAGGACGCGTTGTAGAATTCTCTGCCTCGGTCAGTCTGCAGATTCCTCGGTACTCGACCCTGTCGTAGCACGAGTTCCATGGCCGCAGTGACGTCGTTGCCGGTCTTCCACTTCACGGGAACGGCCCAGGCAGACTTGGACAGCACGTCGATGATTGTGAGCAGACCTGACACCCCGGTTTTCCCGAGCGTACGGTTGCATCTCCACGAGGTCGGCCTGCCACGTCTCATCCAGTCCTCGCACGTCAAACTTGCGTCGTGGATAATTGCGTCGTGCGGGTTTATGCAGCTCTTCCACCAATCTCCGATGCTCCATGCCGCGTGTCCAACGTTTTAATGGCCTCGGAGTTACGCGTGGCCAACTCCAGAGTCGTTTCAACGTTTACCTCGATAATTCTCAGCCTGTCGTTCACTTGATTCTGCAGAATATGTATGTTCAGTTGCAGATCGTCAAAATCCTCTCTCAGCCGAGTTGTGATGTGAAACAATTCGCTCAGAGTGCTTTGAACAAGACGTCTCGCGAGACTCAGGTTGACCCCGTCGCGAGGTTCACTCGCGTCGGCAACGTTGCACAATCTTTTGCCCTCTACGTCGTACTGTCCGTCGGTGGTGAGCTTGAATCCGAATCCGGGAGGACCTCGCGTACCGCCCTCAGTTCGTCCTAGCTGACGTCCGAACACGTCGATGTTCATTGTTCAAGTGTGGTTGCAGCGCCCCTTGTGCCCCGCTTATATGACAATACCGGCCTCACGCAGCTCCTCGATGATCGAGATGATCTCGTTGATGTGACTCGAATTGCCGGCCGATCGCTCAGCCATCAGCAGACGCAGTCGATCAACGAGCTCATTCGGGTCATCCCAGTATACGTAGTCCATTCGCGTGTTCCTTCGCGCAATCTTGAACCGAGGCAATATACGACTACCGGTGGATGTACCACCACCACCGACCAAGGGCGCCACCCAGTCCCTGTACTTGCTGTTTCTTTGCCTGTGAATGACCTCGTCCGACCTGTAGTGTTTCTTGTGTGCGTTCGTCGTTTGCAGGATTTTCCCATAGACATTCTTGTCTTCCGCGCTCACGAGATGCGCACTGGGTTCCTTCCTGAAGAGCAGTTCGAGCAAGTCGACGCTCGATCGATACTTCCTGTCACCCACAATTACGTCGTCGTTCACGAAACGTATGGGTGAGTCGCCGATCATCATGCTACCGTCTGGCAACTTTTGAACCCCATAACCCCGAACCCCATAACCCCATACTTTTTCCGATTCGTGTTGAGCATGTGAAGATATTTGTTGAGCGCAGGCACTTCCGGCATGTCATAATATTCGTCGGGACTCGTTTTCTGCTGCTGCACGTATTCGTCGGGGCTCGTTTTTTGCTGCTGCTGCACGCATTCGTCGGGGGTCATTTTCGGCCATTCTTCCTCCGCGTCGTACGCAGTTTTGAAGGAGCTTTCGATCTCATCATCATCACCACGAGACACCTCCTCCTTCTTAGGCAACGTGTGCCTGGCGTTCACGAGGCGTTCGAGAGGTTTGACGATTGGTTTGAAAGTTTCGTCCAGAGCTTTCTCCATCGTTTGCTTGTCCGCCTTGAGAAGCATGTACTTGCGCTTAATCGCATCCCTCATTTTCTCCATCTGGCTGAGCGTCTGTTTCTCGCGACGGAACTCAGCCGTCACACTGTCGCTTCGACCATCCATAATGCACTGCGGGGATCACGTCGCGCACGATATATTTATGGCAAAGCGGTCGAAGCCCTTTCTGTACCTGCCACAGTCGAGTCCACTGCCACGATTGATTACGAGAAATCCGTGACTGGAGTCGTTCCAGCAGGTCGAGCACAAGTCTCTGAACTACACGTACGGCATATCCGTGTTCACGTGATCGTCATAGATGTGTCGGAGGTTCATCTCGTCCTGTCGAAAGACGACCAACAGATTGACGTTGTCACGCACCAGGTGCTTGGGGATTTGAGCGTACGATTGACACAAGTAGAAGCAATCGATGTTCTTGTGTCGACCCATGCAGTAGAAGGCTCTGACGTTGTCCTGTTTCTCGCAGGCTATATCGTCGAATACGATGATGGAATTGGGACGAGCGTCCGCGGGTGATACGACCTGATCGTGTTCGCTGAATGCAAAGTATCCGATACCCTCGAGCGGTGCGAGCGCTTTCTCGAGCAGTTTGTACTTTGGCTGATTCAGTGACTTGGAGTACACGTAGACGTTTTCGAATCGCAAACCATTGGGATGTGTGATGAGGGCTAGCAACGCGTTGGTCTTGCCGCAGTTTGACGGACCGCAGAAGACTGCGCGAATACTGGCAGGCAGCAGATCGCTGTGTCGCGTGCCCTGCTTTCGTCCCTCAACGAGCGCATCGAAATTCATCACCGGTAGCTTGTGCACTTGCTGTCGGAAATCCATGACTGAGCCGTCAAGGTATAAATAGCCCGCTTATATACCCCTCAACTTCATTCGCTGACTGATCGCGTAGTGATGCACACAGGTCGAGGTGTCCTGAACAAGCTCATCAACAGGCTTCCAATCGAGTTGCACATACCGGGCTATCGGTACTGCGGGCCAGGCACGAAGCTAGCGGAACGCGTCGCTCGCGGTGATCCCGGTGTGAATCCTCTGGACGCAGCCTGCAAGGAGCACGATATCGCGTACTCGCAAAACCGTGAGAACGTCGCGGCGCGCAATTCGGCCGACCGAGTTTTGGCAGATAGGGCCTGGCAGCGGGTGTTTGCAAGAGACGCCGCTATTGACGAGAAACTTGCCGCTTACGTCGTGGCAAACACCATGAAAGCCAAGTCGAAACTCGGTATGGGGCTGAAGAACAAGAGGCAAAAGCCCCTCGTCGCGCTTGCCAAAATAGTGCGAGCCGCCTCGCGATCGGCCGGAATTAATTCTCGCGAAGTCATTCGATCGGCGCTCACGAAGGCTCGCGAAGCTGTGAAGCAAGCTGGCGGAAGGAAGAAGGTGTTGGTGCCGCGCGTACTGCCCAGCCCGGCGAAAGTGGGCGGGGTTTTGCCGTTTCTCATTCCCTTGTTTGCCGGCTTGAGTGCTACGGGAGCGCTGGTAGGTGGCGCTGCGGGTGTGGCAAAAGCTGTGAATACCGCTAAAGCCGCCGAGCGTCAATTGCAAGAGAATCGCCGACACAACGAGACGATGGAAGCTATCGCTCTCGCTAAGGGGCACCTTGCACCGCAAACCACGTCGGTTCCGCAGGAAAGATGGAAACCGACGGAATCACCGAAATGTTTCTCCGATCGGTAGAACTGCACGGAGTCAAATACGTCACATACGTCGGGGATGGTGACAGTAAAACATTTAAGGGATTGCTTGAAGCCATTCCCTATGATGACGTTACTGTCAAAAAAAAGAATGTATTGGTCACGTCGAAAAAAAAACGGGAACGAGATTGAGAAATATGAAAAAAGGAACCAAGGGACTCGAAGGAAAAGGGGCAGGCAAACTCACAGATAAAGCAATCGGAGAACTCACTAAATACTATGGCCTTGCTATCCACCGAAATTCACATTCTCTGCAAGCCATGAAGGACGCGATATGGGCCACGTATTACCACAAGAGCTCCATGGATAAAAAGCCCCAGCATGAGAAGTATCCACCAGGAGAAAACAGCTAGTGTACGTGGAGTAAAGCTGAAGCGTCGGATACTTTGTGTTTATATAAGCACAAGGCTCCTCTTAGTGACACTGTTCTGAAGGCCATCGAGCCAATTTACAAAGACTTGTCGTCGGATGATTTGCTCGAAAGATGTTGGGGTGCTCATACTCAAAACAGTAATGAGTCACTTATGTAGGAAAATATTTGGTCGAGGAATTATAGACTTTCACAAACATAGCTTTAATTAATATAATCCTCCCGACTGGTCAGGATACTCTTGTACATTGATCAGTTAATCGGTTTAACAAATATAGAAGAGTCTTTAGGATGGTCGTCGCGACTGATGACTTCGAGGTCTGGAGACAGAATGCTCCTTCATTGTCGATTCCTAGGCGCCTCGCCTAGGACCCTTGGGCCTTCGTTCCTTGTCTTCTCCCTTAACTCCGGAATAAATAGCCCTGGCGTTTATGACTCACTCAAGAGTCTCGTAACCCGATCTCCGACCGAGTCCCGTCGACGCAAAAAGAAGAGGAACGAGAGACTTTACCCATACTTAATAATATGATTTGGATGCGTGCGCCCAAACATCTTCATTGCGGCGCAGATGTGGTCAATATTGCCACGGAATCTCGTTAATTGCCATGGATCTCATAAGTGTCCGGATTGGCACATTCGCCGAGAGCTGGGTCCATTCACGGGACAAAGCAAGGATCGAGCGCGCGGAGAGGCAGGTGACCGACGCAGCAAAAAAGGCCCGGATTGAGCAGCGGGAGATGTTAGCGGCTCAACATGAGCAGCTAGAAGAAGAGGAGGGATGCCTCTATGGACTATGGATTGCCGATTAGCGGTAATTATAAACACATTTGTGTAAACACATTACAAAACTTTAAACGCGTTTTTCTCGAAAACACGTTTTTAAAAATGGCCGACATTCTCCCGACCGCTGTAATTAACATATCGACCTGAAATTTGGAGAGCATACTCAGAAAATATGTCTTCACGGAATGACGGATCATTTTTTCGATAGGTACATTTTTGCATTTATTATTTATCTTTTTATGCGAAAAAAAACGCGAAAATTCGATTTTTGTAAATTGCCGCCATTTTCCCAAATTTGTACTAAACGAAAAACCCATCCGTCATTCCATGACCAAAGGATCACAGATTGATAATATGCTTTGAATTTGTGTTTCAGATCAACAAAGAGGGAGCAGTGATGTCAGCCGTTTACCTCCCGCGATTTGAGCACCTGTTTTCGCGGAGCTGCAACGGCTGCCATTTTGGGTTTTTTTTTCAAAAAAAAATTTTTTAACGTTCTGTATATGATGAATAAAACCAAGAAAAAAACCGCACTCAAAAAGCTTCACTCGTTTCCTTTAAAAAAAAATAAAATGTAAACACCGGAAATATGGCACTCCAAGGACGAAGTCTCAATTAAACTATGATCGGAAGTTGCGTGCTAAGCAAAAAGATTAATGACGGTTATAGGTTGGAAGGGAGAAGAAACCCGGTTCGTTCCGCTCTCTTTGCCGTTACGTTTACTTTCTCATTCTTCTCGCGTACTCAACGTTTACAGCAGCGGTGAAGGGTGTAATCACTTTCTTTTACGCTCCAGCAGCGCGATTCCGTAACTCCGTAGCGACTATTTTCGTTATCGTTAGCTAGCGGCAGCCAATTGCATGCACGATCACGGAAGAAAGGGAGCCTCTTATTGTCTGTCGCTAGCCAACTTATTAGACTTATTGTAACGAGATCAGTGAAAAAAGACAAAGAAATCTAAGTATCACTACTTAATACTCCGTTGGATCCATCAGCAGCCAAATATCACCTGCGTCCAAGCGTCGATGGTTTTTCGATCGGTGTAATGACGGAATTAACTACCAAACGTTTTAATCAAGCAACCAATGACTACCAAACGATTATCTTCCGTTTGAAACCCATTAGAAACCTTACCAAAGTTAACCCCCCCCCCCCCCTTAACTAATCGAACTTTTTTTACGAATCGTTTGGTGGTCGTTTGGTAGCGTTTGGTAAACCATTCAAATCGTTTGGTAGATTCCCATTCTTTCAGAAAATCAGAAAGAAAGTTTTGATTCATAAGATAGGACGATGAGCAGCTGAAAAAGACTCGATAAACAACGCCATCTATCGCAAAAACGTCGTATATTATCGCAACCAATCGCAGCCTTCCGTTTCGGATACGCATAATTTCTTTCGGTTTGATCGGAGTTTATTAACAAATCTAACAATAAAAATGTCACATCGTTCTGCCTCTGCGGCGTCTGGGGACCAATCCCAGCGCTCCAGTCCCGATTCGCTATATTTTGCGTTGGCGTTATTGATTGATCGATTACCGACCGAACTGAATAGAATACCAAACGCTATGATTTGTTTTTCTATCGATTAATTCTCATCACAATGAATTAGCCACAAAATAATGGGTGATTTTTTTTTTAGAAATTCCTATTTCCGCTGCGCCGTCTGGCCACCATGGTCAGCTGAATGGTGAGCTGTGATTAGTCGCCACAAATCCCGGCGGACAAAGAGCCTATTTACGCACGCACGACTACTAAACGATTCGTGGGTAAAAGCTTGATTAGTCAAAGTGAGGGGGAGGGTGCCAGATTGTGCACCTATTTTTAAATCTCAATTTACAAAAACGGAAAACTACCAAACGATTTGAATGCTACCAAACGACCACCAAACGATTCGTAAAAAAGGACGATTAGTCGAAGTGGTGGGGGGTAAATTATGGACCAGTTTTGTAATCTTGATTTTTTTAACGAGAAACTACCAAACGATTTCAATGAACTAATACACGGTACCAAACGACTACCAAACTATTCGTAAAACAAAGGCAGATTAGTCGACGTGTGGGGGGAACAGAAGACCGATTAGTATCGGACCATGATTCCCCCACCACCACCAACTTCGACTAATCGGCCATTTTTTTACAAATCGTTAGTTCGTAAATCGTATGTTAGTTGTTTGGCAGCGTTTATTAGCCCATTGAAATCGTCATTTGGTAGTTCCCCGTTTTTCCAAAAAATCGGTCCATAACGTGGAATCGCCCCCACTATGTCTCAGCAGCCATTTTCTTCACGAATCATTTAGGCCCGGTTCCACAACTCTCGGTTAACCGATTCAACCGGAGTTTAGCCAGCTCAGCGTGGTTCTGATTGGTCCAGTCGCCCTTAAACTTTGGTTAATTCGGTTAACCGAGAGTTGTGGAACCGGGCCTTAATAGTCGTTTTGCAACCAATCACGACCCTCCATTCAGAACCCACAAGTATTATGCATTGGAATAATTTCATGATCGACTACCAAGCCCCCCGGATAGAATACCAAACAATATAATATGATTTTCTATCGATCAAGTCTCATCAGAACAGGATTAACCAAAAAGAATCTGGGTATTTGCGAAAATAGGTTATTTTTCCGCCGCGACTTCTCGTCACCAATCATAGCTTTCCATTCATGATCCGCATGTGTTTTTCGTTAGCCTAATTTCATGATAAACTACCAAACGCCCTAAATAGAATTTTAAATGTTGCCGCATATTTTTATTATGACCAAGAATAGTTGGAACAAAATTAGTAAAAAAATAACGGGTGAATTTGCGTTAATCAGTCGTTAAAGGACTATGACTTCTGGCAACCAATCAGAACCGTCCACTGAGAATTCACATGTCTTTTGCGATGGTATAATTTAGCTATCGACTACCAAACGCCCTGAATAGAATATTAAACGCTATTAAATGTTTTTTTTATCGATTAAGTCTTATCACAATGAAATTAACCACAAAATAATGGGTGAATTTTTGTTAGAAATTCCTTTTTCCGCTGCGGCTTCTGGCGATCAATCACAGCTCGCCGTTCACGATACACATGTATTTCTCGTTGGCGCAATCTCAATGATCGACTACCAATCGTTCTAATCGTTCTACCTGCGGTGGCGCAATCGCAATGATCGACTACCAATCGTTCTAAATTGAATTCCAAATGCTTCCGGGAGATTTTCTATAAATCAAGACTCATTGAAGAAAAATCAGACAAGAGATAGCGAGTGCATCCGTGTTTTATAATTTTGCTCGGTGGTTGGACCTTCAGTGACCGGTCGCAGTCCTCTAATCAAGACGCCGGATATCCATTCTTGGTTCGGTTATGACTTTGGATCCTGATCTGTCATAGCCGAGGCGTAAGATTTTTTCATTCGTGATCTCATTTGGAAATAATTATTTAATTGAAGTGTGCGAAAACTTATTTCTAATAAAGAATCAAATCAAACGAACTCAACAGGAAGTCACAGAAGAGAGATGACCCAACGATGGGCCGCCCGGATACCACCATAAACTTAGCGGAGCATCTTTAACTTCTCAAAGTTTTTTCATTCCTAATCGTTTGGTGGTCGAGGCGGATTATGGGGCTCGTAAAAAGGGGAAGACCCTTGTACTGCTGGAAAACCCGATAAAAAAATATATATAAATAAAACAGCCAAATAAGTCAAACCTGATCTAAAGTTATCTAAAGTTTAAACTATAACCGGGAGTTGCATGCTAAGCAAAAAGATTAATCACGGTTAAGGGAGAGTTTGTCCTTGAAATTGCAGCGGGAGATGTCAGCGGTTCAACATGAGCAGCTAGAAGAAGAAGAGGGATGTCTCTATGGACCAGGCATCGCCGATTAGCAGTAATTATAAACTCATTTGTGTAAACACATTACAAAACTTTAAACGCGTTTTTCTCGAAAACACAATTTTAAAAATGGCTGACATTCTCCTGACCGCTGTAATTAACGTATCGACCTGAAATTTGGAGAGCATACTCAGAAAATATGTCTTCACGGAATGACGGATCGTTTTTTCGATAGATACATTTTTGCATTTATTATTTATCTTTTTATGCGAAAAAAACGCAAAAATTCGATTTTTTTTAAATTGCCGCCGTTTTCCGAAATTTGTACTAAACGAAAAACCCATCCGTCATTCCATGACCAAAGGGTCACAGATTGATAATATGCTTTGAATTTGAGTTTCAGATCTACAAAGAGGGGGCACTGATTTCAGCCGTTTACCTCCCGCGATTTGAGGACCTGTTTTCGCGGAGCTGCAACGGCCGACATTTTGGTTTTTTTTTCAAAAACTTTTTAACGTTCTGTATATCATGAATAAAAGCAAGAAAAAAACCGCACTCAAAAAGCTTTACTCGTTTCCTTTAAAAAAAATAAAATGTAAACACCAGAAATATGGCACTCCAAGGACGAAGTCTCCCTTAAAGGTTGGAAGGGGGAAGAAACCCGGTTCCTTCCGCCCTCTTTGCCGTTACGTTTACTTTCTCATTCTTCTCAGGTACTCAACGTTTACAGCAGCGGTGAAGAATGTAATCACATTCCCTGGCGCTCAAGCAGCGCAATTCCGTAACTCCGTAGCAGTTTTCGTTATCGTTAGCTAGCGACAGCCATTTGCATGCACGATCATGGAAGAAAGGGAGCCTCTTAGTGTCGGTCGCTAGCTAACTTATTAGACTTATTGGAACGAGATCCGTGAAAAAAGACAAAGAAATCTATAAATCACTACTTAATACTCCGTTGGATCCATCAGCAGCCAAATATCACATGCGTCCAAGCGTCGATGGTTTTTCGATCGGCGTAATGACGGCATTAACTACCAAACTTTTTAATTAAGCTACCAATCACTGACAAACGATTATCTTCCGTTTGAAACCCATTAAAACGAGATCGGTAAAGAAAAACGTAAACAAATATCACTGCTCCGTATTCCGTTGGATCCATCAGCAGCCAACCACAGCTCTCTATCCCTTCATCTAAACATAGATGGTTTTTGATTTGGCGTAATTAAGGAATTAACTACCAAACGTTTCAATTAATCTAACAATCTCTACCAAACGATTATCTTCCGTTTGAGACTTATTGGAACGAGATCGGCGAAGAAAGACATAAATAAGTTGAAATATCAAGGCGCCGTATTCCGTTGGATCTATAAATCACCAATTACGGCCTTCCATCGTATGCGCCTAGACGTAGATTGTTTCTCGACCGGAATAACTAATGAATTAACTACCAAACGCTGAGATTTGCATATTTGTGACCACTAAACGATTCTGCATCGATTCAGCGTGGCATTTTATGGATTGCGTGATAAATAAAAAAAGGTCCGCCCGACTTTACGGAAAAAAAGTCTCATTTTATTATAACGAAACGGTCGACCACCAAACCTTATTAGGCTACCAATCACCACCAAACGACCACCAAACGATTAGGAATGAAAAAACATTGAGAAGGTAAAGTTGTTCGGCTAAGTTTATGGTGGTATCCGGGCGACCCATGTTGGATCATCTCTCTTCTGTGACTTCCTGTTGAGTTCCTTTCATTCGATTCTTCATTAGTAATAAGTTTTCGCCCACTTCAATTAAATAATTATTTCCAAATGGGGTCATGAATGAAAAAAATGTTACGCCTCGGCTATAACAGATCAGGATCCAAAGTCATAACCGAACTAAGAACAGATATACGGCGTCTTGATTAGAGGACTCCGATTGGTCACTGAAGGTCCAACCATAGAACAAAATTGTAAAACACGGGCGCACTCGCTATCTCTTGTCTGATTTCCCTTCAATGAGTCTTGATTTATAAAAAAAACTCCTGGAAGCGTTTGGTATTCAATTTAGAACGATTGGTAGTCGATCACTAGATTGCGCCAACGAGAAATACATGTGTATCGTGAATGGCGAGCTGTGATCGGTCACCAGAAGCCGCAGCGGAAAAAGGTATTTCTAACAAAAAATCACCCATTATTTTGTGGCTAATTTCATTGTGATACGACGTAATCGATAGAAAAACATCTAATAAGGTAAGTGGCCCAGTAATCGTCACGTTAACCAGATCGCTTGACTTTGCAAATTTATATAGCTCAACTAGGAAAGTGAGCAAAAGTTATTTTAAGTCGTTCTTAATCAGTTTTTTATTACGAAGAAGAAGGTTGTTGTGAAATTCCCGTGCCTAGTACAGTTTTCGCGAAAATATTTCGTAAAAGTTGTAAGATGCTATTGTACGAATCATCTTCATACCACCATGACAGTTGGTCTGGTAATCGCCATGGGAACGTCCCAATAATCGTCACATGCATTCAAACTGCTTTGAGGCCTTAGATACCTTTGAAACAAAAATGTTTTTTTTTAATTGATTTAAATTATGTATAAACATGTCGAAAATAATATGCAAAAGTTATTTCAGGTAGACATTTTTTTTAAAGACATGTAGAAAAATGGTTTTAAAACTTTAAACGCGTTGTTCATGAAGAAATGTTTTCAATATCGGGCGGACTCGTAGGTCCTGTATTTTTTGACTGATTGACTTGAAATTTCAACTATAACTTCTTAGATATATTTTATAGCGAAGTACACACGACTTTTACTATCGTTTAACAATAACGATTTTTGGAAACGAACAAAGGCCGTTGTTTCAATCAAAAATGCGACTTTCTTAAAAATCGGGCTAGATGTACAAAAATAAATATTTTACAATAATCGTGTGTACTTCGGTAGCAAAACTCATGTAGATTACGGGGAAAAGAAAATTCTTCTGAGTGCACATGTGCGACTGGAACGAGTCCGCTCGTTGGAGGTACCTACAGATATGTGAAACAAACCCTCTAAACCTCGTTTTGATTGCTTTATAAGTATTTTTTAAAAATCCTAAAAAGCCTTGTTTTCCGACCATCCAAAGGTATATAAGACCTTAACTAATTATGTAAAGGTTCGTAGGACCTTGTTGACTCGATTATGTCTGCATATAGAACGGCAGAATAATTTTTACGCGCTCTGTCACAAACTTTATGATTTTTATTAAAACATTTGATAAAGAGTTTGAAACCTAAATTTCTCTTCCATGGAACTTTATTAATTTCAAAAATAAAACAAATTATTGCCCATTACGTCAGGATTATAATTTTCATTTATTTGTAGTCATTATAAACAACTATTTTTTCATGAAATAACTTTTAATACTATTTCAATCGAGTGCTGTTCACCTGTGTTCGAGACATACCCAGTTATCGACATGGTCACGACCGAGTAATCGACAACATTTATTTATATGTATATATTTTTACTATAGCGAATATGTGTATGACGATTACTGGTCCGTGGATCTTTCAGACAATGCTAATTACGGACCCAATATTTCTTTTCTGATTTTCTATAAACTAGTATTCGATTTGTAAGACTCTTTTTTTGCTAACATTGTCCCAGTTATCGACAACCGTGGCGATTAATCGGCAGAGTGTTTATGTTGCTGTGCGGGTAATCGTCATATATGACAATTCGTTGACATTAACATAAAACTATAATTTTCTATGCTGAATGCAAAACTAAAATCCTTGTTAATTACGTGAAGGAAACCTTACTTCACGCAAGTCCACAGGCATTCTTAAATCACCCGAAATGTGATATGGTTCACGTTAAACTCCTAATGAAGGATTCGGCCGAAATGACAGCTAGACGTCGTAGCGGAATAAATTTAATTTGTTTATTCTTTTATACGTATACTTACGGGTGTGAAAATGTAATACGACATAGTAAATACCTCCTGGAAGCTAATATACCACAGATCTGCATGAAGGACTGATTTTTATCTTAAAATACTTATTTAATGCGCAAACGTGAAGATCACTAGAACGCTGACGGCCACTGGGCCGACTACCTTAGCGTTTGATATTCTATTCAGGACGTTTGGTAGTCGATGGCTAAATTATGCCAACGCAAACACATGTAAATCCTCAGTGGACGGTTTCGATTGGTTGCCAGAAGCCGCAGTTTTAGAACGATTGATTGACGCAAATTTACCCGTTATTTTTTTACCAATGTTGTTCCAACTATTCTTGATCAAAATAAAAGTATTCGGCAACGTCTGATATTCCATTCAAGGCGTTTGGTAGTTTATCATGAAATTAGGCTAATGAAAAATACACGCGGGTCATGATTGGAAAGCTATGATAGGTGACTAGAAGCCGTGGTGGGAAAATAACCTATTTTCGCAAAATCCCAGGTTATTTTTGGTTAATCCTGTTCCAATGAGACTTGATCGATAGAAAAGCATATTATATTGTTTGGTATTCCAATGCATAATACTTGTGGGTCCTAAATGGAGGGTCGTGATTGGTTGCTAAACGACTATTAAGGCCTAGTTCTACAACTCTCCGTTAATCGACTTAACCGACGTTTAAGGGCGACTGGATTAATCAGAACCACGCTGAGCTGGCTAAACTCCGGTTAAATCAGTTAATCGAGAGTTGTGGAACCAGGCCTAAACGATTCGTGAAGAAAATGGCCGCTTAGACATAGTGGGGGCGATTCCAAGTTATGGACCGATATTTAAATCTCGATTTAAAAAAAAACGGGAAACTACCAAACGACGAATTCAATGAGCTAATGTACACTACCAAACAACCACCAACCAATTCGTAAAAACATGGCCGATTAGTCGAAATTGGGGTGATGGGGGAATTATGGTCCGAAACTAATCGGTCTTCTGCCACCCCCCCCCCTCCCCCACTTTGACTAATCGGCCTTTGTTTTACGAATCGTTTGGTCTTCGTTTGGTAACGTACATTAGCCCATTGAAATCGTTTGGTAGTATCACGTTAAAAAAAATCAAGATTAAAAAACTGGTCCAATAATTTATCCCTACCCCGTCACAACACTTCGACTAATCGGCCTTTTTTACGAATCGTTTGGTGGTCGTTCGGTAGCACATTGAAATCGTTTGTTAGTTTTCGGTTTTATTAAATTGAGATTTAGAAATCGTTCCACAATTTGGCACCCTCTCCCCTCACTTTGACTAATCAAGCTTTTATCCACGAATCGTTTAGTAGTCGTGCGTGCGTAAATAGGTTCTCTGTCCGCCGCGACTCGTGGCGACCAATCACAGCTCGCCGTTCAGCTGACCATGGTGAGCCGCTATTGGTCGCCAAAAGCCGCAGCAGAAATAGGAATTTCTAACAAAAATTCACCCATTATTTCGTGGCTAATTCAT
This sequence comes from Ophion obscuratus, assembly GCA_964007375.1. Lineage (NCBI taxonomy): Eukaryota > Metazoa > Arthropoda > Insecta > Hymenoptera > Ichneumonidae > Ophion > Ophion obscuratus. The sequence continues at coordinate 53,125,229 of OZ023314.1, forward strand.
TGTGATGAGACTTAATCGATAAAAAAATAAATCATAGCAAATCGTTTGCTATTCTATTCATGTCGTTCGGTAATCGATCAATCTGTTACGTCCCGGAGGGAGATTTAGGTGGGACTCGCGAGGTTGCCGATTTAGAGCGCGAAAGTTCGAATTGAATTAGATTGCGCAGTGAGTCTTTGTTTGGCTTCCGCGTGAGTTCCGAAAACAGTTTAATAACAATTTGGATTGAGACGAATTTGAGGTGCGTGATTCTGGTAAGAGAGTTGGATCCGCCCGATGGATTGATCGTTGATCAAATAAATGTTCAGACACGTAGATTTTGTCTTATTTCACGTAGTTCACGTTTATTACGTTTAACTCTTACAAACTTATAATTTCGGTACAAAGATAGTTAAGCGTACAATGATTACACGGAAATGCAGAGCGAAAGGGTTTAGCCTTGTAAGTCGACTGTTCAGTTCGGAGTTCGGATACAGAGTGTCTGCTCCTTCGTGATATGAAAATTAGGAAAGTCTGGTTGTAGGGGAAGGAGTTTTTTTGGGGGAATGCATTTTCGGATCAGAGCTTCTTAGTGATTGGTTAATCAATCGTGAGAATGTACGCTGCCTTACGTGATAGGTCGGCGTCATGCGTGGGAATAGTTTTGTTCGTCTACTTATTAGGTCATCGCTATGGTGAATGCAGCCATTGTTCTATGTCCGAGGATCGGGTTCAGCGACCGAGGTTTCGTGGGTCTTGCGATATGACCGGGTGATGTGTTCTGGCGCAAGCGAGTTTTCCTCGTGGGATTGTTTGGGTCTTAAGACAAGGCAGGATTGTGGCGTAGTTCGGTCCCTGCATTTTGTTCGAGTGCTCTAGGCGTAGGGTTTCTCTTCCGAGGCTGCGAGTACGCTCCTCTTGTAAATTCGTCTGTCGTTGGCTATGTTTATGCGCGGGGGCCTACGTGCGACGGTTTCGCTTTTGGTCTTGTGGTACGTTTCGGCTATCGCTCGCTTAGCGTTAAAGAAATATAGGTTTTTGGTCGATGAGTGAGGGTGCTGCTATCGTGCGTATTTGCCATCGTGGTTTCAAAAAGAGAGAGAAAAAAAGGTGAAGGCTGAGACGTAACAAATCAATAACGCTAACGCAAAATACAGCGAATTGGGACTGGAGCGCTGGGATTGGTCGCCAGAAGCCGCACTGACAGAATTATTTATTAGCGTAGATTCACTCGTTATTTCTTGTCCGATTACGTTCTAATGGGCCGCGATCGATAGAAAAACATCCGGTAGCGTTTGGATTCTATTCGGGACGTTTGATAGTTGATCATTCAAATACGATAACACAAAAGACGTGCGTATCAGGAATAGAGAGTTGTGATTGGTCGCCAGAAGCCGCAGGGGCAGAACGATGTGACATTTTAATAGTTAGATTTCTTAATAAACTCCAACGGAACCGGAAGAAATTACGCGTATCCGAAACGGAAGGCTGCGATTTGTCGCGATAATATACGACGTTTTTGCGACAGATAGCGTTGGTCATCGACTCTTTTTCCGCTGCTCATCGTCCTATCTTATGGATCGAAATTTTCTTTTTGATTTTCCGAAAGAATGGGAAACTACCAAACGATTTGAATGGTTTACCAAACGCTACCAAACGACCACCAAAGTATTCGTAAATAGAAAGTTCGATTAGTCAAAGTGGGAGGAGGGGGCTAACTTTTGCGAGGTCTAGCATGGAGGCTAGAGTGGGAGGAGTCTGAATTCTTATGGAAAGACTTGAAAAAAGTGGCTACAAAACGTGGTCAAACAGGGATGGCGCCACTATTGCTAAGATTGTGGCGACTCCGCGTTCCTTGCCAAAGAAGATTCATCAAACCAGAGCGTAATTCACGACGAAGACATCATCCAATCTTATCAACAGGGAACAATGGGCAAGCCGCTCAGAACGTACCAAAGAAACATAACTGTAAAATTTGCCACTTGAAATCTGGGAAGTCCTCTGAGGGGGGAGTAGATGTGGCAACTCCGTCACCCCAAACTTGTCCGCCTTCCATACCGACACAGGCACTCGAAGCGCCAACGACGAAATCAAGAAGTTCCTGAAAGAAGACTGATTCGGAGTTCCGAAACTAATTATTATAAGATTCACTTCCGTGAGAGACAGAAACTTTGCTAGCCACCCTAAGCGTTCGTTAAGCGCATTTGAATTTGTAAATATAAAATAAACAAGGAAAGTCCAAAAATATAGTGCGTGGTTCATTCCCCGTACTCCAATTAATCAGTGGAATAAAACCCAAATTGGCTCACTGGTGACCCCGAGGTGATTGCAAACGATCGGGACGCGTAACCTCAACCGGCCACGAGGTGTCGAATTCCACGGCCACACAACACATGCCTGTTGCTTCGCGCACGCGATCCGCCAATCACTCTTTGCAAACGATCGACGGCAACAGCCTTGAAATGACCGATGCTTCGAACACTTCGCAAGCAACGCACGACAAGGCTTCACAAACTACGTCCGGCACAACAAATGGCATATTCAATGAGGAATTCATCTCAGCGATCCACAAAACGGAACTTCCACGATTCATGCGTGACAGACCGGACATTTGGTTCTACATGATCGAATCCGTCTTCGAATCATCACGGATAACCAACGACCTCACAAAATATAACGAGGTGCTCACATCATTGAACGCGGACACATTGTCGCAAATCACCGACGTCATCTGCAACCCTCCGGCACAGAACAGGTATGAAAGACTTAAAAATTTAATCATTCAGAGGCTCTCAAATTCAAGAGGGAAGCAAGTTTTTATCCTTCTAAACGAGGTCGAGCTCGCAAACAAAAAGCCCTCGCAGCTATTACACGAAATAAAGGATCTCGCCGCAGGAGGCATCTCTGACGATGTCCTGAAATGAACGAACTACAACAAATGTTCTCAGAATTCCTTTAAGTCTCTCAATCAAGGGCTCCGAACTACAATCCGCACAATCAACACAGACGCTCAAGATCCAGGTCTGCGACACCGAATCGACTGGGAATTTGCTTCTACCACAGGAAATACGGCGCACAGGCAAATCAATGCACAACCCCATGCTCCTACGTCACTTCAACTAAATCGGAAAACTAATCGCGCTGTCGCCAATCCAGGCACTCGGCGACAGCAACAACAACGATGCCGTACTACTCTAACTCCGACTACACATCTACGATCGAAATACCAATTTGAGATTTCTCATCGACTCAGGTTCGTCCGTTACTGTTATTCCAAAAAAATGTATTCAAAATAAAATGCGGCCCAATCAATAAAAACTCTATGCTGCAAGTAATACGGAAATACTTACCTATGGCGAGAAACTCGTAGAAATTGACTTCGGACTGCGGCATCCGTACAAATGGATGTATATCATCGCCGACGTCTCATATCCAATAATCGGTGCTGATTTCTTAGTTTATCATGGACTGTTAATCGACCTGAAGCACAAACGGTTAATAGATGAAAAAACCCTACTCGATTCACATCTTCGCAAATGGTCAACCGGTTGCGGAAAGACCCCGGAAACTTTCTGGCGCGAAACTCACCGCCGCCATACAAGAAATTCAGCCCCTCCTGGAAAACGGCATAATTAGACCTTCGCGCAATCCTTGGTCGAGTCCAATTCACCTAGTGGAAAAGAAGACTGGTGGCTGGCGTATTTGTGGGGACTATAGAAAACTTAACAGCCAAACTGTCCCTGATCAATATCCACCACCGCTTATACAAGATCTTTTCGAGAAACTGAGCAAGAAAACAATTTACTCTACGTTGGATCTGGCAAAAGCGTACCATCAATTTCCTATGGCTCCTGAGGATGTAGAAAAAAACGGCGAAATATCACGCCATTCGGCCTATTCGAATATCTGTTTATGTCATTCGGTCTTCGCAACGCATCTCAAACCTGTGAACGATACATTGATTCAATTTTCAGAGATCTCGACTTCGTATTCTGTTACATAGATGACATAATCATTATGTCAAAATCCGTAAGCGAGCACGAGTTTCATCTGCGAACTGTCCTCACCAGACTTCAACAACATGGACTAACCATCAACACGGCCAAATGTGCCCTCGGGAAGATGGAAGTGGAGTTTCTAGGATACCAGATCAATCAAAACGGATACAAACCACCGCAGAGTCGAATCCAGGCAATATTTTACTATCCAAAGCCAAACACAATTTGTCAACTTCGACGTTTTCTCGGTATGATCAATTACTATCGTTGGTGCATCCCACACGCAGCTCATCTTCAGGCACCGCTAAATTCCTATCTGAAAACATCAAAAAACAACGACAAAATACCGATCGCATGGACTGAAGGAGCAATACAAGCGTTCAATGACTGCAAAGAGAGCATTGCCTCCGTAACCTCAACAACATTCATCTCCTCTTCAAATCCGAATATACTTACCACGGATGATTCAGACACTGCCATCGGAGCCGCACTCGAACAGGAACAAGATCAAATTTGGACGCCGAAACAAATTGATCTGAAAAAAACTATTCCACCTACGATAGGGAACTCCTGGCCATCTTCGCAGCAATCAAGCACTTTTGACACATATTGACAAGTCGCAATTTCATCATAAAAACGGACGATAAGCCTCTCACTCACGCTTTCGCACAGCGATCGGACAAGGCATCTCCAAGACAGCTGCGACAACTGGATTTCATCTCTCTATTCTCTACAGAAATCATCTACGTCACAGGCGAAGACAACATCGTCGCTGACGTACTGTCGCGTATTAATTCCATAGGAATGCCGACCGTGCTCAGTCCTCAAGCCATACAGGAAGCTCAAGCAGAAGATGACTAACTTCGAAGCCTACTTAATAACGAAACTGCACTTCGACTCCAGAAATCGTTCATCGAACCGAATGTCAGCGTCTACTGCGACACATCATCTGAAATCGTACGACCATACATACCTGAAGCAGTACGCCACACTACATTCGACACTGTACACGGTCTCGCGCACCCAAGCGGTCGTCTAACGTGCCATCACATGCGCGAAAAATACATCTGGCCAGGTATAAGGAACAACGCTGTACAATGGTCCAGGGAATGCATTTCTTGTCAACGTGCCAAGATCCACCGGCATACACAAGTGCTTCCAAACAAAATAGACGTTCCGGATTCTAGATTCAACCTTGTGCATCTCGATTTGATTCACCTATCAGAAGTAAGAGGTTTTAAGTACTGTCTCACTATCATAGATCGATTTTCCAGATTCCCAATGGCAATCCTGCTCAAAGACATCTTAGCAGCAACAATAGCGTCCGCTTTCTTCAATGAATTCGGCGCTCCGCTAATGATCACCACGGATCAAGGATCTCAATTCGAGAGTGCACTCTTCAACGCTTTGGCAAACACAATTAGCGCCAAACGCATTCGTAGGTCGCCTTATCATCCGGCTTCAAACGGGATCATAGAGCGTTGGCACAGAACGCTCAAAACTGCACTCATGTGCAATCCAAGTGTGCCCTGGCCTGACTTGCTGTCGACTGTCCTCCTAGGACTAAGAACCGTCGACAAAGAGGACCTGAAAGTTTCACCAGCAGAGATGCTATTTGGTGCAACACTACGAATTCCCGGTGACTTCTTCGTCGACGCTGAACTTCCCGCAGATCCAGGAATTTTCATCGAAAAACATCGTGAGTACATGAAAGTCATTCGTCCAACTCCTACATCGCATCACATCAAAGCTAAAATGTTTGTGCAACAAGCATTCGATACACATGCACACATGTATTCCTACGGCTCGCCGAAGTCAAACCGCCGTTGAAACCGCCTTATTCGGGATCTCACGAAGTAAAAAAAAGTCTGGATGATCGTCGATAGCTCATAAATGTAAATGGTGAAGAAAAAACGATGTCGATCGAACGCTTAAAGCCCGCGTTCCTTGCCAAAGAAGATTCATCAAAGCAGAGCTTAATTCACCACGAAGACATCATCCAATCTCATCAACAGGGAACAATGGACAAGCCGCTCAGACCGTACCAAAGAAACAAAGAAATCTGGGAAATCCTCTGAGGGGGGAGTAGATATGGTGACTCCGTCACCCCAAACTTGTCCACCTTCCATACCGACACAGGCACTCGAAGCGCCAACGACGAAATCAAGAAGTTCCTGAAAGAAGACTGATTCGGAGTTCCGAAACTAATTATTATAAGATTCACTTCCGTGAGAGACAGAGACTTTGCTAGCCCCGCTAAGCGTTCGTTAAGCACGTTAGAATTTGTTAATGTAAAATAAACAAGGGAAATCCAAAAATATAGTGTGTGGTTCATTCCCCGTACTCCACTTAATCAGTGAAATAAAACCCAAATTGCCTCAAGATTTCGAAAAGTGAGCTGTGTGTGACCGAGATGGAACCATGGAGCCTAGATACCAGGAGGTTCAGCGGAAATGCAAAGGCGCTGAAAAAAACGTCCCCGAAAATGTGTCGAAGTGATGGCGCTGGGGTGCAGCGGCGCCTACATATATAGGTCAACGAGGCACCTGCATATATTGGTCAATAAGGTGAAAGTGATCGGATGAGTTTCTAACCTCACGACAGACCGATCGTGACATCCAACGTCGGAATATCCGCCGATTCATAATTTCCTCATGACGGATCGGAAAAAAAAACGCAAAAGCGAGAAAATAAAACTGAAACTCAAAATCGCGGCGATACAGGCCATCTAGAAAAACGTGTTTTTTTACAAATGGCTTCACGGGAGAACGGTTTTCTCGTAAAATATAAGACCTGAAACAAAAACCAAAAAAATGACCATTTCTATATTAATAGCTATGAGACTACCTAGCAATTTGCTTTCAAATTTTGAAAAAATAGCGCACTTTGAGCGAGGTAAGTCGATTTTTTGCCAAAAAAGCAGTAAATTGTTTATAAAAAAAAGTTTACATTTAATCAAAAAACTACGCACTCCCATAGAGAATGTAATTGTGAAGCTGCTATCAAAATTTCAAATCGATGCATGCAAAGATGGTCGAGTAATCCGTCTTCCGAGATTGAGAAAAGTGGTTTTGAGAAAAACCACCGTCTTCCGAGATTGAAAAAAGTGGTTTTGAGAAAAACCATGTTAAAGTTCGAGCAACTCACCGCGCACTCGGAGGCGCTGCGGCCAAATCGATAATTGAACCTTTAAATTTAAAAAATCGCTACAAGACCCATTGCATATTGTTTTTATGACACCAAAGTATCTTTAAGCAAGAAAACGTCTTTCCAAAATCCTAGAGTGGTGTTATCCCTTAACCCGAATGAGGGTTAGGTACATCATCTGTAAACTCTCTTAGATCGCACCCATGTTTAGCGTACATCTATATACATATGGGTGCCGGAGCACCCCAGCGCTATCATTTCTCGTTCTCGTTTTGGGAACGAGTTGAAAGGCCTCGCTGAACCTCCTGGTATCAAGGCTCCATGGACGGAACAAACAAATAATGAGAAGTGAGCTATGTATGAGCCAGAATGATACTTGAGAAGTTGGCTGCGTGCGAGAGAGATGTAAAATGATATATACTGAGAGACCTCGGTAAATCCGTCAAAATACAAGAATATTTTTAATATAGCAATGCCCAATGAACAATGACCATTAGTTACATGATTAACGGTGAAAAGGTCGAAAATAATAATAATGCAATACATAGTGATAGAAATATAGTCGAATTATAACAGTGTTTAATTGTACACCGAACGGTAGAAAATGTCTTAAATAATGCTGATACTTTTTTTTCTTGAATCATTTTTTTTTGTTAGGTAATAACGACGATAAATTAATATCTACTGTCAAAGAACAATGCTTTGCGATCTGTTTATATAAAAACTTGTAAACAGAGAACGGTAACACGGTAATTCTTACGATAACGACATTTAGCCCAACAACTCATGACATTTTTTTATCGTCAAAAGCATGACTGGGGTGTATTTGCACCCCGTGCTTTTCGTTGTCATTAAACCGGTCCTACGGGGTTAAATGGACTTCATCATACCTCAATTTCTTCGTATTTTCATACGAAAGTATGTAGTGTGCGAGCCATCTGATTTAATCAACATTTAATTTAATCAACATCTGATTTAATCACCATTCCATTAGTGAACAATCCATTAAAAGACTGAAAAACGGCAATAAAAACCTCATTTTTGCATAGAAATTGGGGTGCGACCAGACCCCAGTCATGAGTTCTAGGGTTAAGGAGTGAGATGCAGTCAGAGGCGTGAAACACGGGCATTTTCAATAATTTTATTTTATAGTAATTAATTCTTTTCCAAACGTAGTAACACAGACTTTTACTGGATCATCTGAAATAAAAAAACAAAACAAACAAAAAATCGCTAATTTAATAATAAAACTAGTCCTTAAACGAAGCTTTTTTTTCAAGTATTTACAAAATGGCGACTTCCGACAGATAACTTTCGATTTTCGACCAAAAAATCGCTCGTTTATTGTTTTTTAAAAAATCGAAATTTTCAACAAAAAAAAAAGTCATCCGATTAAGGAATAGTTTTTAATGCTATCAGTTTTAATGCTATCAATAAGCAGACCAAATTTCATCAAAACCCATCGACTGGTTTTTTATTTATCGCGGTCAACGACTTAAAAAAAACATAGTTTCGAGAAAAACGCGTTTAAAGTTTTTCGATGTGGATACGGTATTAAGGTAAATGGCCCAGTAATCGTCAGCTTAAGCAGATCGCTTGACTTTGCAAATTTATATAGCTCAACTAGGAAAGTGAGCAAAAGTTATTTTAAGTCGTTCTTAATCAGTTTTTTATTACGAACAAGAAGGTCGTTGTGAAATTCCCGTGCATAGTACAGTTTTCGAGAAAATATTTCGTAAAGGTTGTAAGATGCTTTCGTACGAGTCATCGTCATGCCACCATGACAGTTGGTCTGGTAATCGCCATGGCAATCGCCCCCTAATCGTCACATGCGTTCAAACTGCCTTGAGGCCTTAGATACCTTTGAAACAAAAAATGTTTTTTTTTTTTATTGATTTCAATTATGTATAAACATGTCGAAAATAATATGCAAAAGTTATGTTAGGTGGAAATGTTTTTTAAGACATGTAGAAAAATGGTTTTAAAACTTTAAACGCGTTTTTCATGAAGAAATGTTTTCAAAATCGGGCGGACTCGTAGGTCCTGCATTTTTTGACTGATTGACTTGACATTTCAACTATAACTTCTTAGATACATTTTATAGCGAAGTACACACGATATTTACTATCTTTTAACAATTGCGATTTTTGGAAACGAACAAAGGCCGTTGTTTCAGTCAAAAATGCGACTTTCTTAAAAATCGGGATAGATGTACAAGAATAAATATTTTACAATAATGGTGTGTACTGGGGTAGCAAAACTCATGTAGATTACGGGAAAAAGAAAATTCTTCTGAGTGCACATGTGCGACTGGAACGTATCCGCTCGTTGAAGGTACCTACAGATATGTGAAACAAACCCTCTAAACCTCGTTTTGATTGCTTTATAAGTATTTTTTTTTAATCCTAAAAAGCCTTGTTTTCCGACCATCCAAAGGTATATAAGACCTTAACTAATTATGTAAAGGTTCGTAGGACTATGTTGACGCGATTATGTCTGCATATAGAACGGCAGAATAAATTTTACGCACTCTGTCACAAACTTTATGATTTTTATTAATACATTTGATAAAGAGTTTGAAACATAAATTTCTCTTTCATGGAACTTTATTAAGTTGACAAATAAAACAAGTTATTGCCTATTACGTCAGAATTATAATTTTCATTTATTTGTAGTAATTATAAACAACTATTTTTTTATGAAATACCTTTTAATATTATTTCGATCGAGTGTGTTCACCTGTGTTCGAGACATATCCAGTAATCGTCATGGTCACGACTCAGTAATCGACAACATTTATTTATATGTATATCTTTTTACTATAGCGAATATGTGTATGACGATTACTGGTCCATGGATCCTTGAGACAATGCTAATTACGGACCGAATATTTCTTTTCTGATTTTCTATAAACTAATATTCGATTCGTAAAACTCTTTTTTTGCTAACATTGTCCCAGTTATCGACAGCCGTGGCGATTAATCGGCAGAGTGCTTATGTTGCTGAACTGGTAATCGTCATATATGAAAATTCGTTGAAATTAACATAAAACTATGATTTTCTATGCTGAACGCAAAAATAAATTCCTTGTTAATTACGTGAAGGAAACCTTACTTCACGCAAGTCCACAGGCATTCTCAAATCACCCGAAATGTGACATGGTTCACGTTAACCTCCTAATGAAGGATTCGGCCGAAATGACAGCCAGACGTCGTAGCGGAATATATTCAATTTGATTATTCTTTTATACGTATACTTACGGGTGTGAAAATATAATACAACATAGTAAATACCTCCTGGAAGCTATATACCACAGATCTGCATGAAGGACTGATTTTTATCTTAAAATACTTATTTTAATGCGCAAACATGACGATCACTAGAACGCTGATGGCCACTGGGCCGACTACCTTATATGTTCGTATAATTTTGAGCTCGATGGATAAAGCTGAAGTTTTTTAGGTATTTTGATCCGCGGAATCCGAATATCACAATTTTGTGCCGAAAAGTCGAGCATTCAATTCTTTAGAGCCAATTATTAAAACCATTTTTCAAAAATGAAAGTTTTTGGGGATGAGGTAAGGCATGATTTTTAAAATCAAACACTTTAGTTTTTTTATTCTTATGTGGTTTTTCAGAGTAAAAAACGAGTATGTATGACGAAACTAGAGTGCAGATATAATTCAATTTCTAAATCGCCAATTACGTAGATAATTATAAAAAAAAAGTCTTCCTCCTTATAGTTACGCAATAGTTTTCATATAAAATTTAAATCATACCAAATTATATTTAAAAAATTATTCCATTATTTAAAAAATGTACATTAATATCCGTCTACAGAAGCCTTAACGTAATTTTTTCAACTCATGCTTTTTCACATTACCTATTATTAATATTTTGGATAGTATGCTGTGAATATTACGAGATCATTACAGTCTAACGAGTCGAAAAATAGTTGATTTCCGCTATTTATTTTTCGATGGTTGAAATACGCTCATCAGTCCGATTTTTTATGTAAAATCAAAGCACTCATGAAGAACAGAAAATACTTTTTCAAACGGTTATTTCTATTTCTTAAAAATTTTTTTAACGGTTGAAAATTTCTTCGAAAAAAGGGAGAAACAAAATTTGTAAAAAGATTATTAATCAGTATAAAAGCCGGTATCTTGCTATGGATTTTTTTAAAATTGAAATTGACAAAATGTCAGCGTTTTGAAAAAGTAGGTATCGAATTTAGCTTATTTTTTCGACTGCTTATCGTTAAAAAAATATGAAAATTAAAAAAAAGCTTCCATAGCAAGATAACGAATGGCGTGAAAAATGTGTCAAAATTTAAGACGGACAGTTTGAAAACTCTTCCTTTGAGTGTGCACCCCATTTTGAAAAATGACATTTAAAGAAAAACGCATTTAACGTTTCAAGTACAGAATTTTCATATAAATTGTCTACTTATGATCAAACGACGACGCCAGGCATACAATATCCCTTTCACTTCCTCAAATTGCTCGTTATCAGTTGTAGGTAGGAACAGGACCTGGCGCCGTCTGCGCCACGTCGAGAACAATCAACTCGAGGGTTTGTGTTCAATAAAATAGCGCGTCCCTCAAATGAAGATGACCTCCGTATTGATTCATCATGTCGATCATTTTGTGTCTCGATTCGCCAGTTTCGTTGTCGCGAGATTCGAGTGCGTGGATGCAGTCTTTCAATCGTCTCCGCATTCGGCGCACTACGTAACCGACAATGTAAGATTGCACTTGCGAGCTCGTACGGGCAACATCGTGGGTATGATTATGGGCGCTTTCATTCCAATCCGAACAACTCATCCTTGTTGATGCCTCGTAGTCATGATTCCGCTCATACGACTTGCGATGACGATCGCGGTATCAACATCTTTGAGCAAGCGGTCAATTCGGTTCAGCCATTCGAATAATTCTGAAAAAAATCCACTGAGTTAAAAATTCAGTTATGTACCTTTTCTCCTCTTGATATCTTCATTAAAACATCTTTTAATGACTATAAAACGAATTTTGTGGAAGAAGAATTCAAAAAGTTTCGTGACTCCAAAAAAACCTGATAGTTTTCAAGTTACACCACACGATGCCAGCTTTTCGGAAACCTGCCGTTTTTTGAATGAAAAACTAAAAACTCTGCGACAAAAAATCGCAACATTTCTTTTGTAATCGAAACTAAAGCTCACAATGTCCTTTTGATAAAATGCGCGAAATGTCGTAAATCGTCCAAAACCATAAGTTCAAAATGATGTACTGGGTACAAAAAAAATCGCAAGAATAAAAATAAAAAAGCAAAACGAAGTTGGATTCATCAGCTTCCAACCACCGTTTAGTAAATTAGTTTACGATGTTTTGTTGCAGAGATATTCGATTTTTTGTCCGGATAGGAAACTTAAAGGGAAAAACTCGGGCAAAGACTTTATGGATATCTATTAACAATTTTTTATTTATATGGATAATCATGGAGGGGTCCGGTTTATTGAATCAGATAATTATAATTATATAATTATCCAAAGCGAAAGATCAGCAGCAATCTCTAAATTAAGTCTCGGGCAAAGACTCGATGAATCGAGAAGAGTGAATATCGTTTTCGACAATTGGTGAGTCTATGCCCATGACTCTGGCAATAATGCTGAACTTAACCCAGTCTGGCGAATGTCCATCGCAAATGGAGTTGCATCGATTAGGCTTTTTGTCGCCACACTCTTCCGCTGCTAGTGCCAAGGTAGGTCCCAACGAAACTGTGTTGTCGCTTGTAGTGCATTCATGATGACAATCTCTTTCTGGAGCACTACCTCGAGTATTTAGCACAGCCAATATTCTGCCGGGGTAAAACATTTTAGGGTAAACAAATTTTTGTATAAGAACACTTTCCTTAACCCCTTGGCAGTCAGGCGAAAATTAGATTTTCGTGCCACTTTTGTGTTGAAAAAAATCTTCACAGATTTACGCTAAAATTTCAGTGTGAAGGTTTTTAGGGTCGCTGAATCGGAATCTAAAATCGGATTTCCAAAATTAAGAATGGCGTATCCAATATGCCGGACGCAAATTTAAAAAATCGTTTGATTCCGACGAAAGTGCGTACCTTACGGTTTTCGAGGTCGCTGAATCCGAAATTGAAATCAGATTTCCAAAATAAAAAATGACGGATCCAATATGGCGGACGCAATTTTGAAAAATGGTTTAATTCCGACGAAAGAGAGTACCTTAGAGTTTTCGAGGTCGCTGAATCCGAATTTGAAATCAGATTTCCAAAATTCAAGATGACGGATCCAATATGGCGGACGCAAATTTGAAAAATGATTTGATTCCGACGAAAGTGAGTACCTCAGGGTTTTCGAGGTCGGTGAATCCAAATCTGAACTCGAATTTCCAAAATTCAAAATGGTGGCTCCAATATGACAGGAAAGATTTTCAGTTTTAGTATAATTAAGTTGATTTGAATTCGAGTGCCTAAATGCGAGAAATCATTTAACATAAAATTAATAATAATCTAAACAATGCAAATATCTAGCGAGAATTTTTTTGTCTCGTACAGGCTTCCTAAATCACGAAAAAAAAGACAACGCTCATACTTGAAATAGACTGGCTTTATTTAGCTTCATACGCGTATGTCCTATCTGTATCAGTTGTAGATTAACTCCATCGCTACCCTTTATCTCATATCTATTCGAGTCCGCTGGCCCTACGCCTACACACTAGCGCTTCTACAGTATTCCCGTTATGCCTGTGACACGCGGATCGAGGACACCGTTCTAAAGGCATCCATCTATTATTCACTTGACTCGCTCTCTTAAAAGAGAGCGAGTCAAAACCTGAGGTCGATCTACGACATGCATCGTCGTTCTCCGCTTCTAAACCACCATTCCTCACGTGGTCATCATCGAAGGATAGGAGCAACCAATTAATTTTTTTCCAGGGTATCAAATGAAATGAAAATCGAATTTTCATTTGCTGTGACAGCTTATTATATCAGATTTCTGCGGAAATGCACGGTATTGTAAGAAACGGTCAAATTTGTTTTACTGCAATGCCGAGGACACGTTTGGTGTTTACTCGAAAACGGAAAATTGATGAGATACAAATAAATAATTCTGATGCCGATACAGACATTTCTCTCGATAACGATGAATGTTTGATAGGCGAAAGGGACGATGAAGCAGAAGGGCGGATTCAGCAATCCAATAATGAGCCACAGGAAACTGCTTAATATAAGCTTTTAGAAGCAAAAAATGAATCTAGTGTACCATTATTTGATCGTTTAGACAAGTTCCGAAAAGATCTAACACGGACTAAACAATCTGAGCAGTCACTGTTTGAGCCAATACTTCATCCATTTACTGACTTGAATGCAGGTGTGCAGTCTGATAGTGGTTTCTATAGATACAGCAGTCCAGCCAACATTTTCAAAAACGTGCCTTCGAAAGATATGATTGGAATGTATTTTACGAAACAAATAAGTTTTCTGTAGAGAAAACAAATGTCTTGAGGCTTACTAACAAGCTGAAGCCGCAATCGAGAATTCTACAGTATACAGAAACAGATCCTGATGAAATGCATACATTCCATGCAATAATTATTTTGATGGGAATTATAAAAAAAACCATCATTCGACATGTATTGAACCAAAGACAAAATGTTAGCAGCACCCGTTTTCTCTACTGTGATGACATACAATACATTCCGTCAGCTGCTAACTCTATTACATTTCTCCGAAAATGAGGATGATTCAACAGATAAGCTCAGAAAAATTCGTCCTGTTTACGAACTTCTAGATGAAAAATTCAAAGCCATTTATAGACCAGGAGAAGACATAAGCATTGACGAATCATTGATACCATGGAAAGGTCGGCTAAATTTTAGACCATGTAATAGAAATAAACGAGCTCTTTTTGGGATAAAGATATACAAACATTGCAAGTCGAAAACTGGCGTCGTTTATGATCTGAGCATATACACAGGTAAAGAACGTGAAAATCAAAGAACCCGTAAAGGAATTGGTATAAATGGTACACTAGTAAAAGATGACTTGGAGATCTCGCAGGTCAAGGCCGATCCCTGTACATTAATAACTGGTGTACATCGCCACTTCTGTGTAAACAGCTTGTCGATGAAAAAAACGAATGCCTGTGGAACCGCGCGAGAAAATCGTAAATACATTCCACAGATGAATACAAAAAATCTAAGAGTTAGTGACATGGAAGTTTGGTACACTCCAATGGCTTGTATGTCATGGAAAGACAAAAAAGTTTTACGATGCTCACAGCCATGTACAAACCAGCCATGACTGTTAGCAACAAAATAGATAGGCTCACCAAGAAACCGGTCATGAAGCCAAATGTTGTTATTTCTCATAATAACAATATGGGAGGTGCAGACAACACAGATCAGTCTATTTCTTCTTGCGAAATAATTCACAAGACCGTCAAGAGACATCACAAATTATACTTTCATTTATTCGATACTGCAATTTACAATGCTTCCGTCGTCTATAATCATTTACAAACTGACTCGAAAAAAATGACTTCTTTACAGTTTCGTCGTGCACTGGCAACAGAGCTGTTAGAAGATTATTGTAATCAATACACATAATCTAAAGAGTATCATTGTAAACCCAAAAATCCTCTGCACTCGTCACGAAGTCACTATCGATCCTATATTTCAGACGATAAGAAGATAAGTAAGCGTTGCACTGAATTTTATTCAAAAAAACAAAGGAAGGCAACATTCTTTATGTGCAAAGATTGTGGAAACGTTCCACTGTGCGCTGTATCTTGCTTCCAAAAGTACCACGAATAACGGTATGATCAGGTGAAATACCAAAATTCTTTTTTATTTGTTGTCAAAACATAAAATAAACTATCTGAATTAATGACAAAAAATTCACGAAAAATGAAACAAACAATATACACAGACAACAACAAAAAAAATAATAAAATAAAAACGAAAAAAAAAATTAAAAATCCAAAAGAAATACAAATATTTGAAGTCGCAAAAATACAAAAAAAATGAATACGAAGAAAAAACGAGAAAAAAATTAAAATATGAATAGTAACAAGAGATTTAAAAAATACAAAAAGCACAAAAAATTGAAAATACAAAAAGCACAAAAAAATGCAAAAAGTCAATGACCGCCACATCCTCGATTCGTGACTCGGGGTTCGGCAGCGAGCGGGATATAAAACCAAAAAAGTCTTTTTTTACATTGGTTACTGTGGATAGATTGTCAGGCATGATTTGCTAAATTGTAATTTATCATATTGTATCCGAACGTCAGATACTTGGTTAGAACTCAAATTCGAAATTCCCGACCATAAACATCCTAAAGATATAAATTTTTGTCGACATCCAACTACTTGTCGAATTTGCGTCCGCCATATTAGATCCGCCATTTTGAATTTTGGAAATCCAATTTCAAATTCGGTTTCAGCGACCTCAAAAACCAGATGGTACCTGCTTTCATCGGAATCGAACCATTTTTCGAATTTACGTTGGCCATATTAGATCCGCCATTTTGAATTTTGGAGATCTGATTTCAAATTCGGATTTTCTGACCTCAAAAACTCTCAAGCACCCCCTTTCGTCGGAATCAAGCCATTTTTCGAATTTGCGCCCGCCATTCTGGATCCGCCATTCTGAATTTTGGATCCGAATTTTAAATTCGGATTCAGCGATCTAAAACCTATGATTTACCAAATTATAGTTAAATCGCTGCTGTAGAAATTTTTTTTTTCTTCAAATGCTCACATGTGTGTCATGACACAAAAATGGCACGACTTTTTTTTGCCCATATGCGTGTCACTGACAGTCCAAGGATTAACAAAAATTAGGCATTCACCCACTTGAAATACTCAACAATTGTAATCAACTGCCCTGATAGACAAACGTGCTGTGAAAATTGATATGTCGGCATTATAGCTGCAAGAGGACAGCATACGGCGGCACATCGTGACACCAATATCCTGTCTTTTGCTTCCGCATTAAGCTGTAAATTTGCGCCACAGTGTGTGGTTTGGCGAAATACATGTGTGATGCCAAGACGGCAAGTTTGCAGCAAATATACGAAACAACTACCTGCTGCAACAACGGTACTGATGCGGCAAGCTCCATATTTAAAGTGATGTCATCTTTATATCACGTTTCAGTCATAAATGCACCACGCTGTGACGCTCCGTTGCCGGTAAAAACAAGGCAAGTTATCGCGGCATTGAGAGGGAAAATTTGGAATACGTTACGCCGGCAAGGTTAGGGCACATTAGAGGCATGCTGTGATGTTCCATTGCCGTCAAAAACAATGTACATGGTTATAACCATACGCTCGCGGTTTCACTGTTACAGTTTAACAATGGTACATTGAGGAAAATTTCTTTAGAAATTGACGGTCACAAACCTGTTACTAGACGGAGTTTTGGTGGCGACAAACTAGTGTGTTTGTTTAAAAGTGAGTCCAACCAAAATAGGTGTCTACCATCATATATCATACAAATCATACAAATTAGGTGTCTACCATTAAAAAACTATCTTTCTGTAAACAGTGGACAACATTTTCATGGTCAACCAACCAAATCAAAATGGAAAAAAGATCGTTTTTTACTAGAAAATGAATGATATTTCCAATAGCAATAGACCGTGCATTCAAAAATTCGTCACAAATGGACTTACATTTGCTCTGATACAGGTATATAAGTTAAAAAATATCCCTATGCTACGAGGGTGGGGTGAAAAGTTTCCGGCCTGACCAAGAGATGGTGCTACTAGGTCTAGTTTTTGAGCGGCGTCCTACAGTACCATTCCTACCGAGCTTGTATGTACAGTTTCAGCCCAATCGCTACGTTAGTTTGCGTTTGAGAGCACATTGCGCGAGACGCTTCCGTTGTTTTCGTAAAAATGGAAAAATTGGAAAAACGTGCTGTCATCAAATACTTCCATTTAAAAGGTTTTACACCAAAACAAATAAAAGAAGAGATGGATTCAGCACTAGGAGACTCCTCCCCATCATATTCAACTATTAAGCAGTGGGTTTCTGAATGTAAAATGGGTCGTGTGTGCACCTCTGACAAGCCTCGCTCAGGACGGCCGGTTGAAGTCACATCTTCAGAGATGATTGAAAAAATCCATAAAATAGTGTTAGAAGACCGCAGGTTGAAAGTGCATGAGATAGCTGAGACCTGTAGGATGTCAGCTGAACGTGTGCGAAATATTTTGCACAACCATTTGAACATGGAAAAGCTGCGTGGAAGGTGGGTGCCGCGTTTGCTAACGCTCGACCAAAAACTGCTTCGAAAAACCATTTCTACCGACAATTTGGCGCTGTATAGGCGTAATCCAAACGAATTTTTGCGTCGATTCATAACTGTTGATGAGATATGGGTCCACCACTACACTCCTGAAAATAAAGAACAGTCAAAACAGTGGGTTGGAAAAGGGGAACCAACTCCAAAGAAGGCAAAAACAATTTTATCGGCAAACAAGGTTATGGCTACTGTTTTTTGGGATGCGAGAGGAATTATATACATTGATTACCTTGAAAAGGGTAAGGCTGGTCAATACTACGCAGAGTTATTGCAACGTTTGAAGCACGAGGTGCAAATTAAACGACCTCATTTGGCGAAGAAAAACGTATTGTTTCATCACGATAAAGCACCAGCGCATTCGTCGATTGTTGCCATGTCCAAAATCCACGAATTGAAGTTTGAATTGATGCCGCATCCTCCCTACTCTCCAGACTTAGCCCCCAGCGACTACTACCTGTTTCCTAACCTCAAAAAATGGCTTGGCGGAAAAAGATTTAAGAGCAACGAAGAAGTTATCGAAGCTGTAAATCAGTATTTTGAGGAGCTTGACGAATCTACGTTTAAAACTGGTATAACTAAATTAGAACACCGTTATGAGAAATGTATCAGTGTTGATGGAGATTATGTTAAAAAATAAAGCAAAAAAAAATTTTTAAACATCTTTTTTCTTGGTCAGACCGGAAACTTTTCACCCCACCCTCGTAAAAGAATCAATAAGTTATTTATCGACTTAAAAATGTGTGTTTCAAATTTTTAAAGTATCTATTAGAAATATTTTATTATAATTCACATATTAAAAATAAAATCCGCTATTTTTAAGGATTATGCTGAGTTTTATGGCGATACTTCTCATTCTTGAGCCATTCACCAACCCATTTTTTTATGTTGTCCATCACTTTATCTTTCACAGAGAAGACAGGAATTTTTTTTCCTAGAGTACCATCACGATTTATGAAAACCAAAAATGTATTTATTATCGTCAGATTTCAACTGAAAAAGTAGTATGTAAATATGTAAATAGTCTTTTTATTTTTGACTATAGATAACTTTCAGAAACTCAATTTAATTTTTAATCAAAAGAACCGTTACCTAATCTTTATTTCTTTATTTTTTAAAAAAGATTCAATAAAATTAGTCATAACTTTATTTAATTAATTATAAAATTACGTAATTTTTTTTCATACCGCTGTTGTGAATTGACAAATGATTATTCTAGCAAGTGACCGCAAGTGAAAAGTGATTATTCTAAAAACGAATGGAACCCTTTGAGCAGTCTCATCTTTTCGAAGATCAGAACTTCGCTTGTTTTTATTCTGTTTATGCACTGTTTTCCGATTTTTGTTGATGACAACATTTGTAGCCGCAGTCAAACTTTTACGTTTTATAACTCGAATTCGCTTACCCACTTACTACTTACTACTACCGCTACTACCGCTACTACCGCTCACTACAAATAAATATGTTTTAATTATTATTATTATTTTCTTATATCAATGAAATAAAAGAGGAAAATAAACATTCATCTTTTGTCTTAACTAACCGTTCATCATTTAACTCGTCAACATCAATAACTGGGATTAATATTCCACTTTTTTTAACATAGACTGTATTTCTGTGAACAATTTTAGTATGCGTCCCATCACTTTCGATATATTTTACGAGAACACGTTTACCTAGCTGTCTCATGATGATTTTTTGAAGCTTATACAAGAAAGCTGAGTTGTTTAGATCAAACTTTTTTACAAATTATTTTAATAAAAATTCAAAATAATATTTAGTACATAATAAATAAGTATCTTTTCATTAAATATTATTGTCATATGATTGTTTATCACATGTATCAAGTATTTGGTACAACACGTACAACGGTAGCAAAGCAGCTGAGATTTCAGCTGAGATCATATGAGACAAGATGCGAGAGTGGCGCAGAGTGGCAGTAGTGTTACTGCTGAGTTGGCGGGAAACTTAAATGACATTTATTTCGAAACATATCGATTATTTTTGAATAATAGTTATATTTAGCTACAGCAATTGATTTCGTGAGTTTTAAGTATATGAAATCATTATAATCGAGATAAAAAGAGGCTTCATTAAATAGTTAGTTAAATTATCATTTCGTAAATGATATTTTGTCATTTCGCGTACTTTTCATGACACTGTACATTGGTTGTGTTCGTTGGGTCTCATCATTTTGATTCGAACAAGTGCGCATGCGCATAATGACGCGCAACTGCGCAATGAAACGAGTCATTCATTTTGCGCATGACCATTTTGAACACGACCATTATTTCGAGTAAAGAAGGTGCGCTGCGTATCTTCACTCACATCCCGCTCACCCAGTACCTTTAGTACAATACAAATCTAGATTTTCAAACATAACCTCAAAGAGTAATGCTCAAATGTATTTTGTTCTGTTCCTTTTTTAAGAGAAGTATAGGTCTGTAATTAATATACAAAATTATAAGTAAATAAAAATATTTTTTATTATTTTTTTTACCAAAGAGATCATAAGATTCTTTAAAACTATTTGGTGACCTTTTTTATTTGGTATGCTAAAATGTGAATATTTCAAAAATACTTGTTGTTCTTCATGCTTGAGCTAGCTAAGTCTTCATACTTAAGTCGCTAATTATATACAACCCGTGCATATGATTTTAGAATTGAAATACGTGCGTAGAAGTTAGGTAAATCGACAGTGAAGTCACAGTCGAAAAACCCTCTAGTGTCTAGAAAAATAAAGTCATACGACGCGGGAAATTTGAACGAATGACGACGAGAACTGTATTCTTTTACCATAGGAATCTAGTATACCGAGAAAAGCATAAATGAAGGTGCGATACACAACATTGTGATCGTAAAACTTTTAGTATAATCACCCGGTATTCACGATCTATTTACGGTATCACTTTTAAACAGGCACATTAGTTATTTATCGTGAAACGACCATCTTATGACACTGGATTAAGACGGGATGACACCTCATCGCGGTCGGTATGGTAGAACAATTATAGATACCCGAAAATCCCTGAAACGGCTCTAAAGATCCCGTCGAAACTGTGCCAAACGACGTCAAATAGATAGACGAATAGCTGTCTGCCCCTCAAATTTTCTGAATTTGAGAAAAAAAACGACGATTGGCTTATCATAAGCCAATCTACTTTCTGTCCTCAAATTCAGAAAAATTGAGGGGCAGGCAGCTGTTCGTCTATCTATTTGACGTCGTTTGGCAAAGTTTCGATGGGATCTGAAGAGCCGTTTCAGAGATTTTTGGGTATCTATAATTGTGCTACCATACCGACCGCGATGAGGTGTCATTCCGTCTTAAGCGCTTTCTGCCGGTAATAGAAAAACACCGTGCATTGACGATACATTCACCACGATTTACCGATTAAATTACGGTGACCACGGATCTGCTAGGGTAAGCAGATGAGCTACGACAAATGCCATGGTCCTAAAATTAGTTATATAATTTGAACCAGTTGGATGGTCGAGTGGTTAGCGTGCTTGCCTTTTAAGAGGGAATAATACCTCATCGCGGTCGGTATGGTAGAACAATTATAGATTCCCAAAAGTCTCGAAAACGGCTCTCAGATCCCGTCGAAACTTTGCCAAACGACGTCAAATAGATAGACGAACAGCTGTCTTCTCCTCAAATTTTCTGAATTTGAGAAAAAAACTAGATTGGCTTATGATAAGCCAATCTACATTTTTTTTCTCAAATTCAGAAAATTTGAGGGGAAGACAGCTGTTCGTCTATCTATTTGACGTCGTTTGGCAAAGTTTCGACGGGATCTGAAGAGTCGTTTTTGAGATTTTTGGGAATCTATAATTGTCCTACCATACCAACCGCGATGAGGTATCATTCCCTCTTAAACCAGCCCATCGTGAAGTTGCGGGTTCGTATCCCAGCCTCGGACTTTTGGAAAAAAAATAATTACGGGCATGACGCGTAGCCCGCAGTCGTACGTGGGCGTCGCACACAAGAACCGGTACGTGCGTGCGATTGTATTGAATAAAATGATTGATTTTGCCCTCCTTTTATTTCCACCTGTCCAGCTACCGGTAATGCAGAACCCCATTTGGTCGGTCACAACACTGCAATAGCAGGCCTCGTTTATGCCGACGAAGGAGCGTTACGGCGTGCTCTAAATATGCCGCCAACGGAACGTCACAGCATGCCGCCAATGTGCCCTCACCGTGCCGAATGGCGTATTCAAAATTTTCAGTCTCAATGCTGCAATAACCCAGCAATGAACGTGGTCCAAATGTACCACCAATGTTCTGTATATTCGCACTGCAATATTAAAACCAGTATTCACGCGAGGATGCGCGATGCTGTTCTGCTAGAACACAGCTTAAGACGGAATGACACCTTATCGCGGTCGGTATGGTAGAACAATTATAGATTCCCAAAAATCTCTGAAACGGCTCTTCAGATCCCGTCGAAACTTTGCCAAACGACGTCAAATAGATCGACGAATAGCTGTCTGCCCTTCAAGTTTTCTGAATTTGAGACAAATAACTAAATTGGCTTATGATAAGCCAACCTACATTTTTTTTCAAATTCAGAAAATTTGCGAGGGTTGACGGCTATTCGACTATCTATTTGACGTCATTTGACAAAGTTTCGACGGGATCTGAAGAGCCGTTTCAGAGATTTTTGGGAATCTATAATTGTTCTACCATACCTACCGCGATAAGATGTCATTCCCTCTTAATGCGGCAGCAAAGAGTGCCATTTTTCGCCACAACTTGCTGTCGCTTGGCTTGGTGTTGCCAATGTGTTGTCGCCAAATTTTTTACTGGGCGTTGTTAAGTTCTAAGACATAAAAGTCTTAGAACAACTCTAAAGGCTTACCGCACAATTTTGAGATCGAGATATTGGTATCGCATTGTCGATAAGGCGCCATACCATTAGAGGCATCACATGAACATCCCCATTATTCAACAAAGTCTTATTATATTTCTTAATATGCTTCTCGTCACAGTGAAGTTTACAAATGAATTTCCCTGTCGAGATTGCAGTTGAGTGCTCGCTTCCAATCAGAAAGTCTGTAATTGCACTATAAAATCCAATAAAATTTTCAACTATACACATAGAAATAGTTTTTCAACCAAAACCTTCAGAATCAATTTATCTCCAACATATATTTACTTTAGGAGTACGAAATACCGCATGCTGCCGTAATCCCAATGCACACCGCCGAGTTCGGCGTTCGTACTGACCAGTACGAACCTGGTACTCCGCACACTTTCACCATGTTGCATACACTGAAATTTAATTTCAAGAATGAAATATTGATAATAATATACAATTATCGAATACGGTATAATATTCGTAACATTTATAATGAAAGCAAATACTAATTTCTATCCAGACGCTTCTATATTGAGTTGAGATCTATGTTGGAGCAATTTTCGGGGACGCTTTTTTCAGTTCCTTTGCACGGGAGTTTGGTCTCCTGGTATCTAGTCTCCATAAACTGTATGTAAGACCGTGTTTAACATCATAAAGACTACCATGGAGCCTAGATACCAAGGAGACTAGAGTAAAGGAGTCTAAACTCCCTATCCTAGCCTGTATGTATGAAGTTCTTTCAAGGGGTCGCAGAGGTGTAGTGGTCAGTTCTGTCGCAGGGGTCGCAGAGGTGTAGTGGTCAGTTCTGCAGCAGGCGTCGCTAGTGTTCTTGGGCACCGATAATATATAGTAATACAAAACTGCATAACATTCGAGCTCCACCTCAACGACCCATCACAAAACTGGGGTGATCGGGTTTCTTTCTCGTACTCACTTGGAACAGTCATGGTGCGTTCTCTCTCGCACACCCGAACGATAATACACCGAAGTGAGGATTCCTTCCATTATAATATATAATAATATTGTGTACATATATATAATAAATAAAATATAAATAATATTAATAAAGCACATATCAATGAAACTGCTCGTGTTGCTTTATTCACATGGGCTTATTATATAGTAAGCACATCAGATATAATAATTATATAAGTATAACACGAGTTATTTTATTATGGAAACTTATGATTTGCCTGTTATGCTTAAAAATATAGCTAATTATAATGAAACGCGAATAAAGCGATAAACCAACCGTAATGTATCTCGTAATGTATTTGTTATTCGGATGCGCGTTGCTCTGTTTCTTCTGTACAATAATAATAATAACATGTACATGCAAGAAACCGGGTGAATGCGGGAATGTTGGCTATACATGCTGGGGTTGTCTTTTCAACACGTGCTTATTATATGCATACGCATGAAAACTCGTGATTTGCTAGTTACGTTTAAAAATGAAGCTAAATATGAATTAAATTAAGCGATAAACCAACCGAACAAGCGTCAAGCCTAATTGAACCCCAAGCGAGGCAATCACTTAAATATGAGAAAATTATGTTTATTGCCATATGATTGCCTGGCGAATTTGGTAGAATGTTAGATTACTGTATTGAAGGTCCTGAGTTCGGGCCTCGGTAGTTTTAATTTTATTTTCTTTTGCATTCGTATAGGTATCGGTTGTACCAGCGAATTGAAGGAGTTTCAACCAATCAAAGAACTCGTCCAATCCCAAAAGAACTCGAACAAAAATAACATGGAAGAATATATTTTTTAATTTATTGCCATCAATAGTTGGAATTTGTTTTATAATTCCTACCTAGAGTGTTTACTTTTTCCCTATATCTCATTAACTTACGAAGAGTCATCTCCATTATTATACACATAGTTCGATAGCTGCAGTGATGGTGTACACGACAGATATATTTTTGTTTTACAGGCGCAAACAATTTTGCCGCCATAACACGGTCAGTTTCACCTTATGCAGTTTTGGATTGCTATATATTATCGGTTCACAAGAACACTAGCGACGCCTGCGATGGAACTGAGCACTACACCTCTGCGACCGATTAAAAGAACTGTTTGAGTAGGGTGTGTCGACTACTTCTCTCTAGTCTCCTTCCTAGATACAAGGAGGTTCAGCGAGCGGATATTAGTAGGGAGATGTACAACGCTCCCCTTTTCGTAATCTCTGGTGAAAGGTTCAAAAAAAAATCTTGAGCCTTTGCCGCGGCCGTTACGGCGTTTTTTTCAACAGTAAACATTATGGATAAGCGTGTATAATAAATGTTTCTCTATCCTCAATGAGCGTCGTGGCTGAATTGGTAGCATGACGGATTAACGATGCTTGCCGTCCGAGTTCGATCCCTGGTGAATCGACTTTTTTTTCTTCATCTTATATTCAAAAAATGTCGAACTTACTCTCGCTTTAGCTATTCTCGCCTGTCCAGGTATTATTTATGATATTTAATTCATATATGTTTAATTTTAAAAAAGCCATTAGCTACCGGGGATCGAACCCGCGTCGTCGGCACTCAGAGCCTACACGCTGATATATCAACCGCGAGGCACTTGTGACTACAAACCTGCCTTACGTATGGACACTTACCCAACCTTTAAAAAAAAATCGCAGCAGGCCCGATTGCATGATGTTTTTATGACCCCAAAGTATTATTGAAGGCTAAAGAAAACGATTTTTCCAAATTCCTAAAGTGGTGTTATCCCTTAAAGAAAAGAAATTGATTTTTTGATCGGTGTAAATGTATATCCCCTCTTAAAGACTTTAAGGCGTCTGGCCACCTTGGCCGATCCGAAAATGGGTATATTTAAAAAAAATAATAAACTCGAAAGTATGGGTCGGAATATTTTTATTTTTTTACACAACGTCAAAAAGGGCTTTAAGAATAACGTCAATAGATTTCCGTTCAAAATATTTAAAAATTGCGCCGTTATGCACATTGCCGCGGAGGCCCTCCGCACTGGGTCGTTGTCCCAGCTGTTACCCGATCATGTCATACCTGCAAAAAAATCAGCTCATTCGTGAGTAGTTTCGCTACAATGTAGCGTAACGGGTTTTTTTGACCAATAAAAAAATTATGGCGAGCCGAAGAAAAAAATGTGTATTTTTCACCGAAATTATGGCTTACATAACTTTTTTAATGGTCGAAAAAAACCGCTACGCTACACTGTAGCGACACTACTCACGGATGAGCTGATTTTTTTCAGATGTGACATGGCCGGGTAACAGCTGGGACATCGACCGCGCGTATCGTGCGGAGGGCCTCCGCGACAATGTGCATAACGGCGCCATTTTTTAATATTTTAAACGAAAATTTATTAAGTTTATTCTTAAAGCTCTTCCTGACGTTATGTAAAAAAATTAACATATTCCGGCCCATACTTTCGAGTTTATTATTATTTTTTATTATACCCATTTTTCGATCGGCCAAGGTGGCCAGACGCCTCAAAAGAATCTCGTACGTGTTAGCGAAAACCGGCAAAAAATTATGAAGCAACTCGCCCACTTCTTTGATGTTCGCTATTTTAGACCATCGCTCGTTAGGCTATCTGAGATCTACACTTTCGAAGATTGTATCCTCGATACATGTCTTTTTGCTGTAGATGGTATTACCAATATTAGATTCTCACTTCTTTCTATTTCGGAGATATGGATGTTCTAGATTGTTTGAATCTGTATTTATATGACTCAAACTGCAGACAATCTGAATACACGTTCTCGAATAAATAATCCTTTGGTGTAATAGTTATTCAATTTCGTGATCAGTCGAAGGATAAAATGGTGAATAATTTACAGTTCGTTACTTTGAGTTTATAATTCTGTCATTTCAAAATCTTTGTCGTTCTATATTTGGCCTTTCAAAGTTTTGACCCCCATCCCAATGTGAAATGTGTTGAAACAAATGCCGATCGAGAAAGACTCAAAGTTCTCTTCGAGCCCTTCTCAATCGTTTCGGCACTTTTCTTCAACAATTTTTTAAATTAATTTTCTACGGGAGGTAGTAAAAACTCATTTATGTATTGGGGGAAACATTTATTTTTTTGTCATATTTTCCAATACTGTTTGCACCAAAATTTGGAACGCCCGCTCGTTTTAGGCAACTTCAACATGCGTCCCGCAGGGCGACCGACTGCGGGTTCGGTCGCGTCGACGATCCCCGCGGCGTCCTTGCTGCGGCCGCTCCCGTCGCTCGTGCCGCTGTTCTTTCGATGTCTGACGACTGACGACTACTTTTCTGTTTGTTGCGGCGCCAAGATGTGTTCTTTGCATCTGTAAAAAATTAATAATAAAATGTACAAATAAAATACACTACTCACACAAATTAAGGGATATTTAAAAAATTCCGAATTTTTGGCTGATTTTCAACAACGGATAACTTGGAGAAAAATGGTCGTACAGTAAAATAAAAAAAGGAAATTATAGCTTCAAGTATCGAGTTTTCAGATCTAGGCTGTAAAGTTTTTTTAGCGTAAGCGGTTTTCTTGTAATCATCCGAAAACCAACGAAATTTTTTTCCAAATTTTTGCTCGTCTATAAAATGGTCTGTGAACTTCAAAGAATTTTTTTATCATACGACTATAAAAGTCTTTTAGACAATTTAATCAGCTTTAATTAGACCTTTTAACGAGCTCCGTACGATGATTTGGCGCGGAGTAATCGTCGATGAAAGCAAAAAAGTCCATTTTAACTTTGACAATCAATTACTCGAGAACTAATGATCGTACAGAAAATAAAAGTAGGGTTTTAGAAACTGCAAAATATTTTCTATGACATGCAATTGGGGGCTGTTGGTAAATCATTTTTTTTTTCGTAGTGATGATGTTGACTGAAAAAAAGTTGAAAATTTGCCAATTTAAGGATATTTGGAACATTTGGTATAACTTTGGATATAATGCATGAACGAAGGATATCGTCGGTAATGTTTTAACCTCGAAGTGTCCCCAAAAAACCCTCAGAGTTGCAAAGCGCTGCGATTTTTTTCTTAGTGCCCCGAAGAATTCAGCTTATCGTTTCTGTCAAAAATCACCGTTACAAGCAATTTTTCGATTTTTATTCATTTTTTAGTTTCAAAAAGTAGTAGTTTAAAAAAGTAGTAGTTTAAAGAAAACTGTTCTTTGTGTTTGTTAAGAAAGTGTATTTCAACGATTGCTGCAAAAAATTTAAAGTTCGAGATTTGTGTGAAGAGAATCAGTCGACCGTAGGGGGGTATATCAACAACAAAGGTGGTTAGACTGGTAAAAAAAAATTTTGAAATTTTTTTGACCAGATTATCGTCAAAACGTGAAAAAAAAAATTTTTTCATTTTTTTTTTGAATTTGTAAAAAACATTTTAATAAAAAAAATTTGGAGGGTGCCTAGGTAGCCGAACCGAACGGACGTGATAGTCCAGTCAAAAATGGCCAAAGTCGAAAATGTTTGCGACCGCTTAGTGAAACATGTATTCCTATGTTAATCGACCCGGGGAATCCGAATTTCTAGGAATTTTAACTATTAACAGTGAAGAAAAGGGTTGAAAGCCGAAAAATATGCATTATTTCGAGAACGAAGAGGAAATCGCAAAAAAGTTTCGAACAAAAGTTGTAGAATGGAAGATTTTACCTTATAGGTGTATACGATTCTTTTCTCTGTCTCCAATAGTTCAGCCGTAAATTTAGAAAAACCGATTCGCACCAATACTATAAACGCGCGCGCGACGAAATCGAGGAGATTGAAGAGCACTGGTACCTAACCGCCCCTTACTCTCTTGCCGGCGCACTGCCCGTGCTTAGGCTGACGGTCTCCGAAAGTCGAATGGATATCTTCGGCAGTCTAGTATACAGGGTGTCCCAGAACTCAACGTTAAGCCGAAACGGGGTGACAGGATTGATTGTAACCATCATGAGAAAAATCCGAAAAAAAATCTATCCCATGCAGTTTGAAAATTATGGGCATTTATGAAAAACTTAGAAATTTGGTCAAACTGTAACCATTTTGTCGGTTATTGTGAAACAAACCCAAACAAACCCAAACAAACCCAAGTTTCCTAGAATTAAGGCTATTTGTTAAACTATGAATTTAAAATTTTCAAAATTTGTCTACTTTGAAAGGCTCTGCTTTATTTTTTTCTGCTTTATTTTTTTTCTCCTTTGTTTTTTTTCTGATTTTTCTCATGATGGTTACAATCAATCCTGTCACCCCGTTTCGGCTTAACGTTGAGTTCTGGGACACTCTGTATATAGCTAAGCTGTCGGATTGTGGAGACTCCGCTACCGGCTGTATTTCCTTTCGCACGAAATCCATCGAGACTGAGTTTTTCACCTGACAGCTCCCCGGCTCTTCTGTACAGACTGAACCAGAAAATGAGCGATAGGAATTCTAGAAATACCGCTGTATATGAATTTGTTAATTATGTATATCAATAAAACATTGATATACTAAAATATGAATTTTTTATTTATAATAAGGACTAAAAATTAAGCCGTGGCCCCAACCGTTTTTTATTTTCCTGATCTTCAATTAACATTTCAATTAACATTAAATTACATTTATTATCTTATTAATTTCAATAATTATATCAATCTCTCTTTTATTTTACACACGTAATATTCTTTCTTTAGGCTTATGAAAAAATGATCTTAAAAATTAATCTATATTATAAAGTTTTAATATTAATAATATAACTAATTTATTTATAACTTTATTTATCAGCTCATTAAATGTATGAATATTAAATAGTTGAATTATATAAGGACTTCCGGTACGGTAGCGCAAGGATTAGCACGCGTGCTGTACGGGGGGTAAATAAAAACCGAATTCAGAGTAATTTGACGGGAGTTGCAAGGAAGAGAAGGTGAAGGTGGACGGAAGAAGGTGGAAGGATCGCGGGGAGATAATAGGAAGAGTGAGAAAAGGGAGTGAGAAAGTACAAGTGTGGTGAAAAGTAGGCCGGGAAGTGAGGTTAGAGAGGAACCTGGAATACAGAAAAGATGGCAGAAGGCAGTAGTGGCAGGCTTAAACGGGGCGACCAGGACGCCACCCGTGTCGAAACGAACGTTTGTGACAACAGGGACGATGGATGGAGTCCAGGCAGCGAGAGCGTTTGGGGGAACGGAGGCACCACTGGCACCACCAGCGGCGAGCCGTTGAAGCCAAGGTGTGGGGGCTTGAGCGGCAAAGCGGGGATCTTCGTTACCGACCGAGTTCTAGAATCGGGAGGAAAAGTAAACACCAAGGCGCTGATTCACGCCGAGCCGAGCACATGGCTGTCAGAAACACCGAAAGCAACGTGGAGTGAGGAGAGAGAGACAACTGAAGAAAGAACAGAGGCAGGGAAGAGAAGAAGAGGAAGACCAGTTGGAACTCTGGGGGTGAAGAAGAGGAAAACGCAATGTGCACGTTCACTGATAGAATGCTGGGGAGGCGGCCAAAAGAAAAAGAGAAGCAGCGGAGGAGAGGAAAGGAGGACGCGGTGCATGGAGGAGGAAGAGAAGGACTGGCGAGAAGACATGGCTAGACAAATAGTCAGTGGAGCGGAGGAGAAAATAATGTCAGGTATGGAAAAATGGGCAATACAATGGGAAAGGAAATGGGGGGCGAAGGCGGTTGCAATGATAAAAATGGCGGTGAATGAAACAATAAGAAGCGTAGAGCAATCCAGTGAAGGCGATGGGGAGGAAAATGGGAAGATCCCTTGGAGCGAAGTACAAAGAATGCTCAGGGAAGAACGAGAAAGTTCGAAGCGGAAGCTGGAGGAACAAGAGGAGCTGATAGCACAGATGGTCCAAGAAAACGAACGGCTGACCAAGAGGCTGGAAAACTTGGAGAAGACGGCGCGAACTCGGGAAGGAAGGGAGCTGGAGCAGGAGCGGGAGAGGAGAGAGGAAAGGAGATATGATGATAACCAGAACACGTGGGCGATGCGGAACATGAACAAAGAGATGGAATCACAGAAACAAATCAACACCGAAGAGCGGGAACCAGGGAGCGGAGAGTGGAAGGAGGTGACAAGAAGGAGAACAAGGCAGGAAAAAGAAGACCGGATAGAAAAGGAACTGGCAAGGAAGCCGAGAGGACTAAACCAGAACGAGTGGGAAAGGGAATGGCGGGAGAGAGGAGAGAAAAAGAGAAACATAATAATACAAGGAGTGCGGAGGTCGGGGAACGGCCTGGACTGGGACATAGAAAAAGAGGTATGGGAGAGAACAGGAGTTAAACCAAGATTTTCGAGATGGAAGGAGACCGAGTGCGGCATAGTAATAAAAACTGTATCGATGGAAAACAAAATAAAGATAATGAAGGGAACAAGAGGAAGAAGGATGGGAATAGAAGACGATAGGACAGAGAGAGAAAGAGAGGTGCAAGGATGGATCGAAGAGTATGCCGAACGGATGAGCTACGAGGGAAGGAAAACAAGAGTAGGATACCTCAAGATGCAAGTAGATAGGAGCTGGAAGACATGGAACGAGAGGAAAGGAGAACTTGAGGCGTCGGGGGACTACGAGCGACTCAGGCAGCAGAGAGGAACGAGAATGGAGAATCGGCAGAGGGAGCAACACTGGCGGAAACACCCGTATATCGGAGGATACGCATAGTTAGCTGGAATATCGCAGGCGTATGGAAGTTGGCGGAGGCTTGGGAATGGCTGAGAGGAATGGATGTGATAGCGGTGCAGGAAACCTGGTTAGAAAAGGAGGCAGAGGAACGAGTCATAGGAAAATTGGAAAAAGACTTCATATGGACCACAAAAGCAGCAACGAGAGAAAGAAGGAAAGGGAGAGCTAAAGGAGGACAGTTGGTAGGAATAAGGAAAGTACTGCTAGAAGGAGGACAAACGAAGGAGTGGGAAGGAGGAATAATTGTGAAGGGGGTACAGCTAGGCAAGGATAGACGGGAGAAAGGGACAATAGTAACAATATACAACAGGAACTTAAGGGAACTGGAGGAAGAGTTGGAAAGAATAATCGAGGAGATAGAGGAAGAAGGAGAGAGTGGGATAATAATCGGAGATTTTAATGCAAGGATTGGAGAAGATCAGGCAGATATACTGGACAGAGAGGAAGGGGGCACCGTAAGAAGATCGAAGGATAAAACAAGAAATGGCGAGGGGACGAGGTTGATAAACTTCTGTATAAAAAATGGAATGACGGTTGGAAATGGAAGATGGGAGGGGGATAGAGAAGGAGAACTGACTTATATTGGAGAACAGGGAGAAGGGGGTTCCGTCATAGACTACGTACTAATTAACTCGCAAGCAGAACGGATAGTCAAGGAAATTAGGATAGACCAGAGAACAGAGTCAGATCACCTACCAATAGTCATAACAATGGAGCGATGCGAACAGATACAAAAAGGAGGGGGAAAACAAGAAAGAACAAAACGGAAAAGAGGGGGTACAGAGAAGAGGATAGCATGGAAAGAAGAACACGCAAAAGTGTACGAGGAAAACTTCCGAAATATATGGGAAACGAAAGAGAAAAAAGGAAAGGTGAGGGATAGATGGGACACACTGATAGTGGTGATGCGGGAAGCGGCGAGGGCAGCGGGAATGGTGAGGTGGGTTGGAGACAGTGGTGAAGGAGAGAAGAGACCAAGCAGGGAAATAAGAGAGCAGAAGAGGTTAGTGTGGAAGAAACTAAAGGATTTTTTGGAAAAAAGTGGGGTAGAAGAGAAAGAAAAATTGAGAGAGGCAAGAAGGGAGCTAAAGAAGATGAGGAAAAGGGAAAAGGAGAAACGATGGGAAGAAAAATGGAACGCTGTGAATGGAAGCACAAATCAGACAGAACTATGGAAGGCATTGAGACCCTTCAAGTCGAGGAAAGCAGTTAGGAATAACAAAATAGGGTAAGAGGAATGGACAAAACACTTCAGAGAACTACTAGGAGGAGAAAATGGCGAATTGGAGGGTGCAACAAGCTCAGAAGTCGGGAATACGGAAAGAGGAAGTGCAGAAAAAGGAGGTGAAAGAGAGGAGAGAAACAGGCTGCTAGAAAAAAGGGCAAGCAGAGAAATAGAAACAAAAGAAATAGAACAAGCGGTAAGAAGAATGAAGCGAGGAAAGGCGGCGGGACAAGATGGGCTAGCAGTGGAGTTTTTCCAGGGGCTACCCGGAGAAGGGAGGAACGAACTGCAGGAGATAATAAAAGGACTGTGGGAAGAGGGAAAAATGGCAAGAGGATGGGAAATAGGCAGAATTTTTCCGTTACATAAAGCAGGGGACACTGGGGTAGTTAAGAACTATAGAGGGATAACACTAATGGATGTGGGGTACAAAATACTGACGAGGATAATGAACAAAAGGCTAAGGCAGCTATTAGAAGGGAAGGAGATGTTGACGGAAGGACAAGCGGGGTTTAGACAACGGAGGGGGACACGCGATCACGTATTTGTGCTGAATGCACTTATTAACAAAAACCTAAGCATGAAAGGGGGAAAACTGTACGCAGCATTTGTAGACTTTAAGACAGCGTTTGATTCGGTACACCGGGGGAAAATGATGAAGAAACTGGAGAAGGCGGGAGTCCAAGGTAGACTGATGAAAATGATCCAGGAAATATATAAGGAAACGCAGAACGAAATAATAACGGAAGCAGGAGTAACAGGCAAGTTCAGAACAGGGAGAGGGGTTAGACAGGGATGCGCATTAAGCCCCACACTGTTCAACTGGTACATAGAGGACATGGAGGAGGGATGGAAGCGCAAGAAGGAAGGGGGTACGGTGATAGGAGGGGAGAAAATATACGCACTAAAGTTTGCAGATGATGTGGTGCTGGTAGCGGACACGGGAGAGGGGTTAAGGGGAATGCTGAGGGAACTGGAAAAGTACGTAGCGAAAAACAGTTTAGAAGTGAATATAGAAAAAACGAAGATCGTGATATTTAGGAAAGGGGGTAGGCGAAAAAAAGAGAAGGAGTGGGAGATGAACGGCAAAAGGCTGGAGGTAGTGAGAGAATATAAATACCTGGGAATATGGTTTTCAACAGGTAACACCTTCGAAAAACATATAAGAATGATAGAAGGCAGGATAAGAAAAGCAATCAATGGAGCATGGGGGATAGCAAAAAGAGCAAGGATAGGGAACTTGAAAGACAGATTAAGAATAACGGAGGCGATAGCAAGAAGCGGATTGCTTTATGGGGTGGAAATCTGGGGGTGGAAAAGAAGGGAAAGAATTGAGAGAATGCAAGCAAGATACACAAAAATGGCAATGGGGTTGCGAAAGAACACACCGGACTATATATGGAAGATGGAAGCAGGGTGTAAGGGGATAGACGTGATAATGAAAAAAAGAGCTGCAAAATATATAGGGAACATATTGGAAATGGGAGAGGCCAGATGGCCAAAAAAATGTCTGATGGAAGAAGCAAGAAAGATGCAGAATGGGAACCCGACTAAGTGGGGAAAGGAAGTAATAGACGCAATGAATCAGGCGGGAGAGGGGCAAATAGGAGACGTACTAAGAAGAGGAAATAAAACAGAGTGGGAGAAAAAGGCTAGAAGAGCAGTGCAAAAGATGGTGGACCAAGAGATACAAAAGAATTGGGAAAAAATCAGGGGCTCGAGATATTGTAGAGAATATCAGGATAGGAAGAAGGAGGTCGGAATGGAAGAATATTGGGAGAAACAAAATATAAGAGGAGAAATTAAGGAAATTTGGGCAAGAATGCGATGCGGGAGTGTGGGAAGGGAGGCGGAAAAGGGGTTTTCCCAGACGCGATGTAGAGTGTGTAAGAGGGAGGCGGAAACGTTAGAGCACATAGGGGAATGCGAGGACGCGAAGCTGCAAATAGACCAGAAGGTGGTAAGAGACTTTGAAAGGTGGACGAAACAATACCAGAGCGAACGAGCGGGATGGGTCGAGGCCCTGGAGGGGAAAGAGATAATTGAAGAAATGTGTGAGATGGTGAGTCAGTTTGAAAGGTTAGCGAAGAGGAGGGCAGAGGCGACTGAAAGAGAAGGGGGAGGAGAAATGTGATTTTTAACCTAATGTACTCGTGTGTAAATGTAAATGTAATTTATCGGTCATTCTAATTCTAAGTTTAAGAATAGTGTAAGCGAAGCAAGGTGGGAAGGAACGGAGAATGTAAAAGCCCGAAAGGGTATACAAGTGGAATAAAGCATAGTACTAATAGTTGACTTATATAAAATTTTAAGTTAAAACACGATTAATCTTCAAAATAAAAATTTACTTTTAAATCTTAAGAATGTTATAGTAAAGAATTAATCTTTCAAATTAATTTACAATTTAGTACTTAAATCGGACACATTACTTAAAATTTTATAACTAATAAATCTTTAAATTTGCAATAATTTTTGTTAACTTAAAAATCATTCTAAAATGAGTTTTTTTTCTACTAATCATAATGATATTGGAATTCTTTATTTTATTTTGGGAATATTATCTGGTAAAATAGGATCTTCATTAAGTTTATCAATTTATATAGAATTCGGTAATCCTGGTTACTTCATTCATAATTATCAATTATATAATTCCATCATTACACGGCACGCGTTCATCATATTTTTTTATAGTTATACCTATTATAATTGGAGGATTTGAGAATTGAATAATTCCCTTAATATTAGTAGCCCCAGATATATCATTTCCACACATAAATTATTTGCGATTTTGACTTTTGCCTCCTTCTATTCATTGATTAATTATAAGAAACCTCTTTCATTCAATTTATATCATGATGAATTATCATTAGATATAGCCATTTTCTCTCTTAATCTCGCAGGATTATGCTTATTTATAGAAGCAATTAATTTTATTACCACAATCATAAATATAAAAAAATGTTATCTTGTTATTTGTTAAATGTTCCAACCCATCGGGTTTTTTTCATGATTAATATTAATTACAACAACTTTATTATTATGAGCTGTTTCTGTATTAGCAGGGGTCACTTTACTTTTAACAGACCGACATTTAAATACAATTTGTAATCCACCAGGTGTAGGAGATCCAATGCTATACCAAAATTTATTTTGATGTTTTGGACATCCTGAAGTTTATATTTTAATTTTACCAGGATTTGGTTATACCATATAATTTCCCATATTTGGTTTCCCATATAATTTTTTACCAAAATGAAAAAAAAAAGAAACTTTTTGTTCTATTCGTATAATTTATGCAATATTAGCTATTCGATTTTTAGGATTCATTGTATGATCCCATCATATATGTACAATTAACATATGTACAATTAACAATTAACAGATACTCGAGCTTATTACACTTTAGCAAGTACTAT
Source organism: Ophion obscuratus (assembly GCA_964007375.1). Classification (NCBI taxonomy): domain Eukaryota; kingdom Metazoa; phylum Arthropoda; class Insecta; order Hymenoptera; family Ichneumonidae; genus Ophion; species Ophion obscuratus. The sequence goes on from OZ023314.1 coordinate 53,161,764, forward strand.
GATTGCAATCCCTACAGGAATTAAAGTCTTTAGATGATTAGCTACCATCTATGGATCAAAAATAAAATTTAATCCTTCAAACCTTTGAAGATTAGGATTTGTATTTTTATTTGTAATTGGAGGATCAACTGGAGTAATTCTAGGTAATTCATCAAGTGATATTACTTTACATGATACTTATTATATAGTACCTCATTTTCATTATGTATTATCTCTGGGAGCTGTATTTGCTATTATCGGAGTTTTTATTTATCGATATCCATTAATAAACGGCCTAACATTACATACAAAATTATTAAGTTAAGTTTTCGAGTTAATTTAACTTCTTTCCCCCAACCATTTTTGGGTCTAAATGGAATACCTCGACAATATCCTAATTATCCTGATTCATATATAACTTAAAATATTTTTCTTTTATAGGATCTTTAATTTCAATATTAAAAATTATATATTTTATTTTTCGAATATGAGAACGATTATCACCTCAACGAGTAAATATTTTTCAATGTATACAATTTCTTCAATTGAATAATTAAGAATATTTTACCCCCCATTAAATCATAGATTTAATTAAACTCCCTTAATATATCATAATTAATTCACTCTAAATTAATGAAATTTCTACCTAATTCATCATTAATATACAAGATGCTAATTCACAATTTACAGAAAACTTAAAACAGATTTATGATCATTCATTAATAATGTTGTTGCTAATTACTATTATAATTATTTATATTATTTTTTCCTCATTAACTAATAATTTGAATAATAAGTTGTTGTAATGGTTTATTGCGTCCCCTTAGGGTTACATCCGGACCTCCGTCTCGTCTTCCTCCTTTTTACAATTCCGCCGCTTACACTTCTATTCCCTACTATTTACATTCTATCTTAACCTATCCTTAATCCTATTCCGCCAGCCCCTCGCTCTCCTTCGCTCGCGCCGCCGCTCTTCTCTTTTTTTTCCGCCTTAATTTTACTTAAATCTACTCCGCTCGCTCCTCTTCTCGCTGCCCTACTTCCGTTTCCCCCTTTCACTCCATTCCTCTCTCATACCGATTCTACCTCTCCTGCTCTCACCTACTTCTCCTCTTCCCTCTCCTTCCTCCTTTCCTGCAACCTTTTCATCCATTCCTCTCCCCCTCCTCCTTCATCCAGAATTTCTCTTACCCTTTCTCCTATCCCCGTTTCCTCCCCTTCTCCTCCTCCGCACCTGTCTATTACATGTTCCCATGATTAATCCTCCTCCCCACACATCCTACATTTTCTCTCTTCTTCCGTCTCCCAATATCGCCCCTCTCTCATTTCGTTCCCTAGCCTAAACCTCGCTACCCTCCTGTACCTTTCCTCTCCCCACCCTCTCTTTAAATACCCTGGAACCCCTGTTGCTACTACCTCTTTGTACCATCCATTAAACCTCGATCCCCTTATCCTTTCCCACCTCTCCCTTTCCTGTTCTTCTCTGTCCTCCGCCTCTGTTCTCCCGTACCCCTCCCTTTCTTGTTCTTGTTCCGCCTCTCCCCTCCGTCTTCCTTTTTTCCTGCACTCCTCCCTCCCCCTCTCCCACGCTGACCTTCCTGGTTCCCCCCTCCTCTCCCTCTCCCTTATTTCCTCCCAGCATTTCCTCGCCCACTCACTTCCTCCCCCCTTCTCTAACTTTTCCTCATATCTCCATGCACTTCTTGCTGCCCTCGTTCTTATTTTGTCCCTTTTCAGTTCCTCTCTTACCATATATCCTGGTGTCCTCCAGTCTAACCCCAGCACCCATCTCATATATCTGTCCTGCATTGCCTCCATTGCCTCCCTTTCCTCCCACCCCCAGATCTCCGCCCCATACCCCAGCACCGTCCACACCAGCGTGTCAAATAGCCACATCCTCCTTCCCACATCCTTCCCGAAATCCCTCTTTCCTATTCCCCACACTTGTCTCATTACAGTCCCCGCCTTCTTTATTCTCTCTTTCATCTGTGCCCCTTGCTGCCCATTCCTCTTAAACACATACCCCAGGTACTTGAATTCCTTCACCTCCTCTATCTCTTCCTCACCCCATTTCCACGTCTTCTTTTTAAACCTCCCCCCTCCTTTCCTAAACCTCATCACCTTCGTCTTTCCCACGTTTACTTCCAGCTTCTTCCTTTCAAAGTACCTCCCCAGCCTCCTGATCATACTCTCCATGTCTTCCTCCCTCTCCGCCATCACCACCACGTCGTCCGCGTACGCCAGCGAGAATATTTTTTCTCTCCCTATTTTAATTCCTCCCCATTCCCCTTTTCTTAACTCCTCTTCCAGGTCTGCCGTGATTATATTAAACACCGCCGGGCTCAACGGGCATCCCTGTCTTACCCCCTTCTCCATCCAAAACACCTCTCCCATCTCCCCCCTGCCTTCACCCTACTTCTCGTCTCCCCATATATTTCTTTTACTCTTTCCCTTAACCCTTTCCTTATACCTCTCTCCTCCATTGCCTTCATCAGTTCCCCACGGTCTACCGAGTCAAACGCTGCTCTCAGGTCTATGAAAACTGCTATGAGCTTTCCTCTTCTCTTCGCCACCTGCTTCCCTATCAAATAATTTAATATATATATGTTGTCTATCGTTCCCATTCCTGCTCTGAATCCCGTTTGGTTCTGCGGCACCGCTCCGACTCTCTCCGTCTCCTCTTCCAGCCTTTTTGCTAGCACCGTCGCGTACACCTTGTACAGCGACGGCATCAGCGTCACCCCTCTGTATTCCTCCACTCTCTCGCCCTTCCCTTTTTTTTTATAATTGGAACTATAATTCCCTCCTTCCATCCCTCTGGCCAACCCTCCCCTTCCCACACCCTCCTGCAGATCTCCCAAGCCCAGTCAATTGCCTTCTCTCCTCCCCACTTCCACGCTTCATTCGGCATTTCGTCTCCCCCCATCGCCTTTCCCTCTTTTATTTTCTGAATCGCCTTCTTTATTTCCTCTTTCCTTAAACCCTCCTCCATATCTCCTCTTCGTTTCCTTCTTGCTCCCCCTTCCCCTCTTCTATCTGTTCCACCTAGCAGTCCCCTGAAGTATTCCTTCCACTCTACCGCCTTAATCCCATCCTCCACTCTTTTCCTCCTCTTTCTTCCCCTGTTCACTATCTTCAACACTTCCTCTTCCGTCTTCGCTTCGGCTACCTCCCTAATTCGCCTATCTCGTTCTTCCTCCTTTTTCCTCTCACACATCTTATTGTACTCCCTTTTCTTCCCCTTGTACCGTTCCGTCGTGCTTCTTCCTTTCCGCCATTTCCTTAGTTCCTCCCTTATCTCCCTCTTCTTCTTTCTACTTTCCTCGTCCCACCATCCTTCCCTTGTCATTCTTCCCGCCCTACCATCACCCTCCTCACTCCCCTTCATCGCCTCCTTCATTTTAACCTCTATCTCTTTGGCCAACCCTTGCATGTCCCCTCCCTCTAGTTCCACTCCCTCCAGTCTTCTTCTGTACCCCTCCTTCATCTTTCCGTCCATTTGCCACTTCCTACCGTTCTTTCCCCTTTGCTCTGGCTCTTTCTTTCCCTTTTTCCTTTTTTAATCGTCACCACTATCGGGTGGTGATCCGACTCCACATTGTCCCCTATCCACATCCTCTCCACCGCTTCCCTTGTTTTCCTGTCCCCTAATGCGTAGTCGATGACCGTCTCCCCCCTTCCCCCTGTATATGTGAATTCTCCCTCTTCATCCCCTTCTATGTTCCCGTTCAAAATCTCTCACCCCGTTTCCTCTAGCACCTTTATCAGCTTTCTTCCTTCCGCGTTTACCTTTCCGTCTTTCGACCTCCTTCCCTCCTCCGTCTCCTCCCGTCCAACTCCCCCTTCCACTCCCGTCTGCGCGTTAAAATCCCCTCTAATTATTACCCTCCTACCCTCCTGCCGCTCCATCCATTCTTTTAGTCTCTCCGTTTTCCTTTCCATATCTCCGTTTATGTACACCCCGATTATTGCCCATCTAATCTCCCCCTCCTCCAACTCCACCGTCATCATCCCCTCTTCCTCCCCCCTGCCACCTTTCCTTTGCGCTTTCATCTCCTCCCTCACCCCTATCACCATCCCTCCCATTGCTCACCCCTTTCTATTTCTTTTCACCGCCCACTGTGCCATCCATGTATACCCCCTCGGCAATCTCTCCCTTATTCTGTCCCACCTTTTTTCTTCCACCCACGTCTCCACCATCACTACCACTTCCCAATCCTCCAATCCCTTCCAAAAATACTTATCCTTATTCGTAAGCCCCGCCACATTGCAAAACGCTATTTTCCAACTCCCCCCTTCTTCCTTTCCTTTCTCTTTCTCGCCCTTTTTCTCCGTCCTCTCTAATCGTTTTTTGATCCCCTCCTTGTCCCTTCCCCCTCTCTTCCCGCTTGCCTTCTCTCCTCTGCTCTTCCTGTCCCCCTTTCCTTTCCCCTCCAGTCTCTCAATACTTCCTTTTCCTCATCTCAATACCACACTTCGCCCTCTATTATCACCTTCCCATACCCCACCCTCATCCTTTTACCCCTTCTTTCCTCTTCCTCTCCTATTCTTTTCAACTTCCACTGCATTCTCCTTTCCTTCCACGTTAAGTCGTCCTCAATTCTTTCTTTCCTTCCCCTCAGCTCCTTTTTCCTCCTCATCACCTCTTTTTTCTCCTCTATTTCCTCCATTCTTACCTCTATCATTATGTCTTTCCCTCCATTTTGCCCTTTTTTAATCTCCCTCGCCCCCTCCACTCTTCCTGTCGCTCCTATATTCTCCAAAACCTTTTCTACCGTTTGTTTTATCGTTCCCTCCCTTGTAGCCCCCCTTATTATGAACTTCCTCCTTCTTTCCTCCCTTTCCTTCCGCTCCATCTTCCTCTCCATTTCCTCTAACCTTCTCTCCACCAGTCCCTCCCCTCTCTCTCCCCTTGCTTCGTCTCCCTCTCCCTCACCCCCCTTCCTTCTCTCTTCCGCGCACTCCATTTCACGTAGTCTTTCTCCAATCCTTACTATCTCCCTCCCTTGTTCCCCTATTTTTTCCACTTTTCCTTCTACTTCCCTTATTCTTTTTTCCATTCCCTCCTTTTCCTTTCTCCATCTTTCCTCTGTCAGTTTCATCTCTCCTCTCACCCTCCCTAATTCGTTTTCCACTTTTTTCCCTTGCCCCTTTACCTCCTCCAGTCCCCTCTGTATCTCTCTCCTCATTGCCTCTATTAACTCCTCTAATCTTCCCCCCTCCTGTCTCCCTCCCTCCGGCGACCTCCGCACCTTCCTGCTCTTCTGGAAGGCCTCTTTTCCCTCCTGCCCTTTGTCCTCCATCTGCTCTCTCTTCCTCTTCCATAACTCGCTAATTTCTCCTACGCTCTCACTTCTTTCCAACCGTAGCCGTTCCGCGTTCGTCTTTCTCCCCCTCCTTCTCGCCACTTCCTCCTCCTCTCTCTCCATCGCCCCTGGCCCATGCGCCTCGACGGATCCGCATGCCTCGCCGAGTCTGTGTGCCTCGCTGCTCCCCTCCCACCCCTTTCTTTCGTCGCACATCTCTTCCTTCACCTATCACCTGTCGCGTCTCACACCGCCTCTGTTTTACCCACCCGTTCTCCTTATCCCTTTCTCCTTCTACTTCTTATCACTTCTGTCCTCTGTCACTGCTGCTCTTCCTTCACCTCGCGCTTACACCTTCCCCCCTCGTTTTTCTTCCCTCGTTCCCCCTCACCGGTCTACCGTTCCTAACCTCACACTCACCAGTTTTCCGCTCGTTACCTCTTTACTTGCCCTTATCGCTGTGTTTTTTCGTCTCTCCCACGCTCCCTTCCTTCCCCTTCCCTGTTCCTCGCACTTCCACTATTTTCCGCTACCTTCCTCACTGTTTTTTTCCTTTCCTTCCCTCCCCTTCGCGCACACGTTCACTCTCACTCACACCGGAAACGGAAGTCGAATAATAAGTTTATTTAACAAAATCAAAATATTGAAATTCTTTGAACATTAATTCCGATATTAATTTTAATTTATCCAGCAATTCCTTCATTCAACGTTTTATATTTAACAGATGAAATTTATATATCAACTCTAACAATTAAATATATTGGATATCAATGTTACTGATCTTATGAATATTCAGATTTTAATAAAATTAAATTTCATTTATTTAGAATTAAAAATAATGATATGAACATAAATAATTTCCGTTTATTAGATGTTGATAATAATATAATCATTCCAAATAATGATCAAATTCGTATATTAATTAATTCTTCAGATGTAATTCATTCCTGAACTGTTCCATCATTAGGTATGAAAATTGATTCAATCCCTAGTCGAAGTAATCAAACTTTAATTAATATAAATCTATCTGGATTATATTATGGATAATGTTCTGAAAAGTGTGGTAACCTCATAGATTTATACCTATTGCAATTGAAAGAACTAATCATGAAAATGTTATACAATGAATTTCTTATCCATTTTCATTGGATGACTGAATTTAAAGTTTTGATCTCTTAAATCAATATATCGTAATTAAAATTACCTCTAATGAAAGAAATGAGTTAAGGAGGTACGGTGATGACCATGCTAGTAAACTTAGAGTCTATTTCACGACGCAATACCGCCACGTTTTAGATATATGTATATGGCCTATTTTTCGAGAAATATTTTTGAAGTATTGAATTTCGAGTTTCCTATTATTCTTATAATATGGAAATAACCTTAATAATCTACTACTCGACTTCAGTAGTACGCCACATCGTTGACGTTTAGCATCGTCGCATTTTCGGTGGCTGTCATCGGTTCCACGCGCCCGGCTTATTATTTTTTGTATCTGGTTAACATGGACAATGAAAATACTGTGGAAGTTTATCGAGGAGTAACGGGATTGTACCTGAAGTCCAGTTTAGAGACAAATGTAGATTCTGACGGAGAAGAATTAGAAAATGAAAAGATAATATTGCGATTGCAGATAAAAAAACGTCGTGTTGAAGTTAACCTCAATGTCCAATGTTCAATCTGTCCAAAGTCAAAACATATTTCATCGATTGTTATGTTATTTTTCCCTTTCCCGATTTTCACAATATTTGCAGGTATAAAAAGCAACGTATATTTTATATGACGGTTCTCCCATGCTGAATTTATATATAGATGCGTTGTATAGGTACATGTCGCCAGAAAAATTGAGATGCCTGTGCTGTACGTAAAAGAACTTCAAGTAAATATCGACAAAAGGCCCTTTATAATCCATTAAAAAATATACGGCTTCACACAATCATATTTTCAATTCGTGTTGAAAATATCCGATAGACGAATCAAATTTGCGTGGGTATACGGCGTTGCCACACTTCGAGCAAGACGGCTGCTGTTACGTCACGAGACGTCTCTCTCTCTAAATACTTCGGTTTTTAGCGACTTCATTTTTAAATTTATTGCTTATCTCTTCGGTGAGCTTTCCACTTCAAGGTGCCTTATTGATCACAACGAATCAATGAACGCAACCGTCAATTTTTTTTACGTGTGTCTTGGCTCCAAGTAGTACAAAAAAATCGATATATGAGAGGACAGGCACATTTTGTCGTCTACGTGTGACTGATTCACCAACTTTAACAGTTAATAACTCGGAAACTGTACGGTAAATCTCGTGGAAACTCCGCATACGCATGGACGAAGGTCTCGACAATGCTAGTAAAAAAAATCGGGCTTTTATCTTGGACTCGCTCCAATCACCGTACCTCCTTAAGATATAAATTTAAAATGTCATTTTTAAATTATTAAAATTAATATTTTTTATATTCCACAAATATCACTATACAATTGATTAACTTTGAATATAGTTTTATTACGATTAAAAAAAGTATTAATTCGTATAATAATAACATTTTTTAAAAATGTATCTTCAAATGGTAAGAACTTTATTTTATATTTTTGATTCTAGTACCAATTCAATGGTTGATTTAAATTGAATTTCTTCTATTCAAATTTTGTTATTATTCTAATATTATTTCGAATAGTTGATTGTCGATTAATTAATTTTTTAAATTTGATTTGAATAACTTTATTCAAAGAATTCAAAATTATTGAATAAATTGATTTGTTTTAATATAATTGATTTCACTATTTTATTTATATTAATTTCAAGAAATAATTTTATACATTTTTTCACAAGGAAATTATAAGGAAGAATGTAAGGGAGGAGAGGAAACGGAGGCCTTCGTAACCCTACGGGGAATCGGATAAAGCATAGATACATAATATTTTTTCACAAGTCCCATATATTTTTACAAGTTCAAGACATTTTATTTTTTCAATTGACATTTCCCTCCCATTTTGATTTGGTTTAATAATTTTCCTTTCATTAAACAATACAAACTTTGCATTTGCGCATGTAATCCCTCAAAAGAAGACCCCCTTTCTTTTAATACCTTTTATAGTTTTAATTGTAACAACTAGAAATATCATTTGTCTTTTAACTTGATAAATTCGATGAACAGCAAATATATTTGCAAGATATTTACTTTTAACTTCAATAAAAGAATCAGCTATAATATTTCATCAATAATAATTTTATGAAATGTTATTATTTTAACACAAATTATATTATCAATATAAGAATTTAGAGTTTCTATCATTTAATCATATGTTTTTCTGTGTAAAAAACTTTATACACAAAGAAAACAAATTATGTTAAAATCATTATTAAACAAAATTTCTCATAACCATCCTTTCCATATAGGCGTTTCCACTAATAGAGCTTGACCTTTAAAAAATGTACTTTTCTTTACGTCGTTCAACGAAATGCTGTATTCTCGCTGTTATTTCAGTCTACGAAATATTAGCAGGTAACGGATTTGTCATTTTAAATGCCCTACCTAGCCCCCGCGAAAACACCCGATTGTTCCCGGGGACTCTCGAGCCGAGCTGCCGGTTGGCGCGCCGTGCCGGCAAGGGGGAAGCCGCTGACGTACCACTGGGCTGCCGAAAATACCCGATCGAATATCGGGAACCCCCGAACGAAGCGCGGTAGCAGCCGTGCGAGAGCGAGAGAGAGAGGACGTTCCAACGATGCTCAAACCTCTCGATTTCGTCACGTCCGTGTGCCTCGCGCGTTGATAGTATTGGTGTGAATTTGTTTTTCAATTTTACGGCTAAACTATTGGAGATAGAGAAAAAACATCATCTACACCTACCGGGTAAAATCTTCCCCTCTACAACTTTTGTTCGAAATTTTTTTGCGATTTCCTTTTTGTTCTCGAAATAATGCATATCTTTCGGTATTTACCCCTTTTCTTCACTGTTAATAGTTAAAATTCCTAGAAATTCGGATTCCCCGGGTCGATTAACATAGGAATACGTGTTTCACTAAGCGGTCGCAAAAATTTTCGACTTTGGCCACTTTTGACTGGACTATGATCTGGCGGTGCTCTGTGAATTAACGATAAAATCCAAGAAAGAAGGATTCGTGAGGAAGAGAAAAGTGGCTAAAGTGGGGCGGGATAAAGGAAAGGGCACGTGAAACTAAAGGAGGTTGATAAGGCAAGGGTAGAACGGTCAAATACCGAACGAATTCGTGCTGCGAAAAGTGGAGGTTAGGAGAATGGCAGGAAAAGGCGGCTGTGGTGGTGAAACAGTGGCGATAGGCGACGGTCGAGAGGAGGAGGAAGAAGTGGACGACCCCGAAGTCGTAAAGGAGACGGTAGATGGCGCTAGCGGGCTAGGAACGGGACCGAAACAGCCGAATCGCGGAAGAGGTCGACCGATGAAAACTTCGTCGAAGGAAGCATCCGAGAACGCCGGTAAGATAGATCATTACCTAACCAAAGGAGCAGCGATTGTAGAGGGCAAATCGCGCGCGTTTGCGACGAAAAGTAAACTTCAGCTTATAATGTTACAAGAAACGTGGATGGAAAAGGAGTGGGGGGGAGCAATCCTTGAATAAGATTGCAAGGGGATACAAATGGAGTACCAAAGTGGCGGTGAGAGAAAAAACGCGAGGAAGGGCGAGCGGGGGCCACCTGGTAGGGATAAGAAAAAACATAGGCGATAACTGCAGGGTAGAGGAATGGGAATACGGGATGATAATCAAAATAACAAGGAGGGAAGGAGAGAAAAGCTTGTGGGTAATAAGTGCATACAACAAGGTTGGTTTCAAAGATTTTGAAGGCCCACTAAGGCAGTGTGTGGAAGAAGGAATGGAGCAAGGAGTGGGAATAGTGATAACCGGGGATCTGAACGCAAGAATAGGGGCTAGCAATGGGATAGTGGAATGTGAAAAAATAGGAGGGTTAGCATGGGAAAGAAAGTCGCAAGATCCAGTGCTAAATACGGAAGGGAAGAAATGAATAAAATTTTGCGAAAATTTGGGACTGGTGGTACTTAACGGTAGAGTGAAGGGAGATGAAGAGGGAAAGGTAACCTTTGCGGGGAATGGAGGTAGCAGCTCGGTATTGGATCTAGTCATATGGATGGAAGACGAAGAGGAGGGACTTGTGGGGGAAGTGCATGTGGTAGCAAGAATAGAGTCGGATTATTTACCCGTAACATTTACGCTAAAGGGAATGCAAGGAGGGGAGGGAGGAATTGGTCGACGACTTAGGAATAGAGGGGAAGGGGAGGAAATACTGACATGGAAGGACGAGACGAGGGACGATTACGAAAAGGAAGTGGATATCAGGAGAGGCGAGAACGAAGCAGAAGACTTGACAGACTCGAGATGGGGGAAAATTAAAAGAGCAATATGGCAGGCAGCAAAACGAACGGGAATGGTCAAAAATAGGAAGAAAAAAGAGGGGGCAACATCATGGTTGGACGAAGAAAGCAAGGAAGAAAGGAAAAGGGTTTGGAGGAAAAGGCCTTAGAACTTTTTTAGCAACTGGGGGGAGACGGAAAAAGGAACAACTCAAGGAGGAAAGAACCAAATGGAAGAAATTAAGGGAAAGAAAAAAGCGGGAGTGGTTTGAGGAGCGGTGGAGGGAGGTAAGAGAGAGTAAAAATATGGTAGATTCGTGGAGAGCAATCGGGAAATTTAGAGTCAGAAGAAAAAGGGCAGGGGAAAATATAGAGAAAGAAAAATGGGTAATGCACTTCAAAAACCTGCTGGGGGAAAGAACGGGAGAAGACGAGGAAAAAGACGACGAAGCTGAGCCTTGGAACTTGGAAGCAACGACGGAGAATTCGATGGACTCCGGATTAGATGCGGAGATTAGTGATAGGGAATTGGAAAAAACAATAAAACATTTTTAAAATAAGAAAGCACCAGGCGAGGATGGCATCACAGGGAAATTTATTAGGGGGCTCTCAAAAGAGACAATAGGAGAGCTGAGGACAGTGATGAACGATGTGTGGAACGATGGAAAACTCCCGGAGGGATGGGAAATAGCGAGGATATATCCGATTCATAAGGCGGGAGGAGAAGGCCAGGTTGAAAACTACAGAGGGATATCGTTGCTCGATGTACGGTATAAAATGATGGTGCAAAGAATGAACAGCTGGGTAGAAAAGAATGGAATCCTCAGAGAGAGCCAGGCGGAATTTAGAAAGGGAAGAGGAACAAGAGACCATATATTTGTACTAAATGCATTGATTAACAACAGGCTAAGGGAAAAGGGGAAGAAAATATATGTGGCGTTTGTCGACATGAAAGCAGCATTCGATAAAATGGACAGGAAATTGCTGTTAAGAAAGTTGTGGGAGAAAGGGGTAAGAGGAAAAATGCACAGGATAGTCAGAGGGATCTATGAACGAACGAAGGTAGAAGTAATAGCGAGAGGGAATTACGGAAAGCTTTGAGACGGGGAAAGGAGTGAAGCAGGGATGCCCGTTGAGTCCAACTTTATTTAGTTTAGCGATGGATGACCTGGACGAATAGTGGGAGAGAAAAGGACAGGGAGGTACAGTTATGGGGGGTAGTAAATTCTACGCACTAAAGTATGCGGATGACGTTGCGATAGTAGCGGAGGAGGCAGGTGAGCTAAAAAAGATGCTAGAGTCATTAGGGAAGTTCGTGGACAAAATAAAAATGGAAGTGAACGTAGGAAAAACTAAAATTATGGTGTTTAGAAACGGGGGAAGAAGGAGGAAGGAACAGTGGGAATATGAGGAGGAAAATATTGAGGTAGTGTCAGAATTCAAGTATCTAGGATACTGGTTCACGACGAGAAACTCGGCAGCGAGACACGTTCAAAAAATAGTGGTGAAAGCAACGAAGGCAGTGAACTCAGTCTGGGGAGTAATGAAAAGAGCAAGGGTGGATAATTTGAAACAAAGGCCGCAACTGATGGAATCATTAGTTAAAGCGGGAGCTCTGTAGGAATAGAAATTTGGGGATGGCAGAGGAGGGAGGTGGTTGAAAGGCTGCAAGCAAGGTTGGTAAAAATAGCGCTGGAGCTGAATCGCAACATACCCGACTATCTATGGAAAATGGAGGCTGACGTGAGAAGTATAGAGGTGGAGGGGAGAAGGAGAGCGGGGAATTATATACTCAAGATAGCGGAAATGGAGGAAAGCCGTTGGCCCAAAATTTGTCTAAAGGAGGAAATAACAAATATCATAAACGTCAACCCGTCGAGATGGGGCAAAGATCTTAAAGGGGCTATGAGTTAAGTAGGAGAAGGCAGGATCCTGGGAATGACAAGGAGCGGAGAACGAATAACGAACATTAAAAAGGTAATGGAGGAAACAATCGAAACAAAGAGAGACCAGGATATACAAAAGGATTGGACAAAAATCGATAAGTCGAGTTTTTGCGAAATATATAAACACTTGAAAGAGGAAATTGGAAGAGAAAAATATTGGGAAGAGAAAGATGTAAGGGGGGACCTGAAGGAAGAGTGGGCCCGGATTACATGCGGCAATCTGGGAAAAATAGGAAATAAGGGATTTAGGAGAAGAGAGTGCGGAATCTGTGGCCAGGAGGAGGAAAGCTGGAGCATATATTGACATGCAGGGAGGCAAGGGGTAAAATAAAAAAAAATGGGTAAAGGCGGTGGACAAATGGAGAGGGGGAAGAATTGGGGAAGGCTTAAGATGGTGGCTAATAAGAACACTGAAAGGCAAAATACTAACTAGTGTGTGCGAATACGCGAAGGCTTTTAGAGCGCTTAAAAGGGAGATGAAAAAAGAAAACTAAGCGAGGAGGAAAAGGTCGCTGAAAGAGGGCGGAAGACGATGGAACGGGATATATGGCAATTTAATATATGCGAGATTACAAGAAAGATAATAGAGATAAGTATTAGAATTGAGGATGGACATGTAAAAAGCTGTAACGCTATATGATGGAAATAAATAAATAATAAATAATGTTAATTTAAATATAATAATAAATCTAAATTACAACTTATTTTACTTCTGAAAATTTTTTTTGCGCTTTACTCACACCCGTCCCTATGCCAAATAAATTGTAATTCATAAAAGTAAGCGGAAATATATTCGTATTATTATATTCATTCTCATATACTTTCATCAAGCGATAAAGCATTATGATAATGCTTTATCGCTTGATGAAAGTATATGAGCGGAAATATATTTATATTCGTAATATTATATTCATTCAATAACTAATCAAATACTTTCATATACTTACGCTCTTATACTATATACTTCTTTCATATACTACTTTCATATACTATCATCAAGCGATAAAGCATTATCATAATACTTTATCGCTTGATGAAAGTATATGAGAATGAATATAATAATACGAATATAAATAAATTTCCGCTTACTTTTATGAATTACAATTTATTTGGCATAGGGACGGGTGTGAGTAAAATGCAAACAATTTTCAAGAAAATAAATAAATTGTAATTTAGATTTATTATTTTATTTAAATTGACGTACAAACTAATAAAATAAGCGGTCAGAGTGCGCGATAAATTTTTTCACACTAAAAGATAACTAATTAAAATAATGATAACTAATAAAAATAACTAATCAAATAAGAATTAATAGTAATAATAATTATAATAAAAGCACTGAGCGCGGGGAACGATCCCGCGCCTCTAGTGCAATTTTTTTTCCGAAAAACTCCGATTTTTTCAGAATTTTTCTATGAATTGGAACAAATATGAAGAATTCGGAGTTTTGCGGACAAGTATTTATACGCAAACATCCGAGTTTCCCCGAACTTTTCCGAATATTTCATCATTTTAATTACGATCACGGGAAAATCTCGGAAATTATATGAAGACTGTAATGGGTAACACCACTGTAACGGCCTTACAGGAAGCGTATTTTTTAGATATTTTTTTGGCGGAAGAAAATGTGATAAACAAATAATACTTACGGTATTTATTGAGCATATACTTAAGTATATTGTTAAAAATGTTGATCCGAAAATATTACAAAATGGCGACACTGCAGCAATTCTTCCGAAGCATGTCGAACCTCTGCGGCACGTAGTATAACTGTGCCAATTTTAATCTAAAAAAAAAAGAATTTTGTTTTGTTAAGTCGAAATGAACATTTTTAATCAAATACTCGGTAATTACTCAAAAATCAATATTTCTAAAATCCCCTACGTGGTTCACTAGCTACACTCATCTAGATTTAATTTAAAAAAATATTCTGTCCAGATTAAAATTTGCACAAGTTATTACGTGCCGCAGTACAAGTTGTACAATTTGCACAAGTACTACGTGCCGCAGAGCACCTTAAGTTTAACTTGCCTCGAAAGAATTTGCTGCAGTGTCGCCATTTTGTAATATTTTCCCGCACATTTTTTTTGCCATCTACTTCAAGATATGCTTAATACTTACCCCAAGAATTATTTGTCTAAAACGCTTCATGGCAGGCCGTTACAGTGGTGTTACTCCTTGAGGAAAATAATGTTTGCAAAAATTTCGGAAATTCATTATTTCTCAGAATTATGAGGGGTAAAAAAATGTAATAAGTTTTTTTTACGAAAATCTCATTTTTTTCATCTATAACTTTTCTCCAAATATTTCCGCAGCCTTTCACTCAATAGGAAAAAGAAAAAGTTCCGGAAAAAAATAAGAACAAGTTTTTTTTACGAAAATCTCTTTTTTTTCATCTTTAAATTTTCTCCGAATATCTTCGCAGCCGTTTACTCAGGTAATAGGAAAAAGGAAAATTTCCGGAAAAACAATAATAATCAGTTTTTTTTACGAAAATCTCATTTCTTTTCATCTTTAACTTCTCTCCGAATATCTCCGCAGCCGTTCACTCAGGCCATAGGAAAAAGAGAAATTTCCGGGAAAAAAATGAGAAATCATGAATGTTCAGTGAAAAAAAATGTGTTTCTGGGACACAGACCAGAACTTGAATCTGTTTTAAATCATTTTTTCTCGGAAAATCTCAAATATGACTAAAATATGAGAAATTATGAAAAATTTGGAGAAAAATTTGCACCACGGGCCCCTGCGGGCCGAAGCCAGGAACGCTACCAACGGGACCATCTCATCGCTTGTAGAATATGTGCACTTTCTGATACTTGTGATTCGCGGCCGGAAGGATGATTGGCTTATTTTTGGGTATAATGCTTTGTCGCTTAATGAAAGCATGAGAGTTAATATAATAATACGAATATAAATATACTTCCGCTTACTTTTACGAATTATAATTTATTTGGCATAAGGACGGGTGTGAGTAAAGCGTAAACAATTTTATATAAGATAAATAAGTTGTAATTTAGATTTATTATTATATTTAAATTAGAGTATAAACTAAAAAAATAAGCGATCAGAGTGCGCGATACATTTTTTTATATACATTAATAAAGCAGAGAATCAAGAGCTAAATAAAAGCCTCGCGCGTGCCTCCGGGTGACGTCACGCGCGAGTCGTGCTCAGATTGCTTTTTCCCTCGAAGCCTTCGTTTCGGCCAAGGAGACTAGAGAGAAGGAGTCGACACTCCCGCCTCAAACAGTTCTTTCAATCGGTCGCAGAGTTGTAATGCTCAGTTCCGCCGCAAGCGTCGCTAGTGTTCCCCAGAGCCCATAATATATAGTAATACAAAACTGCATAAGGTGAAACTGACCGTGTTATGGCGGCAAAATTGTTTGTGCCTGCCAAACACAAATATATCTGTCGTGTACACCAACACAGCAGCTATCGAACTATGTGTATAATAATGGATATGACTCCTCGCGAGTCAATGTGATAAAGGGAAAAAGTAATCACTCTAGGTGCGAATTATAAAACACATTTCAACTATTGATGGCAGTAAATTAAAAAATTAATTCGTCCATGTTATTTTTGTTCGAGTTCTTTTGGGATCGGACGAGTTCTTTAATTGGTTGAAACTGCTTCAATTCGCTCGTACAACCAGATACCCGTACGAATGCAAAAGAAAAAAAAATTAAAACTACCGAGGCTCGAACTCAGGACCTTCAATACAGTAATCTAGCGTTCTACCAACTTCGCCACACAATCATTTGCCAATAAATATAATCTTCTCATATTTAAGTGATTGCCGCGCTTGGGGTTCAATTAGGCTTGACGGCTTGTTCGGTTGGTTCATCGCTTAATTTAATTCATATTTAGCTTCATTTTTAAACGTAACTAGCAAATAACGAGTTTTCATGGGTATACATATAATAAGCACGTGTTGAAAAGACAACTCCAGCATGTAGAGCCAACATTCCCGCATTCGCCCGGTTTCTTGCATGTAATGTTTTTATTATTTTTTGTATGTAATGTTTTTAGTATGTTATTGTAATGTTTTTAGTATGTTATTATTATTTATTATGATTATTTATTATTATTATTATTATTATTATTGTACAGGAAAACAGAGTAACGCGCATCCGAATAATAAATACATTACGAGATACATTACGGTTGGTTTATCGCTTTATTCGCGTTTCATTATAATTAGCTATATTTTTAAACTTAACAGGCAAATCATAAGTTTCCATAATAAAATACATCGTGTTGTACTTATTATATAATTATTATATCTGATGTGCTTTTTATCTAAAAAGTCCACGTGAATAAAACAACACGAGTTGTTTCATTAATATTATTTATATTTTATTTATTATATACACGTACACAATATTATTATATATTATAATAGAAAGAATCCCCACTTGGGTGTATTATCGTTCGGGTGTGCGAGAGAGAACGCATCATGACTGTTCCAAGAGAGTACGAGAGAGAAACACGATCACTCCAGTTTTGTGATTGGTCGTTGAGGCGGATCTCGGACCTTATGCAGTTTTGAATTACTATTTATTATGGGCTCTGGGGAACACTAGCGCCGCCTGCGGCGGAACTCAGCACTACATCTCTGCGACCGATTGAAAGAACTTCGTACATACAGGCTAGGATAGGGAGTTTGGACTCCTTTACTCCAGTCTCTTTGGTTTTGGCTTGGCCGCACATGTACGTGCTCAGCGCCCATGGATTGGTGTAGCTGCCAAAGGCGCGGTCGGAAAACTTCGACCGTGCTCGGCTCTTTCTGAAGATGTCCAAGCGTCGCTCGCTCACGGACACGCGCTACTATGATTGTGTGATGGGCGCGTAAGAGATTAGAGAGGGGGTAACTTTTACGCGCGATCTGGCTGCACTGATCCCCAGTAGCAATGTCTTGTTTTTTTTATAAAGAATATACGAATTAAATATCATAAATAATGCCTGAACAGGCGAGAATAGCTAAAGCGAGAAGCGAGAATAGCAGAAGTTCGAAATTTTCTGAATATAAAATTTCGAATATAAAATTATATTCTAAATTTTCTGAATCTAAAACGAAGAAAAAAAAAGTTGGTCCACCGGGGATTGGACCCGGACCGTAAGCATCGTTAATCCGTCACGCTGCCAACTCAGCCACGACGCTCATTGCAGATGGAGAAACATTTATGAAACACCCTTATCCA
Source organism: Ophion obscuratus (assembly GCA_964007375.1). NCBI lineage: Eukaryota > Metazoa > Arthropoda > Insecta > Hymenoptera > Ichneumonidae > Ophion > Ophion obscuratus. The sequence goes on from OZ023314.1 coordinate 53,179,545, forward strand.
TAATGTTTACTGTTGAAAAAAATGTCGAAATGATCGCAGCAAAGGCTCAAGATTTCTTTTTGAACCTTCCACGGTCGTTTCGGCGTTTTATTTTTCAACGCGGCTCGTCGTTAATTTTTTTTTAACCCGCATTTTCGGCATAAACGGGAAAACGAGAGAAAACAATGATCTCGATACATGTTTTTCACTTTGAAATTCATTCAATGCATATTCCAATCCTCAGTACGGCCACACATATATGTCGAGGTCGATCGGACGGAAAACCTCGCTCCGTTCGCCTGTCGAGCGAGCGCGATTTGCGAGGGGCAGAGACTTTTCCTCCACCAGCTACCCATTCGTGTTCACGCTGCTGCGATACTGACTTGAACGGTGATCACGGACTCGCGCGTGTCCGTGAGCGAGCGACGCTCGGACATCTTCGGAAAGAGCCGAGTGCGCCGAAGTTTCCCGACCGCGCCTTCGGCAGCTACACCCAATACATGGACGCTCAGCACGTTCATGTGCGACCAAGCCGAAACGAAGGCTTCGAGGGCAAAAGCAATCTGAGCACGACTCGCGCGTGACGTTACCCGATGGAACGAGCGAGGCTTTTAGATTATTTCAATGCTTATTCAGCTCTTGATTCTATGCGTTATCAATGTATACAAAACAAGATATCGTGCATCCTGATCGCTTATTTTTTTAGTTTATACGTTAATTTAAATATAATAATAAATCCAAATTACAACTTATCTATCTTCTAAAAAATTGTTTACGCTTTACCCACACCCGTCCTTATGCCAAGTAAATTATAATCCATAAAAGTAAGCGGAAATATATTTATATTCGTATTATTATATTAATTCTCATACTTTCATCAAGCGACAAAGCATTATCACTAAAAACAAGCTAATCATTCATCCGGCCGCGAATCGTCAGTACCAGAAAGTGCATATTCTACAAGCGATGAGATGGTCCCGCTGGTAGCGTTCCTGGATTCGGTCCGCAGGGGCGCGAGATCGTTCCCTACGCTCAGTGCTTTTTTAAATTATTATTACCATTAATTCTGATTTGATTAGTTATTTTTATTGTTTATCATTATTATTTTAATTAGTTATCTTTTAGTGCCGAAAAATTTATCACGCACTCCGACCGCTTATATTATTAGTTTGTACGTTAATTGTAATGTAATAATAAATCTAAATTACAACTTATTTAACTTCTAAAAAATTGTTTGCGCTTTACTCACACCCGTCCCAATGGCAACTAAATTGTAATTCATAAAAGTAAGCGGAAATATATTTATATTCGCATTATTATATTCATTCTCATATACTACCATCAAGCGATAAAGCATCATCCCAAAAATCAAGCCAATCATCGATCCGGCCGCGAATCGTAACTTACGAGAATGAATATAATTATAGTCGTATTTATAATACGACTATAAATATATTTCCGCTTACTTTTATGAATTACAATTTATTTGGCATAGGGGCGGGTGTGAGTAAAGGGCAAACGATTTTTTAGAAGATAAATAAGTTGTAATTTAGATTTATTATTACATCTAAATTAACGTACAAACTATACAAATAAGCGGTCGGAGTGCGCGATAAATTTTTCGAAACTAAAAGATAACTAATAAAAATAACTAATCAAACAAAAATTAATAGTAATAATAATTTTAAAAAAAGCACTGAGCGCGTGGAACGATCCTGCGCCCCAGCGGACCGAAGCCAGGAACGCTACCAACGGGACCATCCCATCGCTTGTAGAATATGCAATTTCTGGTACTGACGATGCGCGGCCGGATGGTTGATTGGCTTGTTTTTGGGGATAATGCTTTATCGCTTGATGAAACTATGAGAATTAATATAATAATACGAATATAAATATATTGGGTTGGTACAAAAATCTTGCATCACTTTTTTTTCAATTAAAATATTTTTTCTAATAATGAAGTTCGAGAACATTCGAGAATAGGAAATACAAGAATGGTGTAGAACCTTCCATGCCGCAGGATATATAAGCGAGTCAGATGTTCCGCGAAGTCAGTATGAGCATAGATGGATCAACGTGCACTTCGAGCAATCGCATATTACGAATTCTTGCAAGGGCATTCTGTAAGAGCTGCAGCCCCTAATATGTGCAGTGCGTTCAAGGCTAATGTAGTTAATTATTCAACGGTCTCCCGTTGGTATCAGCGTTTTCATTCTGGCGATACATCTTTTGAAGACAAACCTAGGTTCGGCAGGGAATCGATTGTGAACGATGAAGAACTGCGAGCACTTATAAAGGCAAAGCCTAATATGTCGTCACGAAAATTAGCCAACAAAGTCAACTGCAGTCAGCCCACGATCCTTCGACGTTTACAAGAGATGGGATATAGGAAAGTTGTTTCGTCTTGGATACCGCACAATCTCAGCGAATCAAACATAGCAACACGCATGTCCATATGTCGTTCACTCCTGCATCGTCTGCAAAGAAAGAATTTTCTTCAAGACATAGTCACTGGGGATGAAAGCTGGGTGTTGTATGTTAATCACACGCGCAAGCGTCAGTGGCTATCGAAAGGGGAAAAACCAGAACCGACCCCTAAACAGCCCCGTGAAATGAAGAAAGTTTTACTCTGTTGTTGGTGGGATTCTGAGGGCATGCTCTATTACGAATTTCTGCCAACCAACACCACAATACAGGCAGAGATTTATTCTGCACAACTGCAAAAGGTGGCTAAAATTATGAAACAGAAAAGGCGTAAACGTCTTCACGTTCGGCTTCTCCATGACAATGCTCGACCCCACGTCGCTAAGATGACACACGAAACTATTTCGCAGCTAGGATGGGAAGTTCTACCACACCCACCGTATTCACCAGACTTAGCACCTACCGACTATCACCTGTTTCGAGCTTTGAAGAACTATTTACGGGATAAAAAATTTGATGATCTGTCAGATCTCAAAAATACATTGGACGACTTTCTTAATTCACGATCAAAAGAATTCTGGTCTGCGGGCGTGCAAAGTCTACCAGAGCGTTGGGCAAGAGTTGTAGATGCGGAGGGAGCCTACATTACTGAATAATCGTTTATTGTTCAAATAAAATATTTTTCTTTTTTACTCGTGTTGTGTGTTGCAAGATTTTTGTACCAACCCAATATTTCCGCTTACTTTTATTAATTATAATTTATTTGGCATAAGGACGGGTGTGAGTAAAGCGTAAATAATTTTTTAGAAGACAAATAAGTTGTAATTTGGATTCATAATTATATTTAAATTAACGTATAAACTAACAAAATAAGCGATCAGGGTGCGCGATACATTGTTTTGTGTACATTGATAACGCAGAGAATCTAGAGCTAAATAAGCATTGAAATCATCTAAAAGCCTCGCGCGTTCCGTCGGGTGACGTCACGCGCGAGTCGTGCTCAGATTGCTTTTTCCCTCGAAACCTTCGTTTCGGCTTGGCCGCACATGAACGAGCTCGGCGTCCATGCATTGGTGTAGCTGCCCAGGGAGACTAGAGTAAAGGACTGGACACTGTGTGCTAGCGATTTGGCTCCAAAATCAAGGAAAATAAGAGTTGTAGGTGGCGTTGCAATCGGCTTTCCCTTATATATAGATACACTCTCTTGCTTAGCTTTCCGTCGGCTACTTATACATGGTTGTCTGTGGATTGAATCCATGCTCGAAAATAAAGTATTATATGATGTGTAAAAGAATTATAAATAAAAACTCAAATTTTAAATAAGTTTTGTGTATAGTTATTAATGTTTTATAAGAGGCAATGTTAAATGTGTATAATTTGAGAACGAAATATTTATTGAACCGTTCGGTGAATCGTTTTCAAATTTGATAGAAGATTATTACATAGACAAAGTAACAATGGGTGTAATTGTGATAACTTATTATTTGAAAAATGACGCTCGTACAATAGAATATTTGTGATTATTATTATTACTTATTGTGAGAGTCATTTATTGTTACACAGACATAATGTACACCAAAATGCGCCTTGTTAACAGTACAGATTGTTTATTTAATTCATTCGCAGTGATCCATATTTAAATTTATTATTCAAAATTATATTGATTACTATTCATTGTAACACTTCTGTCTGCCGTTGTTAATCGCACGCGTAAACGCTTCCAGCATCGCTCTTAACATTATTGGAACAATAAAAATTGAAAACATTACAAATCCTCCAGTACGTCATGCATTGAAACTCAATTCGACTCTGTGCATTTTTTTCAGCGATGCAACAATCTTACATTTTTCATTCTCATTATCTCACTTTCTACAACCAGAGTTCCGCACATTAGCTCCGTCAACTACGAAACACGAATCGTTTTTGTGTTTTATAATAAACGAAAAATATAACTGAACGCTCGCGAAAAGAAAAAAAAACTAAATGTTAGTATAGTACATGTTTGCAAATATCATGCAATACCAAAAAAAAAACGCAAACCTCGATTTTGACAACTTTCCTCTAATGCGCATGCCTAGAACCTTTAGCTACAAGTATTACTATACATCGGGGAATTGCGATCGCAGCGCCCCTTGCGGTCACTTAAAAGTCGGGATTTTGGGGCCGTCTTTCGCTGCTTATCTCCTATGGAGTGTCCACGCCTTTACTCTAGTCTCCCTGTAGCTTCCGAAGGCGCGGTCGGCTCTTTCCGAAGATGTCCGAGCATCGCTCGCTCACGAACACGCGCTACCATGAAGAATAGAGGTAAGGAGCCCGAACGCGTATGCTAAAAGCACCCCAAACGTGGACCCTGAAAGTGACGAAAAGTTGTGGTTCGAAATTCAGCCACATCAAGCGCTAGTGCCGAGAGGGGAGGATGTGAAGTATGGCATCGGTCACGCTATGAAGTGAGCGTATATATAAACTGGAGAATTCTTGGTTATGATATTTATATATCATTCTTGGCTGTTCGTCTGTGAATGCGAAATTGTAATAAGGATTTTTTAATTGCAGTAAAAATCAGTGTTGTGGAGTGCAGTGAGTGATTGCCCCGCATTATATAAAAGCAGGTAAGAAAACGGTATTTTGAAACCATTTTCTGTATTATATTATAATTGTAATTCATCGGTTGATTAAATACATTTCTCGAGTATGAAAGTGAGGTTAGAATTCGTATTATTGTCATAATATGTAATTACAAATTTTATTTTGGGTTCTTTTCTTGTTGTAGTGCACAATGGCGAAATACTGTTCATCCCCAGGGTGTCAAACTGGGCGAGACGCCAGCAGAGCAAAGTGCAAGCGCTGAGGAGTACGACAGTTGTCCGTCTTCAAGGTTCCAAAGGTAAATCGCCTGTTAAAATGTTTTCTTTTTGTTAAATGACGCATAGAGCGCGTAATTTGTTGACGAAATCTGAAGTAATTGCATGCCACTTATTGCCTATAGGAAAAAAAATTTGCTCAATGATTTAGCGTGTATATGAAATTTCAACCCGCTTTGTTTTGTTCCTGTATCTTGTAGAATATGGTACAACGATGGAGCAGAGCCATCGGAGAGTGTCTCTCCCACACTGATTTCGTGTGCGAGCTTCACTTTTCCAATGACTCGATAATAAAAGAAGACCGCATCAAAATGCCTGATGGTACGATCGAGGTAATTCCTCATCTTCGTCATACCCTCATCGCTGATGCTATGCCCATCGCAGTCCATAACAGGGTAAGGATTGTAATAATTATAGTAATTTTTTGTGTGAAATGCATAAAAACATTCAGCGCTACAGGGGCATGACTTTCCGAATGAGGTTCTCCGCCACTTCTCAACTTTTTTTTTCTTTTTTCTCTATTCTTTTCCTGCCCCGCTTGACTTCTTCGAATGAACTCAGCTAACCTGTAGCTGTGTTTGCTAATTGTTTGTAGCTCGGTTCAGCAGTATAATTTATCAAAAGTTCATCTTTTTCTTGCGGTCTTCAATTTTTATATGCGGAATATTCTTATCGGCTACCCCTCTTCAATTTCCTCTCTTGTCTTTACTCTTTATTACTTGAGTCAATTCGTTGATATCGTACTTTGCTATCCCCTCGAACAATTGGACATAGATTGTCCATTATTACATTGAGATAAATATAATAATCAATTATTTTTTATTTCCACAGGAAAACGGTGGTCAACCGGAACAGAATGTTCCCTGCGACCAATTAGCCGGACCTTCTCATGGATCCGTAGCTATTTGCAACGACGCTGTCGTACATAAAGTGCCTACGACCTGTCACGATTTTCTTACTCCGACGGAGGTAAGTGTTGTATTTATTGAAAATGAAGGGAAAATGTCTTTCAATTTTTTTATTAATTAAATTCTTCAATTTTCATTGATTCATTTTCTCTTTATCTCTCAATATAAAAATTCCTTCAATTTATAAATTCTGACATTTTTCTCGATTTTCTTGGGTTTCGTTTGAAAAAAAAGCAGATATGTTCTATGAGCTACTTTAGGCTCCGACGTGATTTACGCTGGCACAATTTTCGGCCGCACGACTGGACCGCGAATTTTTCATTTCCGGGCATGCAAAGAGATCGCGAAAGAGGCTGAGGGAATAAGAATGAGAGGAGGGGGAGGAGAGAGAGGGAGAGAAAAAACGTGTGGACAGCCTTCGAGATATCCTTAAAATCGCACCTGCGGATCTTCGCCCTCGACGGGAGAACTCGCGGAATATTCGTTTTTCGTTTAATATTTCACGTATGTGTGTGTTTTACGGGACATGTGAGCGCGTCCTTGACAAGCCGCGATAAGCCTCCAATGAAAAAAAATGGGGTTTGGAGCGAGTTGCGTTAAATGGGGTTTGGAGCGAGTTCCGCTCAATGGGGTATATAATAATTGCCTATGTATATAATTTAATTAACAAATGCACGATGACAGAATTAATCGACGAACGAATAAATTTATTATTTTTTCCATCTGTCTTGCGTGCATAACTGCCCTTTGAATATTCTCTTCTATCGCTCTCTCTTTTCTCATTCCATCTCTGTCGTATCCTATCCTGAGTACAGCAGCGCCAGCGGATATTTCCGTAACAATTCCATAGCCCGCGTCCACAGTACAGCGTTCGGGCTCCTTACCTCTATTCTTCATGCGCGCTACTATGATTGTGTGATGGATGCGTAAGAGCCTAGTGAGGGGGTAACTTGTGATAAAAGAACAGATATTACATGGAACTCCACGGCCCATGTTAATATTTGGCAGAAAAAAAGTAGTTCCGTAACAATTCCATAGCCCGCGTCCACAGTACAGCGTTCGGGCTCCTTACCTCTATTCTTTATGCGCGCTACTATGATTGTGTGATGGATGCGTAAGAGCCTAGTGAGGGGGTAACTTGTGATAAAAGAACAGATATTACATGGAACTCCACGGCCCATGTTAATATTTGGCAGATAAAAAGTAGTTAGTATTTCCGCCGGTAGACTGCGCAGCGATGTATCGGTGTGCCACACACAATGATAGAGGTTCAAGGCACGCCTCTCGCGGTTGTCTCTCTCTCGCGTATGCCTATCGGGCTATAGCGCTGTCCCGCTTGTATTAATGGTCGACTGACCGACCAAGCTTTGGGCCGTTCGGTAGGAGACAGCGCATCATTTAAAATCACGTTGAGATATTTCTGTCGCGGACGGCCGTATTTGGGGGGGGGGGGGGGGTACAAGGGGGGCCCTTCTGAATCCGTGATAAATTATAGGGGCGCTTAGCAAAAAATAAGTCACAATCCATTATTATAGCCAACAATAAACTGGAATAAAAAAGTTTGCGCAAATTTTGTAGATTCAGACGTATTTGCATTTTTCCTGAAAGGTTGCAGCTACGAAATTTTATCTTAAATATTTCCTTTAAGCATTCGTCCCCCCCCCCCCACCCTTTTTATTGTCGTTACGGGATAAACTCCCGAAAAGCTATTACACCCGATTCGGCCAAAATTTTGCACAGATGTTCCATTTAATATATAGACATCCCTTGAAGGGATTTTTGGCGCGTTCCAATAGAAATCGAGTTTTAAAGTTTATTTTTTAGCCCGCACGAGTATATCTATATCGCTCGCCACGGCCGATCGATATCCCCACTCCTCCGACTTCTCGGTGGCTAGCGTGCCGCGCTTATCCCTGCAAGTATATCTATATAACCTAAACCAATTCAACCAAAACCAACACACAAACCCAGCCGGTGGGACCTGGTGTCCGGAGACCCCTAAAAAACGGTGGACACGATTTCTCAAAAACTATCGCATCAATCTTATTGAAATTTTGCACACTTCTTCAAAATAGCATTGACTAGTGATTAAATGCAGCATTTAAAAAAATTAAATTTAGATATTCGGCAGAGTTAGATGTAAAATAGTTCAATTTTTGGTACAATTTACGCTACGCATAGTCTTGTAAAATTAGTTGTAATCGAAAAAAAACCATCGCTCAATCACTAGTCAATGCTATTTTGAAGAAGTGTGCAAAATTTCAATAAGATTGGTGCATTAGTTTTCGAGTAATCGTGTCCACCTTTTTTCCGAGCGGTCACCTGCAGCCAGGTCCCACCGGCTGAATATCCCAAATTTTTTAATGACATTTAAAAAAAATACTATTGCAATGTTGCTCTTTTATGTGCTCATAATTTGGAATAAAATCATTTATCAATTATATTTTCTTTAATAAAGAAAATATGCCTTTTGGCTTTAAAACCCACGGACTCGTCTTAGGAACATTTTTGCATCCATTATAGGCACATCTGCTACACGATGGCATCATTAACAATGTTGCAACTCACAAACAATTTTAAACAGCCAATTTTCCGTGGGCAAAGAGTCTAACAGAAAAGCGCGAAATACACGAATACACGATTAATTAACTAGTTAGATTGATATTCAGGATTAATAATCACGAATACGTCCGACGCCTGTCAAATTTCTGACAGATGTAAGCAAAGTAGCAACAGATTTCTGTACCGCGTAGTACGTTCCTTGGAAAAAATCGCTGAGGGCATGCTAAAAAGAGATGGAACGCGTGAGATGGAAAGGAGCGAAAACAGATCGATTTAAAGCCGGGGCTCCCCGGCAGTGCGAGCACGTGCCTTAGACCGCTCGACAGTTGCTGCTGTTAACATTGGAATCTGCAAGAGAGCGAGCGAGATGCGAAATCACCTCAACCGTAGTTGGCTCGAGCGTAGGAAGAGGTGGAGCTGAGTCGAGCCAAGCGCGCCTGCGGATGTGTGCGTGCACATCGATACAGGCAGCGCTTTAGGTGGTTGGGGGAGTAACTACGAAACTCCCGCAAGAAACCTTGCCAAATCGTCCTATAAGCCGTGTTGTTCCATGTAATATCTGTTCTTTGCTTGTGCGCGCGATCTCGCTGCACTGCTTGCTGGGATGCGTATTCGATCCTCTACCATCCCTCTTACACGTCATCGATACTCAGCTTACTTCTTGAGGTCTTAGAGATAGTGGCGCCATCCTTGTTTGAACACATTTTTGTAGCCACTTTGAAATGCACAGCAGAGATTAGTAGGGAGATGCACAACGCTCCCCTTTCCGGCGTACCTCGTAAATGGCGCTAAATCGCGGCGGCGATTTCGGGAGTATGATTTCGTGATCATCGCCTCTGTCGAGGTTGCAGATTCCCTTGTAGCCGCGCAAATCCGTGATCACCGCTCAAGTCGGTATCGCAGTCGCGTGAACACGAATGGGTGGGTGGAAAAGTCTCTGCCCCTCGCAAATCGCCCTCGCTCGACAGGCGAACGGAGCGAGGTTTTCCGTCCGATCGAGCTCGACATATATGTGTGGCCGTACTGAGGATTGGAATATGCATTAAATGAATTTCAAAGTGAAAAACATGTATCAAGATCATTGTTTTCTCTCGTTTGCCCGTTTATGCCGAAAATGCGGGTTAAAAAAAATTAACGACGAACCGCGTTGAAAAATAAAACGCCGAAACGACCGTGGCAGGTTCAAAAAGAAATCTTGAGCCTTTGCCGCGATCATTTCGACATTTTTTTTCAACAGTAACCATTATGGATAAGGGTGTATCATAAATGTTTCTCTATCTGCAATTAGCGTCGTGGCTGAGTTGGCAGCGTGACGGATTAACGATGCTTACGGTCCGGGTCCAATCACCGGTGGACCAACTTTTTTTTTCTTCGTTTTATATTCAGAAAATTTCGAATATAATTTTATATTCGAAATTTTATATTCAGAAGATTTCGAACTTCTGCTATTCTCGCGTCTCGGTTTAGCTATTCTCGCCGGTTCAGGCATTATTTATGATATTTAATTTGTATATTCTTTATAAAAAAAACAAGACATTGCTACCGGGGATCAGTGCAGTCAGATCGCGCGTAAAAGTTACCCCCTGTCTAATCTCTTACGGGCCCATCACACAATCATAATAGCGCGTGTCCGTGAGCGCGCGACGCTTGGACATCTTCGGAAAGAGCCGAGCATGGTCGAAGTTTTCCGACCGCGCCTTCGGCAGCTACACCAATCCATGGACGCTGAGCACGTACATGTGCGGTCAAGCCGAAACGAAGGCTTCGAGGGAAAAAGCAATCTGAGCACGACTCGCGCATGACGTCACCCGACGGCACGCGCGAGGCTTTTATTTAGCTCTTGATTCTCTGCTTTATTAATGTATATAAAAAAATGTATCGCGCACTCTGATCGCTTATTTTTTTAGTTTATACTCTAATATAAATATAATAATAACTCTAAATTACAACTTATTTATCTTATATAAAATTGTTTACGCTTTACTCCCACCCGTCCTTATGCCAAATAAATTATAATTCATAAAAGTAAGCGGAAATATATTTATATTCGTATTATGATATTAATTCTCATGCTTTCATCAAGCGATAAAGCGTTATCCCCAAAAACAAGCCAATCATCCATCCGGCCGCGAATCATAAGTACCAGAAAGTGCACATATTCTACAAGCGATGAGATGGTTCCATTGGTAGCGTTCCTGGCTTCGGTCCGCAGGGGCCCGTGGTGTAAATTTTTCTCCAAATTTTTCATAATTTCTCATATTTTAGTCATATTTGAGATTTTCGGAGCAAAAATGATTTAAAATAGATTCAGATTCTGGTCTATTTCCCAGCAACACATTTTTTTTCACTGAACATTCATGATTTCTCATTTTTTCCCGGAAATTTCTCTTTTTCCTATGATCTGAGTGAACGGCTGCGAAGATATTCGAAGAGAAGTTAAAGATGAAAAGAAATGAGATTTTCGTAAAAAAAAGCTGATTATTATTGTTTTTCCGGAAATTTTCCTTTTTCCTATTACCTGAGTGAAAAGCTGCGAAGATATTCGGAGAAAATTTAATGATGAAAAAAATGAGATTTCCGTAAAAAAAACTTGTTCTTATTTTTTTTTCGGAACTTTTTCTTTTTCCTATTGAGTGAAAGGTTGCGGAGATATTCGGAGAAAAGTTATAGATGAAAAAAATGAGATTTTCGTAAAAAAAACTTATTACATTTTTTTATCCCTCATAATTCTGAGAAATAATGTATTTCCGAAATTTTTGCAAACATTATTTTCCTCAAGGGGTAACACCACTGTAACGGCCTGCCATGAAGCATTTTAGACAAATAATTATTGGGGTGAGTATAAAGCATATATTGAAGTATATTGCAAAAAAAATGTACGGGAAAATATTACAAAATGGCGACACTGCTGCAAATTCTTTCGAGGCAAGTTGAACTTAAGGTGCTGCGGCACGTAGTATAACTTGTGCCAATTTTAATCTGGACAAAATATTTTTTTTTTAAATTAAATCTAGATGAGTGTAGCTAGTGAACCACGTAGGGGATTTTAGAAATATTGATTTTTGAGTAATTGCCGAGTATTTGACTAAAAATGTTCATTTAGACTTAATAAAACAAAATTCTTTTTTTTAGATTAAAATTGGCACAGTTATACTACGTGCCGCAGAGGTTCGACATGTTTCGGAAGAATTGCTGCAGTGTCGCCATTTTGTAATATTTTCGGATAAACATTTCAAGCAATATACGTAAGTATATGCTCAATAAATACCGCAAGTATTGCTTGTTTATCACATTTTCTTCCGGAAAAAAAATATTAAAAAATACGCTTCCTGTAAGGCCGCTACAGTGGTGTTACCCCTTACAGTCTTCATATAATTTCCGAGATTTTCCCGTGATCGTAATTAAAGTGATGAAATATTCGGAGACATTCGGAGAAACTCGGTTGTTTACGTAAAAATAGTTGTCCGCAAAACTCCGAATTCTTCATATTTGTTCCAATTCATAGAAAAATTCGGAAGAAATCGGAGTTTTTCGGAAAAAAAATTGCACTAGGGGCGCGGGATCCTATTATTCTATAATCCTATATTATTGTTATTAATTCTTATTTGATTAGTTATTTTTATTAGTTATCATAATTCACTTTTTTTATTTTTTTTAACTCCCACTTGTACAGGGTTCTTCCCTCTTGATACATACCCCATCTTCCAGTTTATATCCCCACCTTGCGGCCGCAGCCGACTTCCCCCTCTGTATTGCATTCACCATGACATTTCTGCCATGGGTATAGGGAAACTGCGGAAAACCTATACCAATACAGCCGGTCCCGAGTTCCCTTCCCAGTCTCGGAGCTAGTCGCGTTTCGTCGAGAAATAACTCACAGACTACAGTCACACTTACATGACACACACCAGTTAACATCATTATTTTAATTAGTTATCTTTTAGTGTTGAAAAATTTTTCGCGGACTCTGACCGCTTATTTTATTAGTTTGTACGTTAATTTAAATATAATAATAAATCTAAATTACAACTTATTTATCTTCGAAAAAATTGCGCTTTACTCACGCCCGTCCCTATGCCAAATAAATTGTAATTCATAAAAGTAAGCGGAAATTTATTTAGTCATAAAGCATTATGCTAATGCTTTATCGCTTGATAAAAGTATATGAGCGGAAATATATTTATAAATATATTTCCGCTCATATACTTTCATCAAGCGATAAAGTATTATGATAATGCTTTATGGCTTGATGAAAGTATATGAGCGGAAATATATTTATATTCGTATTATTATATTCATTCAATAACTCATCACATAAGAATTAAGAGTAATAATAATTTTTAAAAAAGCACTCAGCGCGGGGACCGATCCCGCACCCCTGCGGACCGAAGCCAGGAACGCTACCAACGGGACCATCTCATCGCTTGTAAATATGTGCACTTTCTGGTACTTACAATTCGCGGCCGGATGCACTATGATAATGCTTTATCGCTTGCTGAAAGTTTATGAGAATGAATATAATAATACGAATATATTTCCGCTTACTTTTATGAATTACAATTTATTTGGCATAGGGACGGATGTGAGTAAAGCGCAAAAAAATTTCAGAAGTAAAATAAGTTGTAATTCAGATTTATTATTATATTTAAATTAACATATAAACCAATAAAATAAGCGGTCAGAGTGCGCGATAATTTTTTCGACACTAAAAGATAATAAATTAAAATAATAATGATAACTAATAAAAATAACTAATCAAATAAGAATTAATAGTAATAATAATTTTAAAAAAGCACTAAGCGCGGGGAACGATCCCGCGCCCCTAGTGCAAATTTTTTCCAAAAAACTCCGATTTTTCCGGAAAATTTTTCCGATTTTTTCCCGAATTTTTCTATGAATTGAAACAAATGTGAAGAATTCGGAGTTTTGCGGACAATTGTTTTTACGCAAACATCCGAGTTTCTCCGAATTTTTCCGAACATTTCATCATTTTTATTACAATCACGGAAAAATCTCGGAAATTATATGCATTTTTTAAGGGGTATCACCACTATAACGGCCTTACAGGAAGCGTATTTTTTTATATTTTTTTGGCGGAAGAAAATGTGATAAACGAATAATACTTGCGGTATTTATTGAGCATATATTTAAGTATATTGCTATAAATTTTTCATCCGAAAATATTACAAAATGGCGATACTGCAGCAATTCTTCCGAAGCATGTCGATGCTCTGTGGCACGCAGTATAACTGTGCCATTTTTAATCTATAAGAAAGAGTTTTCTTTTTTATTAAGTCTACATGAGTGTAGCTACTGAAACACGTAGGGGATTTTCGATAAGTTAATTAAAACAATATTTATTAAAAAATAACTGTCTTTAAAAAATTGAACATTTTTAGTCAAATACTCGTCAATTACTCAAAAATCAATATTTCTAAAATCCCCTACGTGGGTTTACTTGCAACACTCATCTAGATTTAATTCAAAAAAAATTATTTGGCCAGATTAAAATTGGCACAAGTTATACTTCGTGCCGCAGAGCACCTTAAGTTCAACATGCCTCGGAAGAATTTGCTGCAGTGTCGCCATTTTGTAATATTTTCCCATACATTTTTTTGCAATATACTTCAATATATGCTTAATAATTACCCCAAGTATTATTTGTCTAAAACCCTTTGTGGCAGGCCGTTACAGTGGTGTTACCCTTTAAGGAAAATAATGTTTGCAAAAATTTCGGAAATTCATTATTTCTCAGAATTATGAGGGGTAAAAAAATGTAATAAGTTTTTTTTACGAAATTCTCTTTTTTTATCTATAACTTTTCTCCGAATATTTCCGCAGCCTTTCATTCAATAGGAAAAAGAACTAAACACGCATTGAAATCATCTAAGAGCCTCGCGCGTGCCGTCGGGTGACGTCATGCGCGAGTCGTGCTGAGATTCCTTTTTCCCTCGAAGCCTTCGTTTCGGCTTGGCCGCACATGAACGTGCTCAGCGTCCATGGCGGTGTAGCTGCCGAAGGCGCGGTCGGGAAACTTAAACCGTGCTCGGCTCTTTCCGAAGATATCCGAGCGTCGCTCGCTCACGGTCACGCGCTACCATGATTGGGTGATGGGCGCGTAAGAGACTAAAGAGGGGGTAACTTTTACGTGCGATCCGGCTGCACTGGACGCGGGTTCGATCCCCGGTAGCAATGTCTCGTTTTTTTTTTTATTAAGCATTTGCGAATTAAATATCATAAATAATGCCTGAACAGGCGAGAATAGCTAAAGTGAGAGTAAGTTCGAAATTTTCTGAATATAAAATGAAAAAAAAAGTTGATTCACCGGGGATTGAACTCGGACCGTAAGCATCGTTAAACCGCCACGCTGCCAATTCAGCCACAACGCTCATTGCAGATAAAGAAACATTTATGATATACCCTTATCCATAATGTTTACTGTAGAAAAAATGCCGAAACAATCGCGGCAAAGGCTCAAGATTTATTTTTGAACCTTCTACGGTCATTTCAGCGTTTTATTTTTCATCTACGCGGTTCGTCGTTAATTTTTTAACCCGCACTTTCGACATAAACGGGTAACCGAGAGAAAACAATGATCTCGATACATGTTTTTCACATTGAAATTCATTTAATGCATATTCCAATCCGCAGTACGGCCACACATATATGTCGAGCTCGATCAGACGGAAAAACTCGCTCCGTTCGCCCGTCAAGCGAGCGCGATTTGCGAGGGGCAGAGACTTTTCCCCCTCCGAGCTACCCATTCGTGTTCACGCTGAATGCGATACCGACTTGAACGGTGATCACGGATTCGCGCGGCTACAAGGGAATCTGCAACCTCGACAGAGGCGATGATCACGAAATCATACTCCCGAACTCGCCGCCGCGATTTAGCGCCATTTACGAGCTACGCCGAAAAGGGGAGCGTTGTGCATCTCCCTACTAATCTCTGGTGCATCTCCCTACTAATCTTTGCTCTAGCAGAGATTAGTAGGGAGATGCACAACGCTCCCCTTTTCGGCGTGCCTCGTAAATGGCGCTAAATCGCGGCGGCGAGTTCGGGAGTATGATTTCGTGATCATCGCCTCTGTCGAGGTTGCAGATTCCCTTGTAGCCGCGCAAGTCCGTGATCACCGCTCAAGTCGGTATCGCAGTCAGCGTGAACACGAATGGGCAGCTCGGAGGGGGAAAAGTCTCTGCCCCTCGCAAATCGTGCTCGCTCGACAGGCGAACGGAGCGAGGTTTTCCGTCCGATCGAGCTCGACATATATGTGTGGCCGTACTGCGGATTGGAAGATGCATTAAATGAATTTCAAAGTGAAAAACATGTACCGAGATCATTGTTTTCTCTCGGTTACACGTTTATGCCGAAAATGCGGGTTAGAAAAATTAACGACGAATCGCGCTGAAAAATAAAACGCCGAAACGACCGTGGAAGGTTCAAAAAGAAATCTTGAGCCTTTGCCGCGATCGTTTCGACATTTTTTTCCAACAGTAAACATGGATAAGGGTGTATCATAAATGTTTCTCTATTTGCAATGAGCGTCGTGGCAGAGTTGGCAGCGTGACGGATTGACGATGCTTACGGTCAGACTTCAATCCCCGGTGAATCAACTTTTTTTTCTTCATTTTATATTCAGAAAATTTCGAAATTGCTCTCACTTTAACTATTCTCGCCTGTTCAGGCATTATTTATGATAGTTAATTCGTATGTGCTTAATAAAAAAAACAAGACATTGCTACCGGGGATCGAACCCGCGTCCAGTGCAGCCGGATCGCGCGTAAAAGTTACCCCCTCTCTAGTCTCTTACGCGCCCATCGCCCAATCATGGTAGTGCGTGTCGAATTTTTCTGACCGTGCTCGGCTCTTTCCGAAGATGTCCGAGCGAGAAGTTTCCCGACCGCGCCTTCAGCAGCTACACTAACCCATGGACGCTGAGCACGTACATGTGCGGCCAAGCCGAAACGAAGGCTTCGAGGGAAAAAGCAATCTGAGCACGACTCGCGCGTGATGTCACCCGACGGCACGCGTGAGGCTTTTAGATGATTTCAATGCTCATTTAGCTCTTGATTCTCTGCCTTATTAATGTACACAAAAAAGTGTATCGCGCACTCTGATCGCTTATTTTTTTAATTAATACGTTAATTTAAATATAATAATAAATCTAAATTACATCTTATTTATCTTGTATGAAATTGTTTACGCTTTACTCACACCCGTCCTTATGCCAAATAAATTATAATTCATAAAAGTAAGTGGAAATATATCCGTAATATTGTTAAATTCTCATACTTTCATCAAGCGATAAAGCATTATCCCCAAAAACAAGCCAATCATCCATCCGGCCGTCAATCGTAAGTACCAGAAACTGCACATATTCTACAAGCGATGAGATGGCCCCGTTGGTAGCGTGCCTGGCTTTGGCCCGAAGGGGCCCGTAGTGCAAATTTTTCTCCAAATTTTTCATAATTTCTCATATTTTAGTCATATTTGAGATTTTCGAAGAAAAAATTATTTATAACAGATTCAAGTTCTGGTCCATTTCCCAAAAACACATTTTTTTTCACTGAAAATTCATGATTTCTCATTTTTTCCGCAGAAGTTTCTCTTTTTCCTATGACCTGAGTGAACGGCTGCGGAGATATTCGGAGAAAAGTTAAAGATGAAAAGAAATGAGATTTTCGTTAAAAAAAAACTGATTTTTATTTTTTTCCGGAAATTTTCCTTTTTCCTATTAGCTGAGTAAACGGCTGCGAAGATATTCGGAGAAAATTTATAGATGAAAAAAATGTGATTTTCGTAAACAAACTTATTACATTTTTTATCCCTCATAATTCTGAGAAACAATGAATTTGCCGAAATTTTTGCAAACATTATTTTCCTTAAGGTGTACCACCACTGTAACGACCTGCCACGAAGCGTTTTACAAAAATAATACTTGGGGTAATTATTAAGCATATGTTGAAGTATTTTGCAAAAAAAATGTATGGGAAAATATTACAAAATGGCGACACTGCAGCAAATTCTTCCGAGGCATGTTGAACTTAAGGTACTCTGCGGCACGCAGTATAACTTGTGCCAATTTTAATCTGTATAAAATAATGTTTTTTAAATTATATCTAGATGAGTGTAGCAAGTGAACCACGTAGGGGATTTTAGAAATATTGATCTTTGAGTAATTGCCAACTAAAAATGTTCAATTTTTTGTAAGATAGTTATTTGTTAATAAATATTGTTTTAATTAACTTATCGAAAATCGCCTACGTGGCTTAGTAGCTACACTCATGTAGGCTTAATAAAACAAAATTCTTTTTTTTAGATTAAAATTGGCACAGTTATACTGCGTGCTGCAGAGGTTCGACATGCTTCGGAAGAAGTGCTGCAGTGTCGCCATTTTGTAATATTTTCGGATGCAAAATGTATAGCCATATACTTAAATATATGCTCAATAACGGCCGCAAGTATTATTTGTTTATCACATTTTCTTGCGCCAAAAAAAACATAAAAAAATACGCTTCCTGTAAGGCCGTTACAGTGGTGTTACCCCATAAAGTCTTCATATAATTTACGAGATTTTTCCGTGATTATAATTAAAATGATGAAATATTCGGAAAAAATTCGGAGAAACTCGGATGTTTGCATAAAAATAATTGTCCGCAAAACTCCGAACTCTTCACATTTGTTCCAATTCATAGAAAAATTCGGAAAAATTTTCCGGCAAAAATCGGAGTTTTTCGGAATAAAATTTGCACTAGGGGCGCGGGATCGTTCCCCGCGCTCAGTGCTTTTTTAAAATTATTATTACTATTAATTCTCATCTGATTAGTTATTTTTATTAGTTATCATTATTATTTTAATTAGTTATCTTTTAGTGTCGAAAAATTTAATGCGCACTCTGACCGCTTATTTTATTAGTTTATATGTTAATTTAAATATAATAATAAATCTATATTACAACTTATTTTACTTCTGAACATTTTTTTTGCGCTTTACTCAGACCCGTCCCCATGCTCAATAAATTGTAATTCATAAAAGTAAGCGGAAATATATTCGTATCATTATATTCATTCTCATATACTTTCAACAAGCGATAAAGCATTATCATTATGTATCCGGCCGCGAATCGTAAGTACCAGAAAGTGCACATATTTACAAGCGATGAGGTGGTCTCGTTGGCAGCGTTCCAGGCTTCGGTCCGCAGGGGCGCGGGATCGTTCCCCGCGCTAAGTGCTTTTTTAAAAATTATTATTACTATTAATTCTTATTTGATTAGTTATTGAATGAATATAATAATACGAATATAAATATATTTCCGCTCATATACTTTCATCAAGCGATAAAGCATTATGATAATGCTTTATCGTTTGATGAAAGTATATGAGCGGAAATGTATTTATATACGTATTATTATATTTTTATATTCAATAACCAATCAAATACTTTCATATACTTACGCTCATATACTATATACTTCTTTCATATACTATACGCTTATATACTTTCATCAAGCGATAAAGCATTATCATAATGCTTTATCGCTTGTTGAAAGTATATGAGAATGAATATAATAATACGAATATAAATAATTTTCCGCTTACTTTTATGAATTACAAGTTATTTGGCATAGGGACGGGTGTGAGTAAAGCGCAAAAAAAATTCAGAAGTAAAAAAAGTTGTAATTTAGATTTATTATTATATTTAAATTAACATATAAACTAATAAAATAAGCGGTCGGAGTGCGCGATAAATTTGTCAACACTAAAAGATAATCAATTAAAATAATAATGATAACTAATAAAAATAACTAATCAAATAAGAATTAATAGTAATAATAATTTTAAAAGAAGCACTGAGGCGCGGAGAACGATCCCGCGCCCCGAGTGTAAATTTTTTTCCGAAAAACCCCGATTTTATCCGGAAAATTTTTCCGAATTTTTCTATGAATTGGAACAAATATGAAGAATTCGGAGTTTTGCGGACAATTATTTTTACGCAAACATCCGGAGTTTCTCCGAATTTCGCCGAATATTTCATCACTTTAATTACGATAGTAGTAAAGGAGGTTTATGGAGAGACGCCTGATGAGTCATCCCGTGTGGTGTGCATACGTGGTGTCTCGCGAGCCAGACCGTCCCGGTGGGGGCCGTATGGGAAATTGGTAGTGGGGGTAGGATTATGGGGAATCGGTGGTGGGGGTAGCGGAGGCTAGACGCGGTATGTGCGGGGGCAGCGGAGGGTAGGTATGTGAGGTTACTACTATACCGACGGTGATCGCAGCGATGATTGTCAGACGATTCGCTTTCTCAGATATGGTGGGCAAAATAAGTTTCGGTGCGCTGCGGATGGTAGGGATGGTCTCGTACCGTGGATGGGTTAGGGGGATGGGTTGAACAAAAAAGAAATTATTTTCGACAAGACATAAATGTTTTTATTCAACAGCATACGGCCTGCTACATGCATTGGTGAGTGACGTAGAAAATTATCACGCGGAATACATTTGAAAACATTTATTATCGTGTGGTAAGTACATTGTCGCGCTCCTCTCTCTCTCTCTCCTCTCTCTCTCTCTCTCTCTCTCTCTCTCTCTCTCTCTCCTCTCTCCTCTCTCTCTCTCTCTCTCTCACTCTCTCTCTCTCATCTCTCTCTCTCTTCTCTCTCTCT